>JAYKKM010000159.1:192500-785000 GCA_035772405.1 Chrysogorgia sp. JL179-B06 | reverse complement strand
CCCTTCCCTCAGACAGGGATAGTCAAATGCCCCACATACAGTATGCCCAATACCCCTCTGGGGCTTAACATTGATTGGTGTATAATAGTACCCATAATAAATGTTTGCTAATAAAGCTATTAATAGAAATAAAAGTTTTCATATGAAACCTGTGTTGTGGTTTGTTCCTTTAATGTTTACTATAACAGGGCCTATAAAAATCTAATTAAAATAAACACCTACATGTACATCTGTGAACCCCCGACAGTAGATGAGCATGGCATGCTCATAAGGTAAAGTAAACACAATACAAAATATGTTTAAACAATACCATAAATTGTATTACATATACATACATACACGCATACATACATACACGCATACATACATACATTATGAAACTCACTCCCCATGTGGCATTTAACTCATAGACTATTCATATTTACAATAACTGTGTTATTACTTTCCTGGTTTCTAATATCCTAACCCACCCGGCTGTCAACATTTCCAGTGACCAAGCATTGCTTTGAAGTGAACATACTGCTTCTTTAATTGTGCCAAATAGTGTTCTTGCTCTGCTATCTTCCAGTAGTTTACCTATCATAGAAATATAATAAAATTAGGGCTATCAATGAAATATTGATTAACACATACAAGTATTTATTTTACAATTCCATAACTTTAAAAAATATTCCAAGCAAGGTATATCATACACATATTTTAACTTCATAAGAAACATTTGGCGTGTTTAAGAAACATAAGAAACACTTGGCATTAGTCAGATATCGATATAAATTACCATCAGCCGTCTTTATTCCTCGTTCGTAAAACAACCTCTATAAACCGGTTAACTTACTTGCATCAATCTCCTGTCGAGTAATTTCTTTCTCTCGATCTTTCTAAATACAGCAAACTTCTCAGATTTCTCCTCATATTCAGCTTTCACAGTTCAGTTGCTCAGCAGTTTTGTCGGACTTCCTCTTTAAAGCATGTCTTTTACAAGCGGTACCTTTTACAAGCGAATATTCCCAAAAGGCATGATATTTCCTCGCTTAGTCACACTTTCCACTGTGCTTATTTTCCTTGCTGCACGTCCGATTAAATTCACACAATTTCCGCTTTCTAAGGATGCAAAATTTCAAAGAGAATACTGACATTAATCGCTTGGCAAAGAAGGCAATTCAAGATGGCGGACAGATCAATAGCATGAATCAAAACATGGGTTTATACGGCGAATACTTACAATTTATGTTCGTTTTCCACTCCACTGGTTGAAGCCATGATCCTAAACTTTATTTTGAATTCAGCAAAATTTTGTTTACCAAAATCATGACGTTTTAAAAAACAAATTTATCCCCAGAAGAGGTACTCTGAGGCATGTTTCGTCTTCAAACGCGAAGACAATAAAAATTAAGGTACAAGTCCTGAATTTAGAATAAAGTTTCTGCTACATTGTACTCAAAAATACCAAGAACAAAGAATTAGAGCGCACACAGAGCTTGTTTAAACTCCACTTTGCTTGAAAAGTGGGGGTAAACAAAATCTTCGTTAGGCGCAAAATATGGCCCGTGGGGTACTACCCCACTCTTTTTTGTAGAGAGGAAGGGTATATCTACATATTTATGGGGGACTAAGTCTGACAGTGTGTGTATAATTTATATAAATCATTGCGCACTGTTGCGTGACGTCTTGCATGCCGGCCATTACAGAAATCAGCCACTGAAATAAGACACCTCATTAATCCCATCTGGGAGAAAATCAGGCAAATCTAGCCTGCGAAGCGGCCCTTTATTTTTTCGAGCTTTAAGAAAAAAAGGCGGAAAAAAATCGGGAAAAAAAAATCGCGAGGGAAAAAATAAAGGGCCTGCAACCACCTCTATTACAAATGAATGGTAGTTCAGATTCTGAACGGAAAATACTGATTGGTCAGAATTTGTCTTCAAAGCATTCCCGCTTCCGGCGCGTGTATTAGTCAACATGGCGACCGGTATATAAAGTTTAATGAACGAAGCGACGGAAAGGATTTTTCAAATTTCTGGTGAACGTCTGACCTTGAAAGAGGAACAAAAAGAAGCAGTTACGAGTTTTCTATCTGGAAGAGATGTTCTTGCTATCTTGCCGACAGGCTTCGGCAAAAGCCTGATTTTCCAATTATTCGCCACTATAAAGTCCATAGAAGCTACAAGAGACAGCACAAGCTCGGGCACTGTTCTTGTAATTTGCCCTTTGGAAAGTATTGTTAAGGATCAGCTAACGGAGGCTGAGTGATGTGGACTTAAAGCCGTTTCCCTTAACAGTCCCGATATGTTTGAACGGACGAATGATGTCCCTGATATTATATTTGCCTCTGCTGAAGCAGTAAGCCTGAAGTCATTTAGGGAATCGCTGAAGAGAACACGAAATGTCCATGCTATAGTAATAGACGAGTCACACACCGTGGAAACTTGGACAGGAAAAAGGTAAAAGTATTTTCTTTACATAAAGAGCTTCAATCTTTGACTATAATCATACGGTGCAACAAAGACAGTGCAGAACTCGTGACATTTTTCAAATTTCTAATGTTTATTAGGTTTTTTAAGGATCTGGACTCGAAATTTCCGAGTAGGAAATAGTACATTTAATTTGGGGCATACTCTCTTACAGAAACAAGAAAGACAAAGCTTTCAGAAGTGCTTATGGGGAGCTGTCAATTCTGCGGTCCTTTTGTAAGAAAGGTTAGCATCTGGTTTTGAAATATAAACTCTAAATTAAAATGGTGGCACCAATAAAATGCTGTCAGCTGTTTATAATAATGGTTTATGGGTCTCAAATACTGTATACATAGCCCCCTCTCCTACAAGCCTCCAGTCTTTTCGAAGCATTAATTGAATTAGTACCCTTGGGGCTATACAATCGAACATACAGTTTGTTCATGCATGTTTATTATAAAGTAGAAAGATATTTACACATACATGTATTCTTTTCTCTTGTAGTAACACCATTCCTAGCCCTGACTGGCACTGCTGACAAGAAAACCCAGGCTACAATAATCAGCCTGTTGTCACTACAGGATCCAGTAAAGATACTGATAAGTCCCGAGAGGAAGAACTTACGAATCTCTGTGACAAAGTGCAAAAAAGCAGCAATGTTTGGAAGGCTAGATTGGCTGATTGACTTAGCTATAGAAAAGGGGGTGAATATGCCAAAGACGATAATCTTTTGTAACATGATGAGTGAAATGGCTTCAGTCTGCAACTATTTGCTCTTTAAACTGGGGAAAGATGCATATCCTAAAACAGCAAGTGGTGCAAGAGACTGCATTGTTGGCATATATCACTCAATGACTTGGGCCGCCACTAAGGAAAGGCTTATTGAATCATTCAAAGGTTCTGGAGATGACACCAATAAAAGAATTGTAATCGCTTCAACAGCTCTGAGTATGGGAGTTAACTTTCCCAATGTGCATCATGTTATTACTGGGGGCCACCAAGGACACTCATAGACTATCACCAAGAGGCAGGAAGAGCAGGTCGAGATGGAGAACATGCACACAGTATAATAATCTACCATGGAAACCAGACTGCTCACTGTGAAGATGATGTGAAACAGTTTGTTCGCACAGAAGGATGTTATCGTGTGGCAAGTTTAAAGCCCTTTGTTGCTAATGTGGTACCCGTGGTACCTCCACATGACTGTTGTAGCAATTGCTGTCTTAATTGCAAGTGTATTGAGAACTGCAGTAAGACCAAGCTTCCATTTGAAAAGGATCATGTACCAGACCATGAAGAACCTCCACCATTAAGGAAGAGAGATATTAATGACCAACAGAGGAACGACATACAGGATGCCCTTACCGAACTTAAGGACAAGTTTAGAGGTCATTGTCCTCTGGAAGCCCATGGTTTTTTTGATGAACTTGTTCAGCAGTTAGTTAACAATTGCTCTACTATATTCACTATGAGTGACATTTTGAGCTTTCCAGTTTTTTCAGTTCGAACTGCATTGCAAATACAGGAGGTATTTCAGGATATTTTTGATGACATGGAAGAGGTGGACAACATACATGACCTATTTTCAACACCTGAGCCATTTACAGAATTTGATTTTGATTTCTCTGACATGGATCAGGAATGTCTAACAGTGTTCCCTGATGATGAGGAAGTTGAGGACTCATGGTGACCACTACTATAGTACTGTATGGATGTTCCATGTCCCCAATAGTTACTCCCTATAAAGCTTACTGATTCAGCAGAAGCAAATACAATATCAGTGCCTAACAGTTCATCCATTCAAGCATTACTTCACTGTCGACAAAATTATAATGACAATGCCAGAGCTTTAAAACTGTTGTCTATTGTACCTGTAGCTTTTGGGGAAATAGCTTGCAAAGCAGGTGCTTTATTTTTTAGGTTTATTTATTATGTTCAAATTTTTTTCAAGCTTTATTTATTTTTTGAGAGGTAAGAAAGAGGGAGAAAAATGGGCATGTGAAAAAAATGAGGAAACTCCATATTTTTCCACTTCCCCATTTTTTCTCTCCCTCTTTCTTGCCTCGCAGAAATAAATAAACCTCAAAAAAATTTTCACATAATAAATAAAGCTAAAAAATAGAGCTCTTGCTTCACATGCTATTTTGGAATTTGCAACTTGTACAAAGATTTGGAAAATCAGATTGCCAAACTGGAAGCCATTGAACATCTCTATAAGAATGAAGACTCTTGAATGCTTGTTATGGTTCCTCTTTGAAGGTTAGAGATTTTCTAGAAATTTGAACAATCTGTACTTTTGTTGCTTCGTTCATTAAGCTTTTCAAAATAAGCATTTGATAAATCGTAATATACCCAACCGGTATCAATAATTTTATTAATTTACCATAAAATTTCCAAAAAGAACATATAACCTAATTACATTATAACATATTTTCTATATACAACTACGTGTATTACAGTATAGTATATTAACTTAATGCAATAATATGAATAATAATATATAAGACAATAAATTTAACTAATTTAGTTCTCTGGTGCTAGATTTTCTTGAGTGGTTTGAGCTTGTAATAAGGACAAAGGTTGGGATTGGCTATACCCAGCTTGAAAAATTAAAAAATGCCTCACCATTTTGGGTGAAATTATGCTCCCTGTTGCTGACAGATGTATAGTACCACCTTTACAGGCAAAACACTTGTCTTTTAACGACAATATGTTGAGGTTTACTTTGATTGGTGCATATTCTCGATTTATCCAATTGTTAAACAGCTGCTAGCATGTGGTTGACAAAACGATATGCCTGAATATGAAATGCAGTTAATAGTTATGTTATTATGTAGTATCTTGATGACCAGCTAGCTTTTACAGATACATGTACTGTAAGGTGATTTGGACCATGGTCCTAAATTCAGTTACAGCAGTTAGGCTTTTGTCAAATTGCCAATTTGTTGAAAATTGGTTACTTAACCAAAGTTGTTGGAAAATTGTGATATTTTGAACCACCAAATCTCAATGCACTAGACAAACATTTCAGTCAGCCTGTTCATATATAGACCCCCATAATTTGATGTGCTCACTCATCCAGCTGTTAAGTTCACGGTAATCAATGTTTGTGATGAGTCTACCATCAAAGTGTGGAAATGAGGCATGACCCTCTCTGTCCTCTGTAAAGTGAAAAACCTTTTCACCTACAAGGTCGTCCACAATTTGCTGTACACTCTCTTCCTGATTTGGCACCGAGCGTCGTCCCATTCGTCCACCATACTGACAGTCTGCATCCACAGATTGCACAACAGCTTCAAGAGGCTCCAGAGCATGAGCCACCCTGGCTGCATTTGCCTCATTGATATTGGCACCTAGGGCTCTCCAGAAGGTCTTGAGAACCTTGTTTTGTTGCTCTTTCTTTAGGTACAATGTAATATTGTTACCCCTACCACCATACTTGTTGTAGAACCTGTTCCATTTTAACCTATGGGCCTCAAACATAGGGAGTATGGCAACAACTTTGAGAATGTGAAGGAGGACCACATAGGCATATTTTGTGTGTCCTTCACTGTGGTAGATCAACAGAGCAAGCTTGTATAAATCAATTAGGTGTTCACCATCTCCTTCTCTGATTGTGTCATTAAAATCTCTCAACAGCAATCCAAACATAAGCTTTGACTGGTGATAATTGAATTTATAATCAGACTTTGGTGAGGTGCAGTTGTTATCCTGGACATCTGGATCAGGCTGTTCAAAGTCTCCATGTTTGTCTCTCAAGTGTCTGTAAAGAAAAATATAATTAATAAAATAGAAGCACAATAACATGCAATGTTCAGCTGTGAAAGTTTTACACCATATGCATAAAGTGGTAGTTAAAGTTTAATATCTTCTTCATATATGGCTTATGTTTGTGAATTTAGGTGGCTGGGAACAAATTCACTATTTTGTACTTGTCATCATGAGTCTATACCATTACAATTGAAGCACTCAGATGCTTTTTTGTACTGTTCCTTGTGATGCAAGGTAGGGGTATGTGGTTTTCAAAAAATGCTTTCATTGTTATTATTTGGTTTTATTGCTTTTTATTGTTACCAATTTTAGCCAATAGTAATAATCCACTGGTACTATAAGAGTAATACGACCGGTAATGTGAATCTTGTGCTTTGTCAATAAGGAGACATTACTTCCAGTTTTGGATACCTTTACTTCTTTATAGTACTGTACACTGTTAATCACAACCAATTCCCTTGTACCTTTTTTGGGCTGTCTTTGTGCTAAACACATATCCACATCCTGCTGCACAATTGTAGTACCCAAACTCATCCTGATCTCTTGTGGTGCATTGATTGAATTTTGTTCCATGTGCATCTATTTCATGCCTTGGAAAGAAAAAGGACAGAGGGAATGTGGTTTCTTTCCCTTAGGTTATTAGAACAAAAATACAGTTTACATATCAGTAACTTAATGCCTTTGTATAATTATTACAGTAATACACTGTATTTCTTACTTTATTCTCCGTGAGTGTTGGCTGTAGATCTTGTCACAATCATCTTGTCTGCAATGGAATGGGCCAGCTAAGGCTTGTTGCAGGTCATCAGCTTTTTGAACAAGATGGGTTATTTCCCCTGATCCAAAGAGGTGGGTTTTCAATAACTGCTCACAAATCTCAAGTAGCCATTGAGATTTTGCATCTCTTGAAACATTGTCATCAGGCAGAGTATATGAAGGGCTTGCTGAAAAATATAATGCATACAGAAAAAAGCTTGATGTTAGCAAACATTTAATCATTTTTCTGATGACACAACGGCAAAGCATGCAAACAATGAATGTCATTAGTTTACATACTGCAATTTATAGAAAGAATTAGGCACAACAAATAATATGAAAGGAGTTGCATATAGTGCATTTGCAATACATATCTCAGTCATTCTACAATTTAAAACCATTGATATTGGGTGATTGGAGTTTTACTCAAGATGTTGGGCCAGGTTCAATGATTATGCATTGGACATGTACCTAGATTTGTGACAGTGAAAAGACCTTTACCTGGCCTGGCCTGCATGTGCCATACTGCATGACATGTGCCACTGTGGTCCCTTTTGACAGATGTGAATGGGTTAAATTTTACCTGACCTGTCCCAGGCCTATACGCATGCTACTAGTGGAATATGGAAGGGATCACTAAAGTTGTGTTCAGAGTATAGCCTACACTCTGAACACAACTTTAGTGATCCCTTCCATATTCCACTAGTGGCATTTCAAGTAATACTCACACTCCATGGTAGCCATATCTGACATCTCCATGAATGCAGCACATATATGGGCCTCAACTTCTCTGTCATGAAACTCTTTGTACTCATTGTACTTCTTTCAATACCCTTCGCAGCAGTTGTCTTCCCTGTTCTGTTCAGACTTGAACGTGTTGTGCCTAATTCACCTGCAGAGCTGTGTTTCACAAATCTGTTAAATTCAACCTAGGGTAAAAAAGAAAGGAGGATATATTGCACTCCAGAATGCCTTACAAAAATTAAACCTTTGTTCCTGTACTTCCATGTGACCTCGTTGCACTATGATATCATTGGGAATTGCATTATAGGTACAATAATATCCTCCTCTGATACTGTACAAAGTTAATTGTATAATATATAAGCCTATTTTTGTATTTATATTAGTATTTATTTCATTTATATTAGTCTTCCACATAGAATTCCCAATTGGGCTTAGGTTTGATTTAAAAAAGCCTGTAAAACAATTATTGTTTGTTAATGTTATGTTTAGATATATTATGTAGGTTATGTTAATTCTAATCGTCGTATTGTATTTAAGACATGTGATGTTGTAAAATAAAGCTTGTTATTGTCTGAGTTGGTTTTGGGTGCGTGGATATACAACAGTTAAAATAGGTGTAATTATAATTAAACAAACACAAAATAAAATATTATTGTCATTAAAAATAGTATAATTCTATGTACCTGTAATGGTGAGTATAATTATAATTATAATGTTAACATCTATTTCACAGGTTTTGTGAAATCATCATATCCAAATAATATAAGTATTCTGTAGACATAGTGTGGCCACCAAAGTTACATACATTTAGATTAAGGTATTGACTTTTCTCACAATGGAAACCAATTTATACTTCCTTTCAAGACTAAAATACATGCTAATTTATATACAAATGTAATATAAAAGAATATGAAAGAGGTCTATCAATAACACCAAATAAATTTACCTTGTACAATGTGACCTTTGCATGCCAATCAGCAAATTCTGTACTGATACCCTCCAACTTCTCAAACTGGTTGTCCCCAACCCTGTAGCTCCACTGAACGTTCCTTCCTCGTTCTTCAAAAAGTTGATCGCCATGCATAGGTACTGGGCTGATTATCTCTTTATTCCCTGTTTCATTGATAATTGTTGGTACGTATCTCTGTTGGTTGGAGATCATAAGCTTGGCCATTTCCCCAGATATGTTTGCATTTACAAACTCCAAATCCAGAGAACACTACAAGAGAGAAGAAATATCTGAGTACAGTCAAACCTGTATATAACGGCCCTGTATATAGCGGCCCACCTTGTATATAGCGGTCACTGAACAACTTCCCGAAAATCGTGCCTAATATTTACTATAGACTTTACCTGTATATAGCGGTCACCTATATATAACGGACGCGGTCACTTTTTAGACTCCCCGAAACGACAGTTTCATTATTTTTTGCCTGTATACAACGGTCACCAAATTCGGTTACGATCAAATAATTAGCGAATCATAACAATCTTTATTCAACAGCTCATTAAATTGTAGCTACCAGGGCTATAGCATTGTTACATGCAGTAAAAGCGTCTATACGCCTTTCCTACAAGGAAACTTAGGAGAAACTAATGTATACTGCACCTCCCTAAAAGTACACCACGGATATTTTAGGGGACTTTTTCTCACATTTATTGCGTTGTTACTTGTTATTGTCAATAAAATGTAAATTGAGTGATTATTTCTACACAAAAACGTTATTCATTAACTTCCGGTACTTTTAATGGAATCCTGTATATAGCGGTCACCCTGTGTATAACGGTCATCTGGCATTTCCCGAGGGTGACCATTATATACAGGTTTGATTGTATACTGTTTTTGAATGCAATGTCATATAATATTGTCATTGCTCTTAAAAAAATAGGAGGTGTGATTGGCCTCTCATGAAGGAGGGTTGAATATCTATAGTTATTATGGCACTGACTGTAAAGCAAATACTCACAATTTCAGACTTCTGTGCCATCTGAGTAGAGTATCTATGGGATATGTGCCATATGACATCTTTGTTGAGAAACTGAAATTCCTTGAGGTATGTTGTCACTACTCGGCTTACAAGCACAGCCCATCGCTTTTGCAGTCGCATGCAGGTGGCTTCATCTGGAAGCAGGGCTGAAAGCTGGACTTCTTTTACTGGCTTCTGCCTTTGGGTTGCTTCCAATGTGTGATCCACAACATTATTTATGATAGCATACTGGTGTGTCCAGTGGATAGACTGGTTAAGGTGGTCTTTGCTTTGCACTCTTGCATGGATCTCGAAGTCTAGATTGTCACCAACAATCCTGTTAAATCAAAATCGAAAATACCTGTAATCTCATTATCTTAACCTACAAAACATGCATTCATTACCACAATCTTGACTTTTTAATTTTTTAATTTTTGACTGTTTTTTAAGAGAATGTCCCAACTCAGCAGGGCTAGAAGTTCTCTAGAAATATTTGGGGAGGGGTATGTAAAAAACCCAAGACCTCATTGTTAGGTTTTGATTTTTTAATTGATAAAAAACTTCCACAAGCGAAACAACCAAAATGTACTCACTTGTAATAAGGGATTTCTTGTCCTTTAAGCACATCCAATGCTGCCTTTATAACATCCTCAGTTGACTGGCATTCATTGGACAGTTCCTGAATTGGTCTAACAATTGACAAACAGTAACTAAGTACTTCCTTATTGTAAAACTTGTATTGTTGTAATGATTCCTCCTTCATGTCCACTGTACGGTTTACTTCCATGTCATCCTCTGCTAACTCAGCAGTTGCTTCGATAAAATTTCTTGCAGTAGCAGGCATGCAGATTCATTTTCCTGCACCTTTTTCTGCCACAAATGAAGTTTTGCATCATGATCCTTTCCCATCTCCCTCTGTGCGTTTACCATTCTCTGGGGAGACATGCATATGCCCAGCTTATTAAGCCTGACTGCTCCATCAAATGACACACCACTGTGACACAACACGGTTGAAATACGGTAGTGGAATGCTGATAAATCTTGCACTCTGTGACGTGCTACAGTGGCGGTGGTTAAGGCAATTGCATTCACGGCATTTTGGCCACTCTTAATCTCCTCTCCGCATGATCCACGAACGCATGCATTCCAAAACGGCAAGTACACTTCGGCCTCTTTCGCGACCAGCTTATTAGAAAATGCAATGAGTTCATCGGGTTTGCGTCCCTTGAGCACAGTGTCCGTTTTGCAGTACGCTTTGAACTCTCTGTTAACAGTCCTGTTCAAAACCTCAAGTAGCTCTGGCAGAACATCCTTGTGAGACATGAATGCGTTTGTTGCTGCTTTCCATTTTTTTAGTGCGAGATTTTTTACCATTCCAATCGTTATTTTATCTTGTGGTGTTATTACCTTGACATCGCCATTGGGTGACAAAATCAAAACTTTCACTCACTATGAGAGTATATATTGTCATCATTTTCTTTATCGTCACAAGAGGTTGTTGATAAAATCCGTCTCCTCGACGCAGGATTCCGGTGCTGCTGAGTTGACTGTGGTTCAACACTGTCAATTCGCCTCGTTTTTCTTGACGGACTCTTTCCCGGGGTCAACGGTACGAGACGTTTGGTGGTCGTTTCCTCCGTTGATGTTGTCTCTGGTTCAGGCTTATTGATGTTCGTCGAAAGAAAGGTATACAAGTCCGTAAACGTTTTTACTTTCCTGCTGCAAGGTGGACAAATTCTCGTCGACAAGGAGAAACTTTCCTCCAGGTGGACTCCTGACTGCTCACAAACAATAGCGACAACAAGACCATGTAATTATGCTCTATTTGATGGCTTGGACACGTTCACAAACCAGACCCCAGAGAACCGTATGTATTTTTAAGGGAGCACTTACACGCTCTACAATAGTCGTCAACATTTGGTGCTTTAGGTTTTCTCCCTTTTCGCGAATGAATTTTCGTCGGAGTTCTTGCAGACATTTGCAGACATTTCTTGCAAACTTTGACACCTGCACACGTGCGTTTGTTTGTTTTGATTCCGCAATCGCTTGAAGGGTCGATCACTTCCGGCTAGTTCTGATTGGTTGGTTATTTTCGCCATCGAATGTGGGCGGAATTAAAATCGCAGTAAGCTGGTTGCAGGCGCTTTATTTTTTCTCCTTCCGATTTTTTTCTCCCAATTATTTTTCTCTTCCCGATTTCTTTTTCTCTTCCCAATTTTCCCCCCAATTTTTTTCTCACGATTTCTTTTTCTCTTCCCCATTTTTCCCCAATTTTTTTTCGCCTTTTATTTCTCTCCCGATTCCCCCCCCCCCCTATTTTTTTCGTCTTTTTATTTTTCTCCTCCCGATTTTATAAAGCTCTAAAATAAATAAATAAAGCTCTAAAAAACTCAAATAAAGCGCCTGTTTCGCAGGCTAAGGCAAATCTGACCACCGTGATATATATATATATATATATATATATATATATATATATATATATATATATATATATATATATATATATATATATATATATATATATATATATATATATATATATATATGTGTGTGTGAGTAGAAGTTTTCTAGTCAGCAAGAGAGCTCAACACAGTAAAATTGTGGAGCAATGATATAGTTAAAAATGGTTTATTTACAATTAAAAGTTAAAAACATTTACTCGAGTTTCACGCTCAAGGCGATCATCAGTCTGATGATCGCCTTGAGCGTGAAACTCGAGTAAATGTTTTTAACTTTTAATTGTAAATAAACTATTTTTAACTATATATATATATATATATATATATATATATATATATATATATATATATATATATATATATATATATATATATATATATATATATACATATATACATATATATATATATATACTGTAAATCTCGCGGTGTTGTGGGAACACCTAACCAGTGCAACGTTAGCCTATAGTCCTTGCATATAATTCCAATAATGCGAAATTTGCACTGAGTTTTGGTAAAGTAACACCATTTTGGAGTAAGAACAAAACAGATTCTATTTAACACCAAAATGGTGTGTTATTACATGTTGTTTATTTAATGTTACACCACGTGATATACACTGCACCAGCGTTAATGTATTTTACACTAAAAAGGTGTAGCTTTACACTTTCACATGGTGTGAAATTACACTCAGTTTCGGTAAAATTGCACCATTTTAGAGTACGTTTACACCGCAATAAGTGTCAACAAGACAGTTTTCTACTTTACACTTAATAAGTGTTACCCTAACCCAAGCGTGGTGTAGAAGTAGTGCAGTGCTCTGACCACTGAGCTACGGAAGCCGTTGCCGAGAGCCTATAATCACGAGTTCTGTATATATGGTGGTAATGCCGGGATAAGATTCTGGGTATATTATAGTTAATATTTGGCATTTCACTCGATCAAACTACATGTTGAAAGGATTTATGGTGAAGGAAAACTTCGAGTGTTGGAATGCATACACTTCAAGATCAAACTCGTTTCGAACGGAGCCCTTCATCAGAGTAAGACTATATATATATATATATATATATATATAAATTCTTGGCAGTTTATAACCACCTTTTCACTTTGCTATATATATATATATATATATATATATATATATATATATATATATATATATATATATATATATATATATATATATATATATATATAGCAAAAATAGTATGTGACAGTAAAATCACAAAGTAGGCATAAGGTTTAAGAACCTAATCTGTCAGTTGCCTGAAGGTCGCGTGAAACTCAGAGTAGCAACAGCATTCGACCTAAATGATATATATATATATAATATATATATATATATATATATATATATATATATATATATATATATTATATATATATATATATATATATATATATATATATATATTATATATATATATATATATATTGTTATGATCGTATAACACACGTAAAACGTTATATAATAAAATGTTGCGGGTAGCAGCAAGCGAAATAGTAATAAGTTGAAATAAACCACTCGTTTAAATCATAGTTTAATAAGTTTATTTCAACTTATTGCTGTTTCGCTATGTATATTCTAATGTTGGGATTAGGGTTAGACTAGTTCTTGAAAATGAGGTCCTTTTGAGTCATCCCTTTTAGCCTTCACCTTATCCTGCATACGATTACGCTTTCAACCCTGAAAATCTATAACCTTATTGAAATTGTTTAATATTGTCATTTGCAGAACACCAATCTTACTTGAATTTTCCTCGTATTCATTTTGCTGGAAAGTTTCAAGCTGATGTCCCAACGGTTAACAACATCAAAGCGAACTTCGACACCCAAAACTTTGTTCCTTCGGATGCCGAACAAGGCAAAAGAGGAGGGTGGAATCCAGCTGGGAGTGGCAACTGTCGAATTATTGATACCCGTGTAACCAGAGTCTGTTACGAAGATAGTTGCTGCGTCTACAATAAACACTTAGATCCAGTGGTAGAGGCTAATTTGAGAGGTATAGTGGTTTTATACGTATAACGTCATATTTAAGAAATAAAAAACATGTCGCGTGTGATTATCGAGTTATAATGCACGAGAGATGAGTGTTTATGACCACCCCCGGACTTTCGAAGTTTTTTAATCCGTAGGGTAGGCGACTTAGTACATTCTAACTTACTATGCATTATGGGAAAATATATTTAACCACAACCGCATGTCTGGCGCCTTAATATGTCCGCCAAAACATGGCGGACACACTGACATTGGAGAATTCAACCGTAAAGATGTGGATTTTCTACTCCGCCTCTATGATGTTTAATTCTCTTTCAAACTATCTAAAAGACATTGAAAATACCACGATTTCTACCTTTAAGAAGGAATATGGCGCAACGAGAGAGGCGAGCGATAGACCCCCCTTTTGGAGGAGTGAGAGGGAAATGTTCGTGATGAATTTACAATCTATCTGAGAATGGTTGATGCGACTAATTTTAATATTCCTGGTTCAAGCCTCAAGGGGCTGGGGTCAGTGGATCACTGTACAGTCTGTCTTGTAAAATCGTGTATTGTTACTTATTGGATTCCTCTGAGCCCAACATTACTAAATATTTAAGTCGAGAATTCAATATTGGGCGAGACCGAAGGTCGAGCCTAATATTGCAAGTCGAGACTTAAATATTTTGTAATATTGGGCCAAGACGAATCCAATAGGTGTTTTATTATATCGAACAAAATATCTTAACACAAAGATGTTTCTTCGCACGTAAACAGACAGTCAAGACTGTTCTTATGTTCTTCACTTATGTTCAAAACTGCTTCGTTTTTTATTTTTATTTTTAACCGTTGCATTAATTATTTTGCATTTTTGCTTGGTTGTAAAGTTAATGAAACAAATAAACAATAAATAAACAGTCAAAAGACTCAAAAGGTTGCTGGTCGTCGAAAAGAATAATAAAAATAACTCGGAAAAACACATCACGTTCCGCGAGAAGTACTTCAACCAATGAAATTTCGATTTAGATAAAAGGCACGCGAGTGACGTTGCTTTGCACGTGAACAGCCCGCGTAAACAGTCCAAAGGTTACTGCCCAATATGTAGCTGCCCTACATCGTAAAATATTGGGCTGCCACGTGACGTTAATAGAGACAATTGATTGGTGTATTCTGTGTGAGTGTATAATAATGATAATTATATACCATCGCAGTGGTGAAGCCACTTTTACCACTTTTACCAAGGACATTCAAAGTTGTAGTTGACGTTACCTATGCATTTAGTATATAGTACTTTGTTTATTATGTCCAAATTAAAAACTGCATACAAGTCTACCACTGTCAGGATATTGTGTATTGTGATATTCAAGGCAATGACAAGTCAGCACTCTAACATTAGCGTAATTAATACCTGAAAGGATCACTGATCAGTGATCACTACGATAGTTTTTGCTAATATACTTTTACAAATTATTAAAAGTTTTTCCAAACCATGTTAAAATGAAAGTCTAATCTCATTTGGGCCGAAATATTTCTCAAAATTATTGTTAAAAATTAAGATACATTGTTAAAAATTGTGATTTAAAACCTTCGTATTTTCCGTAGGGCATCCCCCGAACGCCTGTACAATTGTGTCGTTATATTGGAGGGGGGTTACTGCTTTAGGACATAAAAACTACCCCCTTTTCAAAATCCTGGTTGCGACCTTGACTCACCTAGAAGACTTTGCATGTCTAACAAGTAAATACGAATATCATGATAATATACTAATGAAGGCCATCGTGTGTGCCATGGATAACCATAATATTTGGTATGCAGTAAATACAATATTAGAAGTTCTTTGGGAAAATAAAATACAGTGGTTGCAGTGATGTATTCCTGAAGGACAATTGCAGTATCATATATGTGGAGTCGTGGACATGTGCAAAAAACGTCTAATGCATCACATAGACTATTGCATTCTCAACAAGAACTCCACTAAAATTTATACGATAGAAACAATGGAGAAACATTACTGAAAACATCTGTTACATATACCGCAAAGGGAAAAGGTGGTAAAGAATTTAGGTATATTTACATATAACATTTGGCTGGTGTTATACTTATACTTACTATAATATTATACCTATTTGTTTAGCACTTACTTTGTCATAACATGTCAGACTCTGTTTCAGACACTTGTGATTCCACTGGCAGTTTTTCCACAGTAAGAAGCATGATTTAATGTGGCAGTGATTTATCAGAAATTTGTTTACCAAACAAATACATAGTCATGTGTGTACTATAGTGTATATGATTGTATACTGTATGCAGTCAAAAGCCTTGCCAATTAAGGCCCTGTCACACTATTGCGTATCGTACGAGCGTATGCTAGCGTATGGAAAATATCACTCATACGTTGGTATACGCTGACAGACGCTAGGGGTTAGTTAGGCATAGGTTGTATGCGTTTGAAGTACGGTGGCATACGCAGGGATACGGCGAGGCAGAAAATTTATTTTAAGCATGCTTAAAAATTTTGTGCGTTTTCGGACGTATGGTTTATACGCTAAGCATACTCTAGTCATACGCAGAATACGGTAGGGGTACGCTGGATGTACGGTACTAATAGGTCGAGTACGTTGGTCATACGCGGGCATGAAGGTGTATCGTACAGCTAGCGTATTGATAGCACATGAGTAACGTACGTCTAACGTATGTGTGACGTATGTGCAACTTCCATAGACATCTTGGTGTATGCCTGACGATTGAGTAACGTATTTACCGTACAACTAGCGTATTATTGTCGTCTGGCCATCGTATCCCCAGCGTATTGCCCGCGTTTTGAGAAAGTGCATATATAGGCCGCCAATTTTAGCTGTTCTTCATATCTTCTTGGACCTCCGACGATAGAGGATGGAGTTAGCTGTTCTCCAACACCAGTATGATCTGATAGATTTGGCAATTCACCACATCCAAGGTAACAGAATCAGAAGAAAGAAGAGAAGAAGGAAAAGACGTGAAGTCTGGGTGAGACCATGGATCGGCATCTACGACCAGCTTATGGTGGAACTCCGAAACGAGGACCAACAATGCTTCAAGAACTTCATGCGGATGCCCCCCGAGATGTTCGATGAGCTGCTAGCCAGAGTGAGTCCTAGGATCACCAAACAACACACCTGGTATAGGGAGCCCCTGGAGCCTGGTCTGAAGCTCGCACTAACGTTGCGTCATATTGCCTCTGGGAGCACGTATTCAGCCATGAAGTACGGATGGAGGGTCCCCCACAACACCCAGTCACTCATCGTCAGAGAGGTCTGCCAAGCCATCATCGACGAGTACATGCCCGATGTGATGACCTGCCCAACCACTCCAGAGGGATGGCGTGCCATATCCGACAAATTCCTCCAGAGGTGGAACTTCCCCCATACATGTGGTGCACTAGATGGGAAGCACATTGCCTGCAAGTGTCCTCCAAAGAGTGGTTCCCAGTACTTCAACTACAAGGGATTCTACTCTGTTGTACTTCTGGGCCTTGTAGACGCGGATTACAAGTTCATCTGGGCAGACCTCGGTGGTAAAGGATCATCATCAGACGCACAGATCTACAACAACTCGGAAATCAAGACATTTGCTGAAGACGGCACCATAGGATTCCCCGCCCCTCATGCTCTACCCAATGACTACCAGGATGTCCCCTACTTCTTCATCGGCGACGATGTCTTCGCCCTCCGAGAGACCATGATGAAGCCATACAGCCGCCGGGGTCTGGATAATGAAGAGAGGATATTTAACTACAGGCTTTCCCGCGCGAGAAGGGTGGTTCAAAATGCCTTCGGTATCCTGGCGAACCGCTTCCAGGTTCTGCTGACTACCATGCAGCATCACCCCTCCACTGTCAAGGTCATCGTGAAAGCCTGTATTGTCCTGCACAATCTCATGAGGTTACGGTACCCTGAACTCCAGAACCAGCAGCTAGACCATGCAGAGAAGATGAACCGTGACTTCATCCCGGGAGCATGGAGACAGGACAGGAACTTGCACGACACACATACAGTTGCTGGCAGAAACACCTCCACCAACAAAGGAAAGAAGCTGAGGAACCTCCTGAAACACTGGGTCAACTCAGGTGCAGGTGCAGTTCCATGGCAAGACAGGATGATTTAGAGGAACTCCATTGTCAAGTACACTACACTACAATGAATTGATGTATTTATAACCCGCTACTTTAACACAACACTATACTTTGCAATATATTTCAAATCATATGTCATTTATAAGTACCTCTGGCCCCTAGAATAATAAACTGCACTTGATAGTAGACTTTACACTCTACACAATGGAATAGTTGAAAATGAAGTGTAACGTGCAGTGTAATATTCTAGGGGCCCTGGATCAGGGGTACTTAAAAATTAAATATGGTTTTATGTATTATAAAAGTATGAGAAACCACACAGGAAAGTTTGAAAAACGTTTATTCATATGATCAACTGATCATTAATAATGTCACATGGTACTAATGGTAATATTGGTGCATAGTAATAACATACACAATACATAGTCACTACAACAACAGTCAATAAAGAGTCAATACTTCTTTCATGTTTGTGGTCGTGTGTTGAGTTCCACATCCTGAGAATCGATATCAGGAGTAGATCCCATGATGTCTCGAAATCCTGAGAGGGTGCATAGAGTGGAAGTGTTCTGGATGCTGTGCTCAAAGGCTGAGCCTGGACTGTGCTGCGTTGGCCTGGGCTGTTCCCCCAGTACCAGTGCAGCAGAACCTAAGGAGTCACAAACTGGGGCGGGGGTGCGCTGTTTCTGCTGCTGCTGAGTTTGCTGAAGAGGTGGTTGAGCAGGTTGTTGCAGAGGAGGCATCATCTGCTGTTGAGGAGGGTGAGTCCTCTGGGGAGTTGTATGCTGGAATGGTTGCTGGTGAAACTGCTCCACGTACTCCATAGTCTGTGAACCCCACACTGATGATGCTGGAGGCACGTTTATCCACATGTGGGGAGGTTGCTGATAATACTCGGAGGTGGATGGCGCAGAGGAGCCGAATGCGCAGAAGGGAGGTGCTGAAATGGGGCGCGGTGGGTGAGTTGGTTGAGAGTGGATTGCTTGCTGGGTTGCTTTGATGGGTGGAGCCTCCATGGCACTTGGAATATCATCATCGCTTTCCTCGTCCATCAGGTCAGACAGTAACCTGTTGATGGTGGACCTTGCCTTCTTGTACTTGGGCTTGGACATGGCCAGCAGGCTGTCTTTAACGTAGTTGACAAAGGCTGTTCGCGCTGTGATGGGCTGCTGTTGGGCTTTGGAGAGGTCCTTGAGGATGGTGCCGGACTCAGCAACTCTCTTCTGTAGGAACTCAATGAGGTCGCTGTCCGGGTCCTGATGTCGTTTGCGCGACGATGAAGGGGTAGATGAGCGATTAGGAGTGAGTTCGTCCAGACCAATCTGCATGTCAGCGCAGGCACTCTCGGCAGCATCAAGGTCTCCTCTGTGCCGTTCGATGGTTGCCTTCACCTGCAAAGACAAATAATAACATCATACGTAACATGAATGCAAAAATGAATGCAAAACTTATTCCAAATTGAATTGTCATCAAATTAACGAGGTGCAGAAAACGTAGAATAGTTGTATACTTACACTCTGCATAGACTCTGGTCGGTGGCGAGTGACCGTCTTCAGGAAGCCGAACTTTGAGATGATCCACTGCTCTCTCTCAGTCAGGTTTGGAGCACTATCACCGCTCTTCTTCTTGTCAAGGCGTGTGTAGGTGTCACGCAACGACCTGAACCAGCCCTTGAGGGTGTCCGGTGTCTTGTCCATCTTCTGGGCTTGCTCTTCCCAGATCTTGTCCTTCTTGTCCTTGCGCCTGTAATCTGTCATCTTGACATTCCACAGCACAGGGTTGTCCATGATGAACTCAAGCATCAGCTCCTCCTCTGCGATGCTGAGGTTGCAGGGGTTCTTCTTGGCCCTTTTCTTGTTCTTCTTCCCCTTGTCATCCGCCGGGCGGGAGGAGGTGGAGACATCAATCGACACAGATGGTGACACCGATGATTCACCGGAGCCTTCACGAGGAGGAGTTGGGGACCTTGAGTACTCAGAAACATGTCGCTCATCATTAGGAGGTGTCTCAAGAATATCAGCAGGTGTATCAAGTATATCATCAGCTGGTTCGGGTATATCTGCAGGTATATCAACAGGTGGATCATCAGCTTTGGATGAGGATGATGATGGGGTCTTCTTCACTTTTCCTCGGCCACGGGTACACGATGTCTTCTTCCTGTAAGGCATCTTGATAGCTGGACGTCTACTGCAATAATGCTGCAATGTTGATAATAATAATAATAATAATTTAATTATAGTGCATTACAAAAAATTCTCAATGCCCTTACAGTTACAACGCTAAAAAAAATTTACAAGAGGATATTCCGAATAAAATAAGAAACTAAGATAATGATAATATACAATCTTAATAATATCCATTAGGAATTAAAAAGATAAGTTTAAGTTTTGTTTTAAAAATATCAACAGAAACGGAGTATCGAATTTCTTTAGGTAAGTCATAGACCGCCGCTTATATAAGCATGATTTTGCAACGTGATTGTGGTACGCTGGACATGCGCATTTCAAACGCTACTCGTACAATACTTATACGCTGGGCATACGCCAGCGATACGCTACTCATACGATACGCATAGGTTCAATAAGGTAAGTATATACACAAGGGCTTTTTTGTGCGTATGAACATTAATGAAATATTTTTCATACGCAACTCATACGTTTCGATCACACGCAATAGTGTGACAGGGCCTTTACATCGAGATAAGTGATAGTTATTTGTAATTTAAGTCTGCTATATTTAAATATAATTGAAAACAATGTGTACATACTACTGTATATGTCTGTTACAATTTATATAATTAATCCCAGGGTTCATTTTGCAGATTTTATCAAAAATTAGGCTCCCAACGGCTTTTGAGGCTGCACTTCCCTTGCGAAAGTAACTTCTAGTCATTATCATTATATCGTATTTTCGTTACTTTTTTAACAACCCATTTTCCAATCATATAGATAAATCACTAAGAGTACCCGGAAAGATGGTGGATATCGATATTGTTGTGCAAGGGAAAATGAGTGAAATATGGGGAATGTCAATAGAAATAGATGGTTTCTTAAAAGGAGATCTTGACCGAACCTCATTTCAGTATTTATGGAACAAGATGAAAGGCATACCTGGTGATTTGGGAGACGCAGCAAAATTCCAAAGCGTTCTCACAAATGTACAATTTGGTCCGAAGGTTGAAAAGTCAAAAATCGCCACATATTTTCAGAACTCAATCGGTGAAAAACAAGAATTATCCATTTTATTTAATATCGACATGTTTAGCGAAGATATCAAGGCGGACAATTTCAGTTACTCGAGAATTGTAGGCTCCATTGGACTATCAGGAGATAGTTCTCCACCGTACTTTACTTATGGTAGGATGCTGAAACCTTTGCCGGGGATAAAATATTTATCGTTTACTCCTTTTGTTTTGGACATTGATCGCGAATATCTTTTGATCGATATTGGAAATGGTTTGGCTATAGACGAAAATGGAGAAATTGTCAAATCAATAGGAGAACTAACGCTAGGGTTCAATAAGGATAAGCACGTTGATCACCCAACTTGCTTGAACAATATCCATTGGATCGATGATATTTACTACTCTGATCATGGTGGATATATTTACACATCTGGAATTAATCTCGTACACATTCCTCACAACCACATTGCTGATCTATCTAAGCATCAGGTTATTTTAGCAAAGGTAAGATTCTAATTGTTTTCTCAACAATGCAAATAAACTGAACGTATACTTAATGGCAACAACAACAACTAACAATTATTAGACCATTACCAAAAATTAACGACAAAATGGCCGCCGCTTGAGGGTTATAATGGTCCTTAGAAAATGGCGTCCCAATTTACAGTGAGTTACATAGAGCGAAAATATTAAAATGTAGATTCTCCTTATCGAGAGCTAGTCCACCGTTTGACGACGTCTTAATATATGCAACAACGATTATCAAATTATTCAGTTACCGTTTTTATTACTACACGAAATTTCGACAAAAACATTTTCATCCCTTGTAGAATCAGACACTATTTAATTCCTATTTATTTCCTATTTTTCTAAACTATTTATTTCCTATTTTTAACATATGATATAATTCTATTTGGCTTACTATTTTTTCCCTATGATTTTCCTATTTAAATTAATATAAAAACCTATTTTTTTCCTACCTAAGTGGAACCCTATTTTTTTCCTATGTTGTGATTTTGTTAAATTTACTTGGTCCAGTCAAATAGCAATAAAATAGGTTTTAAATAGTATATATAATAAATAGTTAAAACATAGTCCTAATATAGTTAAAAAATAGATAATAAATAGTTAAAACATAGTCCTAATATAGTTAAAAAAATAGATAATAAATAGTAAATATAGTCCTAATATAGTTAAAAATAGATAATAAATAGTTAAAACATAGTCCTAATATAGTTAAAAAATAGATAATAAATAGTTAAAACATAGTCCTAATATAGTAAAAAAATAAATAATAAATAGTTAAAACATAGTCCTAACTCCTAATATACTGTAGTTAAAAATAGATAATAAATAGTATGATTATAGTCCTGGATCCCAGGGATCCCAGGTGGGATCCTGGGAATTTGGAACGGGATCCCACCGTGCAAATCCCACCCGGGATCCCGGGTAAATCCCACTTGGGATCCTAGGTAATCCCGCCTGCGATTTTGAAGTGGGATCCCGCTTGGGATTTTAATACAAAAAATTTGTATGGGAAATTGTATCAGGTTGATTCAGGTATTAAATTAATGTCATCCCTTGTGGAATATGGGAATTCCACCTGGGACTCTTACAAAGGCAGATCATAAACAAGGTTTCCTAAACTGCACAGAGATATATTGTATTACTTGTGACAAAATATAACTTTTAACTCTAATTCTTTAAAATAAATATTTTAATTAGTTCATAATGAAACTTACCCTGGGTGCCAGTGGTTCTTCTTCGGAAAAAACACTGGCACCCAGAGAAAATGAAACTATAGCTACTTTTTAAAATAATTGGGGAACTAGTTGAAAATATATGATACATTCAAATGAATATTTAATTAACTTGCTATTGGGAATAAACACTTTAAAATATATACATTAATATTAAGACCAAAGAATTTAGTATGTTAAAGTAACAATGATACATTTATATTAATGTCTCAGTAAAATAATATACACTTAATGTCTGCTCTCGAGGGAAAGAGTTAGTTTTGTTTTCCCGAGAGGCTTGATGTTTCCCGAGACGAAGTCGAGGGAAACATCAAGACTCAAGGGAAAACAAAACTAGGAAAATGTTTCCCATTTCTTTTATTTAGTTTAGTTTATTAGATTTATATCACTCCTATAGGTGAACGGAATACCCCAACAGGCTAGAAGCCAAATTATAGGGGTTCCGTGAGGGCCTACGATTTAAGCCTAGTTCACACGAGCAAGTTTTCTTTGGCAATTTGACAAGTCTTATTTGCTCGTGTGAATGAGGAAATATGACAAGTTTTCCTCTTTTGAACAAGGAAACTTGTCAAGGAAAAACTTGTTCAAAATCTGTCCGTGTAAACGGCGTGTCAGGGAAAATGTGACAAATGATTGCAAAACCTCATACGCAGTTCCTTTATTTGTCCGCATTTTTGATAAACTATCATGGCGGGCGTTCGTTTTAGGAGCGCGCGATGCGAGGCGGTTGTATCCGCAGGATAGCGCTCGTTGGATAGACCAAGCAACTTCACTTCTTTAAGAATCGCTTCAAACCCGAGAAAGCTTATGTGAACATCAAAATAAAGATAAAATATGATTGCGTTATGATAGGAAACGAAAAAATATACTCTAGTGTACAATTGTTATGTAGTACTACAAACTTCTACGGCCGGTATCACGTAGTTCTCACACAAGATTTCTCGCAAATCCTTGTGAATGTCTTCGCTTCTCAGTGGACCAGGGCGAACCCACCACATACGTCATTTGCGCCCAGATGTTCCTTCATGGTGCATTAATAAAATGGCACTTAGGCCACATGCTAAAAACCTAAAAACCGTTTTTCCCCTCGATATATTGGTACCATTTATAGAACTCGTTCTTCCGTTGAGCCACGAAGAAACTTGTCAAGGGAAATAATTTGATCAAAACTCATTGTTGAATCGTTCACACGGGCAAATAAAAATTGACAAGGAAGATTTGTCAAGGAAAAATTCGTCTAAATGCTGAGAGACGCAGGGTTCAAATCCTGGGTCGGACCTCCACTCAGGGTCTTAAAAATAATTGAGTTGAAAGTGCTGCCTTTGCAATAATATCAGACCTTCTCGGATAACGGCCAATTAAATCGTGTATAACGTGTGTGGTAACCACGACCACAACAGAATAACAATGAGGAAATAAGTAATAACTTAAATAAGTAATAACATAAACTTTAAAACTATTCCAGTACTTGTCTCAAACCGGCATACCAAAACTTCACTTGTCAATACATCAATCTGCCAGCGAAGAGTATCCCTATCCAACCTTATAAATATTAACATTAATTGTAATGAAATCATTGACAATGAGGTTATTTCAGCTAATAAGATTAAGATCATTCATTTGAATATCCGATCACTCCGTAAACCCATTCATTTGTTCCAGCTTAAAGAACTAATAACCTCCGAGAACTTTGACATTGTAACGATTTCAGAAACGTGGCTGAATACTAGCGTCACTTCGACAGAAGTTAAAATTCATGGATATAAACTTTTTCGACTTGACCGCCTATACAAAAGAGGAGGAGGTGTTTGCGCTTATGTTCGTAATGAACTAAAAACGTTTGTCTTGAAAGATTTATCCTATATATCGGATCAAAATTTCCATCAGCTGTGGCTAAGTGTCCAATACAAATAATTAAAATCTATTTTGGTTTGCGTAACTTATCGCCCGGACGACAGCCCCTTGAGCTCTGTTGAGAATGTCCTAAAACCAAACTACTTGCAAGCACTTGTACGAAACAAACTGATTATCATACTGGGTGATTTAAATTGTGATGCCTTGAAAGATAATTGTCCAAAATCTAAAGCGCTTAAAAACTTTTCAACTGAAATGAACTTGATCCAACTTATTAAAGAACCTACCAGGATCACTGCTACTACCCAGTCCTTATTAGACGTCATTCTCGTTTCGTCATCATCATTGGTGCGGCGCAGTGGTATAATACACTCTTCTATCAGCGACCACTTACCTGTCTACGTATTGAGTCAACTATTCCTAACGGCGAAGACGTGGACACGAAATTAGCCACCTTAAATCATGTTATTCAATCTACACTCGACCGACATGCTCCTATCAAAACAATTAAAGTCCGTGGCCGTCCATGCCCTTTTATTACTTCGGCTATTAAGGATATCATAAAGACCAAAGATAAATTACATCGCCTTTTTCTCCAATCTCGCCGGGAATCAGACTGGATCAATTATAAGGCATGCCGAAACACAGCCAAAATTATGCTGAGGGACGCAGAAAGTAAATATACTATAGACGAAGTCCAGCGACATAAAAACAACTCTAGCTCTCTTTGGAAAATTATCAAGCGACTCATTCCATCAAAAGATCTTGACAAACAATTGTATACAAAAGACTCGAAGTCCGTAGCTGACGAATTCAACCAATACTTCTCGTCTGTGGGAAGAAATGCAGCAAATAAGTCTATCCAACTTGCAGAGGAAAATAATATTATATTACAACAACCTCTCCTAGAGCCCATTGTCCCAACTGACTTGGAACCGTTCAAGTTTAGAAATGTTACAATTCAAGAAACAAGACAACTGATTTTATCCCTGCCGCTGAACAAGTCTCCTGGACCCGATAAAATCAGCACCCGCGTTATTAAAGACTGCTTACAAGTAATCTTGGGCCCTTTAACGGAGATAATAAACTGCTCTCTCCGAACCTCTACATTCCCTACTACATGGAAAATGGCGGAAGTTGTCCCGATTCTCAAAGAAGGGGACCACGAGATTGCTTCTAATAACCGCCCTCTATCCCTCTTTGCAGTGACTTCTAAAATATGTGAAAAGATTGTTCTTGAACAATTCTGCTCTTATCTTGCTATTAACAATCAGTTATCCTCCCACCAAAGTGGAAACAAGAAACGTCATTCTACAGAAACTCTGAACATCTTTATCACTGACTCCATTTTGGAGGCCATGGACCAAAAGAAACTGACTGCCCTGATTTTGTTAGATCTGTCAAAAGCTTTTGACAGCATCAACCATTCCAGATTACTCCATAAGCTGTCAAGTGCTGGAGCGTCTATTTCAACGCTGAGCTGGTTTGAAAGTTACCTGACGGACCGTGTTCAGACGACTCGCATCAATTCCACCATTTCGGACCCTCTGGCCATCACTCATGGGGTTCCTCAAGGAGCTATCCTCTCGCCACTTTTATTTTCCATCTATTTAAATGATCTACCAAGTGTTTCCTTGAACTGCAATCTCGAATCGTATGTCGACGACTCGAAAGTTTATCTTTCATTCCCTTTATCTGAAGCAGATACTGCGATCGAAAGGCTGGAATTGGACCTTCATAATGTCGCAAAATGGTGTTGTGAAAATTCTCTCCTCATCAATCCCGGCAAGACGAAATATCTTATTATTGGGTCCAGACAGTTATTGACTCGTCTTCCTACGAATATGTCTATCACGTTCTTGGGCAATTCCCTTAAACCCGTAGATTCAGCTAAAGACCTTGGGGTGATATTGGACTCCCATCTGTCTTATGACGACCACATCTCTTCCATTGTATCATCTTGCATTTACAAATTACGTCAGATAAACCGCGTCAAAAATAGCCTTGATACAGATACCCTGACGTTAATCATAACATCGCTGGTTTTTAGCAAGATGTTATATAACTCTACAGTTTGGTCAAATACGTCATCTTTAAACATCAAGAAATTGCAGTCAATCCAAAACTTTGCCTGTAAAATAGTCACAAAAACCAGGAAATATGACCACGTTAGCCCTTTGTTAAGACAATTAAAGTGGCTACCTGTTATTAAACTGCTATACCTCAATGACGCCGCTATGACTTATAAAGCTGTAAATAATCTGGCTCCGAAATACCTTTGCAGCAAATTAAGCAAGCGATCATCTACACATAATTGTTCCACACGTGGAAGTGAAGCTTTACAAATACCGTTTTGTAAATCTGCAGCTGGTCAACGATCTTTTGCTTATAGAGCCGCTAATATATGGAACAATCTGGACAAGGAAATAAAAGCGAGCCCTTCTTTCAAAATGTTTAAACGATCTCTTAAAGAACATCTGCTTTTAGAGGAATACACTTAACTATTCACTTTAATAAGTTTAGCTGACTTTTACTATATATATTGCACATTTTAACATGTAAGACATTTTAAATCTAATTCAATCTAATTAATTATTTTTGACGACTATTTTAAACTGCATGCTAGTCCAAAATTCCTGTAAATTGGTTCTGAAAAACCCTTAGGGGAGCAACTTATTAAAATTATTATTATTATTATTATTATTATTAACTTAGATAAAATGATGAAAATATATATTCTCCTTACTCACGCTAGACAGCGTCGTCGGCTGCTCAAGTGAACATAAACGCTCTTAATTGTGAAGAAAAGCATACAATCTTCTCGTTTTTCTTTTTGCTGGCTGTCACAGAACATATTTATCGACATTTTAGCTATTTGTGAGCAAAGGTTCGTCTTACAGTCCATTTTATAAAAATGGCGGGAAAAACCATGTTTTCAATCGATTGTTAGTCACTTCGCGCGAGGTGACTATAACATTTTCAGCGATTTAAAAATAGCGGCTTCTCAATTTATCGATATTACGTACGAAAAAGCGAATAAAACTAAAGAAAATGATATTCAAAAACAAACTAAAGAAACAACTAAATATAGAGTTAAAACTTTTCGAGGTAAGATATAAGAATTTTTCTAATTTCATAGCTATAAACTCTTGATGGTGGTGTCGACGGCAATCAGCGACACGATCAAAACAACAAGTAATTTTGTGAAAAAAACTTTATTTAACAGAATACTTTGAACAACAAACATTTAAGACAACATTTGAAAGCTTATTAGCATGGTTGTCGAATATATAAACAAATGCTTTTCAATATTTTACGTTTCTGCCCGAAAAAAGACGGCAGTTTTTACAAAAAACAAGTCAGTTGACTTGTTTTCAGTGCGAGCTGCAGTCTTGACCGTCATCCTCCGTACAACAAACAAATGTCAATTTGTGACAGTATTACTTATTCAATGAGGCTAATAAAACACTAAGTTTTAGTTCCTACCTCAAGCAGCTCCGTCAGTGAAGGAAAAATAGCGGTGATACGGTTCAGAAAAAAAAACATTGACAGCCGTGAAACTATATCCAAAAATTGACGAGACAGAATGCTGATACACAAAATTATCCTAGAGTTTTACTCGAAACAGCAAGGTTCTGTATCTCCATCTACGTTGGAAATCGTCAAATCGGCCAAGAAAAACCAAACCAAATCTGCTGAAAAAGTGATTGCTTCACCTGGTAAAAAATGCTGATTGACAAGGGAACTTTTAGCTGGACAAAAGTGAAGCCGGTTTTGTACTAACATTAACAAGCAAAAACAAATTCCTCTTTCAACAGTTGCTCGTTTATATGTTAACTCCATCTTTAACTCAGTCTTACACTCTGTATAGTTCTGCTTGATCTGACAGCAAAATCGATTTTTCTTAACTCTTTCCCTACGGCTGAAAACATCAAAAATTGAACGACCACGTTGTTCTATTGATATCCCTTGAAATAACCATAACTGTTGCGAAAGCTATACATTTTTCTGGAAGCCCAATAATCCGGCTTTTACTTGTTCTTTTAAATTTCCCGAACAAAACACATTATGTTAATATAAATTAGCATTAGTTATCATAAATCGGGTTGAAAAATTTACATTTTTCCAGAAAAGGCCATCTTGCACGCCCGCATAGCATCTTGAAAACTCAAAATGCCACCAATCGCAGAGTTGTTTATGAAATCAAATCAAACTTGGCGTGTGCGTGGATTTCATGTTCCTGGCGCTTGTCGAATTTCAATTTTTAATCTTGCATTACCGTGTGCCGTGTTTTTCGATTGACGACTTTTCGGGTCATCAACGACCCATTTTAACTGCGCCCGTAGGGAAAGAGTTAAGCACATTTTGGCCTCTACTTGCAAGAGTATAGCACGTTCGTATGTTGTTCGTTTTAATATTCTGTTGAATGTTGATCACGTAAAATCATGTGATCTCACGATGCGCGACTTCCGGAAATAACAAATAAAATAATTAAAACATTTCCCCTTGCTTTCTTTCAGTTTTCTCTCTCTGATTGTCACCTGTGAATTTCTACTAAAACAATTAGTCACCTCAGTCTTGGTGATTACCGGTGATATTTACCGATAATCACCTCGACTTCGGTGACTAATTGTTATATAGAAACACGGCTTTCAGCCAATCAGCGCGTGCGTTTTTAATTTGTCATTTTATAAAGCATTATTGACGATAAATGGACGATCGTTAAGACATCAAATCCTCAGAAATCGTTTCGGAGTCCTGGACAGGCGTCGAACATGTAATCTCCTTATTGGCAGTGAGAAGCTATAATCATTGAGCTACGGAGACTCAGATGTAGAACCAAGGTTAGAATGCACTGGCTGTCATGACTATTTAACAATTAGTCACTGAAGTCGAGGTGATTATCGGTGATTAGTATAATTTCTGAGCTTAAACGAGTTCTGATTGGCTGACGGTCAGTAAATCTGACACGAGTCACCGTAGCGCGGTGACTTATCACATCACTAGAAATCATACGGTGGCCCATAAGGGACATCGTCTTCTCATTTTCTTGCGACTTCTTTTATCATCCGCGACTTCTATTTCTTCTATTTTATCATCCGCGACTTCTATTTTATCATCCGCGACTTCTATTTTATCATCCGCGACTTCTATTTTATCATCCGCGACTTCTATTTTATCATCCGCGACTTCTATTTTATCATCCGCGACTTCTATTTTATCATCCGCGACTTCTATTTTATCATCCGCGACTTCTATTTTATCATCCGCGACTTCTATTTTATCATCCGCGACTTCTATTTTATCATCCGCGACTTCTATTTTATCATCCGCGACTTCTATTTTATCATCCGCGACTTCTATTTTTCCGCTTACAACCAGTGATTGCGGGCGCATTTGTTCGCCACATGTACGTACAACCTGCAGTGATCGATCGAGCAAGCTGCCTTTAATGGATGATTACAGGATGAAAGAGGTACGTTATCCCGAACAGTTAGCAGATTACTTTGATGATTATGTTTCTCTTTATACGAACATGTAATTCCTCAAGTATATTGATGAATAATTTTGCCTTTGTCTTGAGTGTAAAACACGTGTTGCCATTCGTTCTTACATATATAAAGTCTTCAGCTTAAATACTTCGTCTACGTAAGTGTTTTTAAATGGATATTCATCCCTAATTAATGTCCCTATGTGATACGCCACTAGGATCATGTAATGTTCAATTGCGCGCATATAATCAAAGTTGTAAGATGAAATAACTTCCTGTTAAAAATATGAATTGAAAACCTGTTTAATAATTCCATAGACTGAATACCCTGTTCAAGATGCTAGAAGGTAAATCATACATGTACCCTGTTCAATACAACGAACCTCAAAACCATACCTGGCATGTACCCGTTATAAGCTATAATAACTCCCCCCCCCCCCCCAATTGCTTGTGATTCTAAATGTATTTCAGCTTTATTACGTACTCAGATGAACATACATTAACTGAAACACAGTTATGATCTCGTAACCCCCCTTTTCAAGTTCATATATACCCTTCCATCTGTATGGGACGGGATGTATATTGTGGTGAGAAGTGAGACTGCAGTGCAGTTGTTGCCCCTGGAATTATTAAATATGTAATTTACCTTTGCTTAATTTCAATATAATGCCACCATACCTTACATTTTTATTCATTATAATTAATAATTTTGAATTAATTTTGAAAGGATGTGCCAAAAATTGTATGATACAGAGAGTGAATGCATGGACAAATGGTGGTGATATGGATTCTTACGCAGTTCTCACACAGTCACACCTTGACCGAAACTCATTGATTAAGCATTATTTTAGTCTTGGACTGGACTATAATGAGATTCAAAGCTTTCTTTTTCATGGTCATGGTATTGGGATTAGCCTTCGTCAGCTTAAGCGAATTCTCAACTCCAGTGGCTTATATAGAAGGCGGAACCATAGTGATCCTACTGAAGTAATATCAGCAATTGAGACAGAACTTGAAGGCAGTGGAAGTTTATTGGGTTATCGGCAGATGCATCAAAGGCTCAAGCTTTCTGGCTTGGTGGTTGCCCGAGAGTCTGTTCGTATTATTCTCAAGTCTCTTGACCCCTTTGGTGTAGATCAGCGTAGAAAACATAGACTGCAACGACGGAAATATCGAAGCAAAGGGCCAAACTTTCTTTGGCATATTGATGGATATGACAAACTTAAACCTTATGGTTTTTGTATTCATGGGGCAATTGATGGTTACAGCCGCCGAATTATGTGGCTTGAAGTTGGAACAACCAACAATGATCCTCGTGTTATAGCATCGTATTTTCTAGAATGTGTGAAGAAGTTACAAGGCACTCCCTGTATTATTCGAGCTGATAGAGGAACTGAAAACGTTAATGTTGCAGCTATGCAACGGTTTTTCAGAAGCAATGGCAATGATCCATTTAGTGGGGAGAAAAGTTTTATCTATGGGCGATCAGTATCCAATCAAAGAATAGAAGCCTGGTGGGGATTTCTTCGTAAATCTTTAAGTGATTGGTGGATGAATTTTTTTAAGGATATGAAGGACCAAGGGATATATAACGACAGCGAACCTATTCAAGTGGCGGGCCTCATATTTTGTTTCATGCCTTTGCTTAAGCAAGAACTAATAAGAGTGGCAAGGCAATGGAATCTTCACAGAATCAGACCATCTTCGAATGATTCGTCTCCATCAGGGCGTCCAGATACATTGTTCTTTCTTCCCAACCTCACCAACACAGTTTCATTCCTTGAACACGTTTCGGTAACCGACATTAGTGTAGCAGAAGAAAATTGTTGTGAACTGCCAAATACAGATGCTGCAGATACATTTGAAAGTCTAGCACACATAATCATGGAGGAAAAAAATATTCAAATGCCGATAAATCCCCAAGAGGGCCTGGCTCTTTACATTGAATTGATTTCTGCAATTGAACTTATTCAATAAGTTGTGGAAGGGATGTAACATTAAATTGCAAATTATCTTATACCCAGACTGGACTGCGTTCAACGCCGTTCATTCAAAACGGTAACCATTTGTCTCAAATGTAACTGCACTCATAGTCTCACTCGTCCAATTAGCTGTTGTATGTGAGCTGTTATGTAAGCTGTTTGAAACTTTGTACTAGTATTAATTTTTGTGTCAGAGTGCAAACACTGAAAGCGTGCAACATAAACAGTACTAATTAGCACAAAATAGTGCTATTTCGATTGTTTAATTAGTTGTATTTTGTACTATTTAGGGCTAAAATATAGAATGCCCGGCCATTCATTTGCATGACAAAAACGTTAGGTATTCTACAGTTGCTCCCTATTGAGTACTATTTGTACTCAATCAATGGTTTTAACTTGGTTCCAGTCCCTTATGGCGGATTTTCAGTGCTCGCATGAAGCCACTCGCAGCGAGCTGCGAGTAAATAGTTCAACATTTTAAACTATCTGCCAAGAGCGCTAAAATACTTGCAGCGAGCTTGCCTGTACTCGCAGCAAGCTGCGAGTGACTTCGTTGGAAATCCGCCTTTAATCATTTTCTTATTAGAAGCCAGAATGTGTAGGTAAAGTGTAACATAATACCCTACTACACTTGTTAATTATTATAATTAATATCATGAAATGAGGCGTATTAGCTATTAAAACCGCCCGCTCAAGGAGGGTCATTATTATCTTTGTCCTGTTAGATTGTTTGGAAAAAGAACAGCACCACCTTCAACAGTTTGTTTATTACAATATATATTATACATTATATTATATGAAGTATTAACAGAATATGAAGTGACATCATTGTTTACAAATTGTCTTCTAAATACAAAATAATTAAAATGTAACTCAGTCATTAAGTAAAATTTCTGAGGGCCACATGCCCGAAGGAATTTTACTTAATGACCCTAATCGAGTGGGTGGTTTTAATAGCTAGCACTCCTCATTTAATATTTTGTAGTATCGCGTTTGCGAGTTTTCTGACTCGTTGTGTTTTTGCTTACATTTAAATAGTTGTGTTTTTGTTGGGTTAATACAAATGATGTAATACTGCAATGTTTCATGTGTGATTTGATAATTCTACTGGGGTTCATCCTACCTTAGGTCGCATTAGTGTAATACTACCTGTCGTCACGGTTTGCCGATGTCGTATTAGTTCTAATACAACTTCAATCGGGGGTGTATTGGTGATTATATCAACCCGTTAAGACAAAAGGAAAACTCGCAAACGTGATAATATATACTGTTTTTTTGAAAGCAAAGTTTAATCTTTTCAGCTGTCTCCTAAATGCTGTAACTAAACCTTAGATGATAGATGAAAGTATTTGCTTTCAACATAGTTACAGGGTTACAACTACCTTGCACAGGTGGTTTGGAGCCAGTCAACATGTGAACTAAATGAGTACAATTTTAAAATGGTTTAATTAAAAATCTACATCAATGCTTCAGAGTTAACTTTCTTTTTTGAAATTGTTAATTTTTCAATTGACTTCAGTACATTTGATACAGCATGCATGTTGACATTACTTAATACGGTTTCTGATGATGATATTGGCATAAAAAGTATTTGTCTTTAAAAAATATACAATGTAACAGTAAACGAACAGTAACAAATTCAAGCAGTCTATTAATGAAGGTCCTTTTCTTTCCTTTGACTTTGTTTATGCAATGTCAATCTCCCAAGTATTTGCCATCAGAATATTGTTGAATTCTTCCCTTAATTCTGGAAATGACTGGTACGTAGATGGAACTTCCAACGTAAAGCCACATGTGTGAGCAATTGGTCTTCTGGCCCCTCCTTCAAGCTGGCTGAAGGTTACGTGCCACTCACCAAACAGCATTAGCTCTGATCCAGTTACAAATTTTAAGAACTTGGCAAGTTTTGCCGAGTCCAATCCCCGGATATATCTTTTCAGATGTTTAAGGCACTCCTTCTCTGATTCATTGGTTGTTTCTGCTCTTATTGCTTCAAGAACCTTGCTGTTGGATGGTTGAAGGTGACCATACATTTCATTTAAGGATGAAATTGATGGGAAATATGGTTTCAACCGAACTATCACCCCTCTCCAGCAGTCAGCAACATATTGTGGCTTCTGAATTAGTTCCTTATGGGCAATCTCTTCTAATATTTGCATTAATGATTCCTTTTTTGCAACTTTTTTGCATTCAAAAGTAGACAAAAACTCCAGTAGTTCATCATCATCTGTTTCAATTTCTTCACTCCTACACTTATCGATGACAGCTCTCTCACTTTCTGATACATATTGTTTAAATGAGTCCAGCAGCATAGGACCTGTTATAACCAATTCCCCAAAAAGACAATAGGCAAAAAACGTTTTAGACAATTGCAATGGAAAGTATTGGCTACGCTGAAAACCAACAACAAGAATTCTTCCTATAGCCTCCCATTCTGCACGCTGGAAATCATGCCGAATACAAGGCACCCTCTCTCCCTCCCCTAACATCAACGCATCTACTACATCTGCCCAAAACATACTAAAAACATCCCTGATGACCCCACTTCCAACCCCCATCTCCCTCTCTCCTCTTTGGTTTAGGATGTGGAATTCTATGTCGTCATGCACAATAGTTGGATCAGAAAATGCGTTGATCATGTCCTGTCTGACATTTAACCGATGGATTTCGATGAATCTTGTCTTTTCTGGAAGTACTGCAGCCATATCTATCCACTGTTCACTGCTACCAGCACTGCCTGTTTCTGCTTCATTCTGGATGACTAAATCCCTTAAAAAAAATAGCAAGATTATTCGATTTAAGTAAATTGCTTTTATCCTCTTTCTTTTCTTGCTATTTTACGGCGAATCTTACTTTAAATTTGCAGTGACATTGTAGATTTAACTTGAAATTAGATGAATTCTCTGCAATGTAATACTTCTTTACATACCTTGGAATAATGTCACTTGATTGTTCATTAGGAAAACTGTCATTGTCTGATGGAAGGACCACACTTGACTGATGGCTGGGAATACTATTGTAGTCCGATGGTGTGTAACGAGCTGGAGGCTGGAATTAAAAAAAAAAATATTGAATGTATAAATTATTAAATCTCAAATGAAATATTTTATATGTGCCTGATTTCCATGTAGATATATGTTATTTACTGGCCGCGAGGTCCGGATAGGGAAAAACTGTGCCCGAGGTCTTGAAAACGGCCCTCGAGCCGTTTTCAAGACCGAGGGCACAGTTTTTCCCTATCCGGACCGAGTGAAGCCGGTAAATAACATATTTATTTTTTTGTTATGCATATCGTAATTAACAAGTCAACAAGACTTGGCACTTCCTGGACGTTTTCTTTCCCGTAGATAAAGTCTTCATATGAGTTCGGGGTAATAGAATTCGCTTTCACTGTTATAGCTTTCATTGTCACTATCCATCTTGTACTGTTTCTTTTCGGCTGTCTATTGACGTATTGTTTCGAAAAGTCGTAAAAAGCGTCGAGTATATTTGAATTAAAATAAATAAATTTTGTTTTCTTTTTTAAATCCGCAGCGGTCCGTATCGGGGTCCGTATCGTAGGATACCGGACCGCTCGCTAGCCAATCAGCGCGCGCGAAACACATGGATACCGGATTGCAAAAAAATAATAACCTTTATTTCCCTTGTGGGTCTTGGCGTTATCGGTGTTTGCTCCTCTTCTTTAGTGTTCTAAAATTAAGTTTATTTGATTATTGATTCACCACTCTTCATATTTTGTTCCATTTTCTCATATTAAATAACAAGTTAGTAAACATTTGTGAGCATCTGTTCTGGATACATTTTGAAATTCTAAATCACATCATGAGAATGCATGGCTTTGCCAATTATGCCTCAATTATTTTCACATCAGCAAGGTGAATACTAATATTTCTAATATACTTTCTAAAACAAACACTGATTTAATGCTTTTTGGAAAAAGTAATAACTTTTTTTGCACCTACTTCAAATAAGTTGTCAAAAGGTAAAATTGTATCTAATGTCAAATCAATGTCATCCTGCAAAAGAATATACAATTTTTAAAGTTTTTGTCTGGCTACTGTCCTAGTCTTATAACTGGTTTTACTGTTACCTTGTCTTCTTTAATTAATTTTTAATATTTGGAATAATAATAAGATAATTAATTATTATATTATCAATTTTGAAATCACTAGCAAATCCTGCAATCTGATTGGCTCCCAGCAGCACTTATTTCAGCATAAATTGCACCATTTTGAGCTAGTAATTGTACCACTTTGTTGCTTAGCCTTCACAAGCCACAGCTTCCACCAACTAGTCAATCAGTGGTGCTGTGCATAGGCATGTAACCCCACACAATGAGTTTTTGCTCTTGGGGTTAATGTATATCAATGAAAATGTTTAAAAAAAAGAATATAAATAATTCACGCTTTCTCGTACGGCCCAGTAATATGGGGACTGTAATATGGGACGTAATGAGGAATGTATATACGAATGTAATATAGGACCCCGTAATATGGGACGCGGGTGGCGGATGCTACTAGGGCACTGCCTCTCACCAATAAGTTAAGCCTGGTTGGACGGGGTTAGTAATTGGATGGGTGACCACTTGGGAATGACCCCGTTGTCGAGCTTAAAACTCATGTGTGTAGAGTTGGAGTTGATCTCTCCTGTGCTTCGAGGGTTTTTCGCCGGGTAACTCCGGTTTTCCTCCCTCTGTAAAATCAACACGTAAGTTACACTACAAACATTAGCTTGTAAAGCGCATTTGAACATATTCACATGCTAATTTGCGCTGTATAAATATTAAACATTATTATTCATTATTATTAAAAATCTCAGTAACGTTTCCACGATAAAATTTAAATTGATTTTTCACTTACTTCAAATAAGGTGTTGGAAATGTCAATTTCATCTAATGTCAAATCAATGTTATTCTGTAAAAGAATATAGTTATTAAATACTATGTATGGCAATTATAGACAATTGTCGCATCAGCGTAGCGAGCCTTAAGGTGGCTCCCTACAGTTTTTTTAAATGTGGAAAATTTATGATTTAGATCAAACTTTTCTAAGAGTTGTTACTTGTTAGAAATTAGAAATTGTGCTACTTATATAAAATAATATATTTAGAGTTGTAAATTGTTCGCAGAAGTGGCGTAACTATCGTTGCCATGACAACAATGACGTTTCAAAATGGCCGATATTTTACGCTTTTAACGTACTTTACTCGAAAATAATTCTGGTTACCCCCATCTTTTATTTCATAACATGTTTTCTTCTAGTATAATTTATTGTTTGAACGAGTAAATATATTATTTTATACAAGTAGCACAATTTCTAATTTCTAACAAGTAACAACTCTTAGCAAAGTTTGATCTAATTCATAAATTTTCTATATTTCAAAAACTGTTGGGAGCCACCGTAAGCTGCTTAATGTAGCAAGGCTCTTTAGCTTCTTTCTCCTTTCCCTTAGTCCCCGCCCATGACAAAAGTGTCTTAGTTTGCAATTCACAATGAGAAAGTCACTTGAAACAAAGGTTGCTCGACACACTTCTACAGATATGCTAATGACCGATTTGTGACTGAGATACAAGTATAAAAAAGGAAAACGATACACAAACGCCTTCCGTTGACTTTAAAAGCTACATTACCCTGTAATGTAATATCTTATTTTATCTGATTATATGAACTTACACAATTCTTAGTCTGAGTACTTGTCTGACATGCATGGGCTGATAGAAATGTTGGTACTTCGAACTAAAATAAATAAAAAAGATTCAGAAAATACAGTTTATCATCGGACATTGTACTGCTTCACTAAAGTGCTTAACCTCTAATTCAATATTATAAGTATCAATTTCCACCTGCAAAAAAGTAAATTGAATGGTTTAATATTTCTTGTTTGAGTGTTGCCCTGTTGCTAGCACTGATGCTGTTGTAATGCTGTTTGCTGAAAATAATTTTTCAAATAGTTCATCTCAACTTTGAGTAAAAACGTTGTTGTTTTACAAATATTGTTTATATCTATACCAACAGTCAATTTAAAGCAAAGATTAAGTCTAAACCCTTATGACTAATTGTTTCAACACTCAATAGAAATTCTCAATCATTCAACTGTTATTCATTAGGAGTTTTAGGCACTGACAGTTGAAGTGGGTTATGTATATTTAAGTGGGCCAAATTCCAAAACAGCATTGTTACTTTTTTTACTGAATTTGTTTTACCCTATATAAGTAAAGATAATTATTAATATACCTGTCCATCATCACTGTCCTCTATTCCACACGTCATCAAATATAGTCTTATTTTGGACAGTTTAGTGCTGTTTGTGTATGTTTCTATTGAAAATGGCGAAACAGTTCCATCAGGAAAGGTTACTGTGGGACCAATTTTTTCACATGAAAAATTCCCTAAACTGAATAATACATCATCTTCACAGCAGATAGGATTTTTTCCTTCAGGAAAGAAGAGCCTCTTTGCCAAAAAAAGTAAGTCATTCTCATTGCTGTTTAGTGCAACATCTAACACTCTTGTCCCACCACCATCTTTGCTTCTCATCATGACATGAATGTCATTATTTTTGTATTTGTGAAGCCACCCAATTTCTATTCTTTTAGTTTTCTCTCTCTCGTCAAGTGTCTTCTGCTTCTTGGTGCTCGATGATGAGGGCTTTAATCTTTTGGAAGACAGAAATGATGAAAGAAGTGCTTTTTTTTTCTTCTCTCTTTCTTGTGTCTCTCCATTTTCTTTACAATTTCTTTTGGCCTTGCAGAAGTTTTGCAATGCCAACAAATCTCCCTGAGTTGAGATACCCATTTCTAATAACTGTTGTTCTGAAGCAGCCAATACAGCTTCAGCATCCATCTAAACAAAAAACACAAAAGAGTTAATAATATATACTTTAATGTCAATGTCAGCATTTGAATTATAGAAATGCAATACAATTCTTACTAGATTTCGGAAAATTTTTTCCTTAATTCAGACCAGAAAATGGAATTGCTGGTGTAAAATATAGTTTCAATCCCTGGCATATGCCCCCTAACCCACCCACACCCCACCAACAAAATATATGCTGCCATTTATGGGATGTACCTTTTATTGAAGAGGCAAAAAAATCAAAACCTATATTTTTTAAATGTGCAATACTTTGTTTACATAACTAAACGGTAATACATTATATGGTTATAAATGTCATAACAATATACAATTTATTTGAAAAATGAATAAATACTACACCTTTTCTCTCTCGAATTTTCTGCAGGTTGACTCTTGTATCCCCCTGCTATGCAGAAAATCCAAAATCTATATTGACAGAAAGTGCAAATGAAGATTACAAATTTATTATTTGTTTAAGAAAAGTTGAAAATATTAAATGATAGGAAATAAATATTACTAGAAATAATACCTAACAAGATAATTGCACCTATCGTTATGCACTTGTCATCGGAAACCCACACCCCCCACCCCGGGGAAACATGGGACATGCCCCACCCCCTGGGGGTCATTGACCTGTCTGATTCCCCACCTTCAGGAAATACATATAATAGATTAAAGCGAAACAATGCACTCTTCTTGGACATACTAGCCAGCTCTGTCCCCTAATAAACTCTTGTAATGCCCCCCTCCATGAGGGAAGTTTGACAAGCAAATCCCCACCCATCCCCCACATATGCCCCATGTCTCCACAGGGTGGGGGGGGGGGGGGTTCCGATGACAAGTGCATTAATTCTATCTATTACATTTACACAGTGCTACATGGTCCACTTTCATTCATGAAAAGTTCACAGGCATATGTTAATTGATTCATTACGTATATACTCGATCAAAACATGTGAAGAGAGCGCAGATTTTACTCCTCAAAGCTCTGGTAATTAACCATCCACATTGTGACATATAAATGTTTGAGATGGTCTCTTCACAATTTAATAAAATTCATCGTTTTTGACGTACAATTTAGGTCCTAAAAGGTAGACTTATACTCGAGTAAATACGGTATGTGTTACCCTGGGTGTATATGTGGAAGAACCCCATTAACTCTGTCTGCCAGTACACCGTGTTTTACAAACAACAATAATCCATTATTCATATATACACTCAAGACAAAGGCAAAATTATTCATCAATATACTTGAGGAATTACATGTTCGTATAAAGAGAAACATAATCATCAAAGTAATCTGCTAACTGTTCGGGATAACGTATCTCTTTCATCCTGTAATCATCCATTAAAGGCAGCTTGCTCGATCGATCACTGGTTGTACGTACATGTGGCGAACAAATGCGCCCGCAATCACTGGTTGTAAGCGGAAAAATAGAAGTCGCGGATGATAAAATAGAAGTCGCGGATGATAAAATAGAAGTCGCGGATGATAAAATAGAAGTCGCGGATGATAAAATAGAAGTCGCGGATGATAAAATAGAAGTCGCGGATGATAAAATAGAAGTCGCGGATGATAAAATAGAAGTCGCGGATGATAAAATAGAAGTCGCGGATGATAAAATAGAAGAAATAGAAGTCGCGGATGATAAAAGAAGTCGCAAGAAAATGAGAAGACGATGTCCCTTATGGGCCACCGTAAAATCATACTTGAAAAAGTGTTTTTTATAACGAGACTATATTTATTCGTTCCAGTCTCCGCTCGGAATCATCATTTTGATGTATGGTTTCTAAAACACGACGAATTTTTTTTCAAAATGGTGACTATATTATTATAACTAAAAAATCGTCGAAAAGGCTCAAAAACTTAGCATAAAGACATTGTATATATCAGATTTCTCTCAGGATAGAACTCTCTAAGGGTGAGGAAGTTGTTTATCGTATAATTATTTGTATTTTTACGTCCGTTTTGATCGTAGTGTGTTTTTGAAAGCAGTCAAGCGTGAAGAAAACATCGAACATAACACAATTCAAACTGTCTGTTTAAAACTTCTCAATTGAATATTCAGTTCAAGCCTGAAATTATACTAAAACAATTAGTCACCTCAGTCTCGGTGATTATCGTTATATTTACCTCCGCTTCGCGGCTCGGTAAATATTCAACGATAGTCACCTCGACTTCAGTGACTAATTGTTAAGGTGAATATATAACGATAATCACCGAGACTGAGGTGACTAATTGTTTTCTTGGCGTTCAAACATTGAATTTTGACATTATAAACGCGCCATATGATTACCGTATGTTATTTTATGTGGTGTAGATTCTACATTTGATCCTCAAAATGCTATAGAAAATTTCTGATCTAGCATCATCTCTGCTGGCATACGAGGAACAACTGAAAGAAAGTAAGCGGAAATGTTTTAATTATTTTATTTGTTATTTCCGGAAGTCGCGCACGTGAGATCACATGATTTTACGTATTCAACATTCAATTCAACAGAATATTAAAACGAACAAGATACGAACATGCTCTTGCAAGTGGAGGCCAAAATGTGCTTAACAAAAAGCGATTTTGCTGTCAGATCAAGCAGAACTATAAAGTGGAAGACTGAGTTAAAGACTGGGTTAACATCAAGAGTAATTGTTGAAAGATCACAAAGCTGGCTTCACTTTTGTCCAGCTCAAAGTACCGTTGTCAATCTGCAGTTTTTACCAGGTGAAGCAATGACTTCTTCAGCAGACTTTAGTTTAATTCTCTTCCCCGATTTCCAAAGTAAATATAGATGGAGATACAGAACCATGCTGTTTCGAGTAAAACTCGGGGATATTTCTGTGTATCAGCATTCTGTCTCGTACAATTTTTGGATTGTTTCACGGCTGTCAATGTTTTTTTTCTGAACCGTTTCACCGCTATTTTTCCTTCACTGAAGAGCAGCTCTAGGTAGGTAATAAGTAATACTGTCACAGATTGACATTTGTTTGTTGTACGGAGCCGGGGATGACGGTCAAGACTGCAGCTCGGATTGACAACAAACTTGTTGTTTTGTAAAAACTGCCGTCTTTTTTCGGGTAGAGTCGTAAAATATCGAAAAGCATTTGTCCATCTCTTCAAAAATCATGCTAATAAGCTTTCAAATGTTGTCTGAAATGTTTGTTGTTCAAACTATTCTGTTAAATAAAGATTTTTTCACAAAATTTCTTGTTGTTTTTATCGTGTCGCCGACTGCCGTAACGTTGACACCACCACCAAGAGTTTAGCTATGAAATTTGGGAAATTCTTATATCTTACCTCGAAATCGTTTAACTATATATTTGGTTGCTTATTTAGTTTGTTTTTGAATAGCATTTTCTTTAATTTTATTCACTTTTTCGTACGTAATATCGATAAATCGAGAAGCCGCCATTTTTTAAATCGCTGAAAATGTTATAGTCACCTCGCGCGAGGTGACTATCACAAAATAGGCCGTCCATCTCTACCAATCACGGCACGAGAAACTCTATAGTCACCTGTCAATTTCTACTAAATATCAGTAGAATAATTTCTGAGCTTAAACGAGTTCTGATTGGCCGACTGGCCAGTAACTCTGACGATATTCACCGCGTAGCGCGGTGATTATCACATCACTGGAAATAATGCTTGAAAAAGTCTTTTTTGTAACTAGAGTGAATTTATTCGTTCCAGTCCCCTCTCGGAATCATCATTTCGATCTATGATTTCTAAAATATGAATTTTTTTTTCAAAATGGCGACTAAATTATTATAACGAAACAATCGTCGAAAAGGATCAAAAACTTAGCATAAAGACATTGTGTATATCAGATTTCTCTCAAGATAGAAGTTGTTTATTGTGTAATTATTTGTATTTTTACGTTGGTTTTGATCGTTAGTGTGCTTTTGAAAGCTGTCGAGTGTGACGAAAATTTTTCAAACTGTCTGTTTAAAACTTCTCAATTGAATATTCAGTTCAAGCCTGAAATTATACTAAAACAATTAGTCAGTCTCGGTGATCATCGTTATATTTCACCTCACCGCTTCGCGGCTCGGTAAATATTCACCGATAATCACCTCGACTTCAGTGACTGATTGTTATTTAATGCTTGGTTAGAAGATTATAATCAGGTTCGTCCCACTGATCTCTAAATAAAGACTGGATAAAGAAACTATTGTTCAGAAAATGAAGCCGTAACTAGATCGTGGTAGCCTGCGTACAGACGCTCGCGGGCGCAAAAAGGCGGCGCTAAGTAGCGTCTGTGCATCAGAGCCAAATTGTGTGTTCTGTAATTTATGCCGATTATTCGCAATGCTTATAGATTGTGCTTATGCCTTATAATAGACTTGCTCCAAGTCTGCCTCGTGATTGTTTCGGGTTTATTTAAAGACGGGTTTGTTTCGAGAAGACGGGTTTATTTCGAGAGTGGTTTGGTTTCAAAGACGGTTTGTTTCAATGTTTTGAAAAGAACCTGTCTCGAAACAAACCCGTATTCTCAAACAAACACGTCTTTAAATAAACCCGAAACAATCTAGAGGCAGACTTGGAGCAAGTCTATGCTTATAGCAACTAACGAGTATTCACTAACAGTTTAAGAAATCATATAAAAAGTTCTAATAGACAAATAGGACAAGCTGAAAAGCTAAAAGAAACAGTATAACGAGAATCGGCACTCGACGGCTACCTGGAAATATCGTATGATTAACAATTCAATTCCCGCATCTCTTCGACTGTTTGATCATCCTCGAACCAAAATTATGCCGACTATAAACAGTCATCCTTCGAAAGTTTTAGCAAACTCTTTTAATAGTTTCGTTTACAAAGAATACGTTGAGGCGGAACTGTCTTCGTGCCGTTGTAAACAACAAACATTGAAAACGGAAGTAGTTCTTAACCAATTGAATATCACGTATTAACTAAAATTTCTAAGCGACCAATCATGGTCTACTATAAAGATTCCTTATAGTAGCTACGTCACAGAACACGATTAACGGCGCTGGTTCATAGTCTGTGGTTTTCAAAATTTCACAGACTATGACGTAGGCTAGATCGTGGCGGCCTGATCTTGTTGGGACCACGTCATATAGTTTTACTATAGGCGACAGATACTATCTATCTCTGATCTTTTAAGATGCTAAAATGAATCAGTTGTCCAAAGTTTTCCCATAATATAAAACACAAACTACGGCTCCACAATAGTAACTATGAAGCCGGGATTAGCGCGTGGCGGCCATATTAGAGTGACCATAGACAGACAGACAGACAGACAGACAGACAGACAGACAGACAGACAGACAGACAGACAGACAGACAGACAGACAGACAGACAGACAGACAGACAGACAGACAGACAGACAGACAGACAGACAGACAGACAGACAGACAGACAGACAGACAGACAGACAGACAGACAGACAGACAGACAGACAGACAGACAGACAGACAGACAGACAGACAGACAGACAGACAGACAGACAGACAGACAGACAGACAGACAGACAGACAGACAGACAGACAGACAGACATACAGACAGACAGACAGACAGACAGACAGACAGACAGACAGACAGACAGACAGACAGACAGACAGACAGACAGACAGACAGACAGACAGACAGACAGACAGACAGACAGACAGACAGACAGACAGACAGACAGACAGACAGACAGACAGACAGACAGACAGACAGACAGACAGACAGACAGACAGACAGACAGACAGACAGACAGACAGACAGACAGACACGAATTACGTTAAGAATTACATGAACAGAAATAAATAAGCTAGGAAAACAATATATAAGTTATAATTAGTATAAATGTAAATGAAAAAAGTCTGAAAGACCGCGGGCAGGATTATTTTGCCGTAAAGACTGACCAAACGACGTTAATAAGGTTTTAATTATAAATATATAACAAACGTTATAAATATGTAAAAAGCCGAAATATAAACACTTTAAAGGTTCTCATGGAAATATCCCACAACTAGGAGCCAACAGCATCCTGGATTTCTGGCCGTGGTGTATATATATGGGTCTTCGTACTACCAGATGTTCGGTCAAAAAGCGGGAAATTCCTGGAGTTGCAAGGATGTGTAAAGGAAGACGAAAGTATAATTAGAAGGCCATTGATAATAATAATAATAATAATAAGATGTAAAGCTTATATAGCGCCTATACATGAAGATCTAGGCGCTTTACATTGATGACTTAGAAATAAAAAACTTAAATCTATAATAATAATACTATAAGGTACCTATTAATGATATACTATAACATCTAAAAAACTAAACTATTAATTATAAGCAACATGAAACAAATGTGTTTTCAAATTCAACTTAAAAACAGACAATATAGTGCATTTCCTGAGCCATATAGGTAGCAAGTTCCATAGCCTTGGAGCAGGTGATGTGTATAATAAATACAGTATCTTATAGGTGATGTGTATAATAAATACAGTATCGGACCCAGCACTGATCCTTGTGGAACCCCACAAACAAGGCCATGACTCAGTGAAACAGCTTCATTAACATGAACAGCTTGCGTGCGATCTGACAAATAGGACTTGAACCAATCCAGTGCATTACTCTTTATTCCAAATCTAGAAGACATCCGGCCCAACAAGATAGAATGGTCTACTGTGTCAAATGCTGCCAATGGAGATGTTTCTGTGTCTAAAGCATGCAGTTCAGCTTTCCAGAAAGAAGGAAATTACGGATAATATCATCTACAGTGATAACACGAAAGCTCAAGTGATGTCCTTTTCGTCCAGAATAGCGGTTGCCGCATTCATGTGTCAATTAACTGGCAGGAGTGAAACAGAAGTGAAGTTCTATTTTAAGAGAATCCTGAGGGGTAGATTTCATGGGAAAGCTTCTCTTATTGTGAGCTCCACAAAATACTTTTCCTTCACGTACAAGATCAAGCCTTCGCAATTTTGCATTTCTTTTTACTATGGAGTATGGAACAAGGCAGGATTTCTACTTCACAACTGAAGGGAAGTTGTAATTTTCAAATAATTGAACTTTGTTTTAGAAAATAATTGACTTTGAGTTTTAAAGGATGAGTCTCAGGGAGATACATTGTGCGCTTGTATTTTTGTTTACATACAATTTTTGCAGTTTTAGTTTGTCTACATACATTTTTAGCCAGCGAGATTGTGAGCGCGCAATGCATCACCCTGAGACTCATCCTTTAAGGCCCTAGATCAAGAATGTAGGGTACTCCTAGCCCACGGCTATATAACCCTAGCAAATAGGGTAGTTACCAAGGGTTACGGTACCTCGCTTTTGTGTCCCCGAGCAGTAGACCATTAAGTGTTTATATTAGTATTAATAGATAATTAAATCATTGGTTCAGTACCTGATGTGATAACAAACAATTATTGACCAGTATTTTGTAAAAAGATGTTTTTAATATTTTAACTTCAATACAGATTTCATAATGAATAAACAAATCTGTGATCAATAGATTATCTGAATTGAATAAATATTATTAAAGTTGATAAATGTTACTAAAACTGATCTTAAAAATGTTATTTCAAAAAATGTTTAAATCTTATTTTACAAGCTTCTTGTCGACAAGCAGTGTTCCTACTTTAACACTTTCCTCAATTGCTTTTCTGTACTGGTGTAAACAGTAAAAGCACTTCTCTTGAGCACCCTTATCAAATCCACAGAAACACAACTCTCCTATGGTAACCTTTTTTGGAATATATGTTTGTTTGTATTCAGTGTTATCGGCCATATAATATCCCCTTTTTCTCAACCAAATCAATTGCACAAACTCATGGCGAAAAATTTGCCACTACCTGTCTGAAAAAGTGGTATTTTGACTGTACCTAGCAATGCTCACATGCTTTGACTCTCTGCCCTCCATAGAGACACAATTTAATCCTAACTTATATTTCTCAAAGACATCTAACGCATGAGCTGGAATGAGATGACCTATATTCCAGATTGTGGGTGAAATTGAAGGGGTAAATAAACAGAAAGCTCGGAAAAAGTTCAGACAGTATTGCTTCAGCAGAACTATGTCTTCTAGAGTCACATTAACTACTCTACAAAAGACTGAGACACTTTGCCTTAATTGCAAACAGATGTAGGCAAGGGCATGAAGAGTGAATGACTGCTTGTTGTTGTCACTTGGTTCCCTAAGAGAGTCAATGACAAACATGAAGTTGTGCAAAAACATCCTAGAATCCTGCCAGTAGTATAGAAAGTGGGGCTACCAACGCATTTTCCATTTTTTCATGCTTCGCAATCAAAATGTGAAAAATTCGCTGTTAACCCCACTTTCGAGACTACTAAAACGAGGTGAGATAAAATTCGTTAAGGTGAGACACGTCTTAGCTAGTGGGACGTAGAAGCTGCAACTCTCTGTCGTGACTGGTCATCCTTTTCCCGAGTACAGTATGTTTAAACCTCTCGTCTAGTTCCTCACGTTCTAAGCTAGTCTTAGCGAAGAGTTGTCGTTTGATCTCTCTAATCTGGTAGATAAATAACAACTCTTTGTTGAGTCTCACTGTCTTTTCCTCCACTGACTCCTGACGTTCTACACTCATTAAGTTAGTATATACTCATGTCTTTAGGTCGTTTTGTGAATTATTGTGGTTATATAGCACTGTCTCCTTCATTCGGGGGTTCTCCCTCGGGGATTTCCCCTCTAGACATGTGACTGAATACGTGTTTACTAGTTGTTAGTCCACCCGATAACAACCCTAAACAAGGGAGGTAGGGGGATACGTATGATATAAACTTCTCTACGTCTCTTTTAAGTAGCTGGTCAGTAATCAACTCTTTTTCTAGCTTTTCAGGTGATTCAATAGCGTTGAACCCTCCTAACGCGTTGGCGAACTTACTTATTAAAAGATCACATAGGAACGCGTTCGCTTTCTCCATTCTTTTTACCTCCCATTCTTCATAGATCTTGTTGATAACTTTAGATGAGGCCTTTTTGATATAGGCGACGGATTGATCTATCTCACCGTCCTCTGAGAGTCTTTTTAGTTCGTTTCGTTTCTTGTCTACGTCAGTTTGTGGAGTGTCGTCAACTTGTGGTGTATCGATTTGTGGTTCGTCGATCACTTCCTGTTCTGCTTCTTGTATGTCTTCGATGAGTTCGTCAATTGTCTCAGGATTTTTTGTCTTACGTCTTGGCATGTCCTATATTATACGACGTGTTTTGTTTTCGCGGAATAACTATTTCGCATGAGTATAGATGTCTTAGAAGTATCTCCAATCTTGCGTACTCGTTGTCTTTCAACTGTTTTATTATTTTCTGAATTTCCATTTTATCGACTCCGTTAAGATAATCGTCTACGATAATTTTCATATCGTTTCTGTTAGGGTTGTAGAATGTTACTAACTTTGAGATGTTCTCACGATATGGTTTACTAATTGAGGTTAGTTGTTGTGTTATGACTATTGTAGATAGTTTGTAATGTCTAGCGCTAAAGGCTAGTTTAACTAGTTCGCTTGTTCTGTTTTTAACGTCCTGCCCACCAGCACAATCATCTAGTATTATTAGTGAATTGGTACCTTTGTAAGTGTCGGTCACGTGTTTGAGAACTACGTTGACCTTATCTTGCTCACACTGATTAGCGATAAAGCCTGGGTCTCTCAAGTATTTCCACTCTGTGTACGTTTTGTTCCATTCAAATGTTGGACATATAAGAATGATGAAATCGAAGTGGTTCGTGTAGTCTTTCTCTATCATATCCAAGAGGTAGTGCGTTTTACCGCAGGCTGTCATACCAACAATTAGCATGTTGAAAGGTGTTTTCATATAGAATACTATATATTTAGTACTGGATTGATTGTAGATCATTGTTGATGAGGTTCACGAGACCGTCGGAGAGCACGAATATTCTACACATGACGTTCGCTGCTGTGACTTCTTTAGTGATTCCATCAGTATTCCTGACTGGGTGTTCACGACCTTCTTTCCAGTTGCAACCTTATCGTTGTCTTCGATAGACCTAAGGTCAATAACCAAAGCGAAACCATCTTTGTAAAACTTTTGGACAGTCATATAGTCGTAGTCTAGTTGTCCGAACAACCTTTTCGCTTCTCCCCAGAGTCTTGATTTCGGTATTCCTTGACTGTAGACCATGTTCGGTACACCTTCTATGGTGAGTTTGACTGACTCTATGTTTGGATAGATGAACTCTTCACTATATCAGTTATTGTTTTGTTTGTGAAGAGTAGAACGACAGCTTTCATCGATTTTCTCGGCATGTTAATATTCTCGTTTACGAGTGTGATTCCTTTATCCCACTCCACAGTCTTCATTAGTGTGACGTGTTCGTATGATAGGGACCTACCGGACGCGTATAGAGATGATATTTCATCAGCAATCTCTTGATTCTCGATAGTTTCGTACTCCAACTCAAGGTTCTCTAACGTGTATCCAGCCACAGCTGATCCAGATTGAGCCACCATAATATCAGACGCTTTAGGGAGTGTGATTATGTACCTGAAATTGTTGTTCATGTTGTATGGTGCGTATAGACCATGATCTTCTAGAATCTTGTCGATTCGAATCTTTTGTTTAGTGTTATGGATGGAGAACATCAGACCATCACTAACTTTTTGTGTGTCTCCACTGGCTGCGCCACTGTCGTCCTTTGAGATTAGCTTTCGAAGGTTCTCGTTTGCTATACCATATTCAACCATCTGGTCTCGCTCACTGTTAGGTTTCCAGAGGTCTTTGTACGTACCGATGACGCTTTCACCACTGTTGTCGTACACAGTCTCACCTGCTAGTTTTACCACCAGTCTCTCGAGTAGTAGTCTCGAAAGGTTGTTAAGAAACCATGATTTCGCATTCGAACTCTTAAAGTCGAATAGGATATGGAGACTAGAGGGTACCAGGCAAGTGTTACCCTTAGTTTTCGGGATGTCGATGTACAACTCTTCCCCTGGATTGGCTTTGTTGGGGTTTAGCGTTACAACGTGACGGGTTCTTGTGCCTTTGATAGAAGATATTCCACGACGTCTATATCCAGGAAGTAGCTCTCTCTCGTTAGTGTTCATACTATATTATAACACATGTTTTATTTCCTCTGTTTGTACTGATCGTAGACGAACCAAGCTAGTGCTATCGCTAGGATCCACAAATTAGACGCTAACCAAGATATGCCTGCAGCTCCCCACTTTAGCGCAGTTGCCACCACGTTTAGCAGTCCAGCCAGTATAGGGCCAGCCTTTGTGGCTAGATTAGCTATAGCTTTTCCTAGTTTTCCAAGTGTTTGACCACCTTTGACGATAACACTCCTAGCGGATATTACTATGGTAGTTATTATCCCGGCTATAGAGATTGATATAGCACTTATTCCAACTAAGTTTTCCTTTGCCCATTTTTTGAACCTTTCGAGTCTATTTAGATCGTTACCCTCAACCTCGTCTTTTAGTATGCCTATTGCCTCGTCGTGTTCTGGCCTCACGTTGTTTTCGATACGGATGCTGTCTGCCTTCAAGTAAGCTGTATCACTAGCACTCTTATAGAATTGTTCTTTTAGAGGGTCTAGCTCGACGATAGACATGAGTCTATATTGATCGCCCAGTGTGTCTAGCGACTCTGTCTTTACCTCAGTTGTACCTTTTGGGTTGAGAGAGCCAGCGAATTCCCTAACCTCTTGTTCACTAACGAAGATACCTTGCGATATTTCTACGAGTTGCTCCTCTCTTCGTGTGACTTCGTCTTGTATCTGTTCGCTTGTGTTAGATACTATGTCTTCTGACACATTATCTGGAATTGTGTTGTCGCCGTTAATTTCCTCAACCATTGCAGTTAAAGTTAGTCTGTGCTCCTCAACAGCTCTACTTAACAGACTCTTAAAGTTCTCGACATCTTTCTGTGAATCTTTAGCGTCGCTGTACACTATAGACTTCCCTTTCAGCACCATAACTCTCTTATCTTCGAATTTTAGCCCGATAAGACCTTTAACGCCAAAAATCATTTTAGATTTTTTTATTATGTCACTCGAGGCCTCTCCATCCCCAACGTTAATACTAACACCAAGATGGTCTAGTAGAAACTGCTTTCTATCTCTTGTTACTGACGCATTGTATGACCTTTTATCGTACTTTGGGTTTGGGATACCATCAGACGTGGCACTCCCTTTATCCTCTCCAGTTATTGTTACTGTGTTACCATCATCATTACCTGTGAATGATGTCTCCGCATGTCTGATTCTGTCTTGTACTCTGCGTGCTATGACTCTCCTCTCTAGTTCGAGTTTCACCCTGATGATTCTACCGCTCACACCAGTATTTTCTGACGTTGTATCATATTTTGTGGGATCAATAGCGTCGAGCATCTCAAACTCTTTTTCTAACCCCTTGTCCGTATACTTCTTAAACTCATCAATCTGTTTCATTTCGATTTCATCGAACCCTCCTTCAGCCATTATATACTACTCAATGTTTTGAATATCACTCTCTGGTATCCATGAGTTGTGTTCACTGTCATAGCCAAGCCACTTAACCAAAGCCATCTTTTTACCCTTAACCTTCTTTCTCTTTAGTATCTTCTCAACTTTATATACATCGTCTTTTTTATCAACAGCTGACAACTCTTCCTCGTAAAACTTACCGATGATGGGTTCTCCTTCATGGTCCTCTATCTCGTACACGGTAGGGTCACCGCGTATGACCTTTGTCACTTTGAATAGCTCCTCAGTGAAGTTAGCCTCATACCCTTTTGCAAATATGCTCTTGTACTTTGATATCCTGACAGTCTCACCTACTTTAAACTTTGGTAGTGGGTAGTCACCGAAATGGTGTCCAAACAATGTCGTCCATACTTCGTTTTCGTTTTTCTTACTAACGTCTTTAGGTTTCATTAGAATAGTACTATGTTTGGTATTGTTGTAATTCTCAACGAGCTGATCTAAAACATCAATCCACTTGTACGTTCCTTTACTGTAGAAGTACTTCCACATAGACGTCTTGAGTGTTCTGTTAAACCGTTCCACGACTGCTGCCTTTTTATCAGAGTTCGTGCTAAAGTATTTCACATCGTGTTTATCCAATAGATCCTTCACACCAACGTTATAGAATTCCTTACCGTCGTCAAACTGAGCTAACTTTGGATACTCACCAAATCTAACCTTAGCCTTCTCTAGTAACTTTGTGACAGCCTTAGTCATGTTTTTCGTGTCTTTCCTATAGACGGGTATTGCGAAAGCATACCTACTAAGAATCTCAGTGGCTGTTAGTATCCAGTAGTACCCGTTGTTCTTGTGCTTGTACTTGCCCATATCAACCAAGTCCATCTGTATCTGCTCACCCAGATAGTCAACAAATGTTTGTCTAAACTTGTGTTTCTTAACAACTGGTTTGTACCTGGTGTACGTGTCTTGAGATTTTAGCCAGTCCTTTATCTTTACTCTACTAACGCTTATGCCGTCTTCCAATGCTCTTTGGTACAGCCTCTCAGCAGACTGGTAACCAGTTGACGGGTTGTAGTAAATATCTCTTAGTTCTTGCTCTACGTCCATATACACTACATGATGTGTAAATCTAACAGCACCTCACCAACGCTAACACTGTTGTCATCCTGATCTGTTATCTTGAACTCTAGTTGGTTGACGACTCCTTTGTTTATTGGGATTTTTGACCCAACACCAAAACGTTGTACAGAGCCTTTTAATGTCTGTGTGCTAGTTATTGGCAGTATTGCGATACAATCACTTTTGCTACCGTTAACTATGTTCTTAGATCTGTCCACAACATTAGATGTTACTTGTATGTATTTCAGTCCTCTGTTAACGTTCACAACGTTAGGACTGGTTTTTGTGGTGGCTATTGTAGTGTTTTCGTCAAATCCCAAGAGTTGTCCAAATTTAAACAGTTCTATTCGTTGATCAGTTGTTATCGTACACGTCGAGTCGTGTCTGTTAGCCACTATCTTCACGTCTCCTAACTCTCTTAAGTCGTCGGCGATCATTTTAAAGGTGTGGTACCCAGGACTAAAAACGTGGTCACTACTGTTATAAGTTATCTTGTTGTTATCTGTGGTTACGTTAACGTAGTCCCAAAAGATGGTTGCCTCCTTCACCAATATGTAAGGGTCTGATTTAGTTGCTAGAGTTGACTCTGGTAGGTCTATAGTTTTCGTTGAACCACTAATCAATACTACCACTCTCATATAACGTACGGTATGTTATGATGGATGCGTTCAAAAGAAAGTATCCTTATGCTGACAAGAATAGGTTTTTTCTCGACGTTGACGACAACATGCATATACATATATTCTTCGTGACGAAAACCAATATTGGTGACGTTTCGGTAGACTAAAGTAGGTTTAAGAACAACCCGGAGTACACTAAGTATCTAACTATAAACAAACCAATTATACCTGACCAGGAAGAGATAGCTAATGCCTTACGTGTGTCTAAGCTGAATCTAGTCAAAAAGTACCCTCACGTCACTTTGAGCAAGTTTGAGTTCGATCCAACTGTCTCACAAGATGGTGAGGTTAATGGCGTTGACATATATTTTAGAAACAACGACATCATAAGCACGAACATAACTAGTGATACCTTCAAAAACGACAAGAGTATGTGGATTTGGCTACACAACAACAAGTCTAGTCACGACGACAAGTTTCCAAAAATATGGCTATCTGGTGGAACTATCCACTATCAAAAGGTCGCAAGAACCACTGGGGACTTTGGGATGGCTATCCAACGGAAAACGTGTTGAACTACCCAGTGAATAACTTTAGAGTCTACGTCAATCAAAATAACTACTTTTTCTCAAAGCTACCAATACTACAAATCACCACGTCAAAGACAAAGTCAAAGTGGGACGACAACGAGAGCTACTATAGAGTCGTGTTTGCAACATATTGTGCGAGTTTCTGTTGTGGAGTATCACTACAACACTTGTCACCCTCACAAGAAGTCCACCCTGTTATCACAAGTGTAATGAGGTTTCATCTATACTTTACTGTTAGAAGACTTCTCAGAAGGATGGAAGGTGGTGAGAGTATGAGATCGATAAGTAGAGAGTTTGACGCCGGATAATTGTATGGTAAGACAGACAAGATTCCTAGAAAACACTACTACCAGGGTAAGGTTCTTGCTGATGGTACAACAGGTGAGGAGAGAGTCTTTACGATTAACGACGTTAAGAACGACTACAAACGATACGTTCCTCTGACGTCGAATGGTTTCACCAACATTGGGAGACAATATCTAAATCAGTCCATAGAGTCTTTTGTTTACTCCACACTTGGTGCACAAGCGAGGACACGTGTGTCAGTCGTTGGTGATTCCGCAGGCAGTCTAGAGACTCAACAAGAGTTCCGAAAGTTGGTGGAGGACAGTGTTATAAACTACGACGTGTCAACGTGGATTCTCAACATGAACAAGTCGATTAGAGACACTAACGTTGTCCAAAACCTTGCACTGTCACCGTCTACGTGGTTAATGCCAAATAACGTTGTAATCCTCAAGAACAAAATAGCTGGGTACAACAACCTATTGAAGACTGCTACACAGAGTATGAAGTTTGGGGTAAACAGTGGGTTAAACTACATGGAAACGACGGAGGTTAAGAAAGTACACCAAGAAGGTGGAGAGCATCTGGAGACACTTGATAAGCCAAAGGTGACGCATCGTCTGACGACACCAAACGTGGCACACCAGGAAGGTGGAGAGCACCTGGAGACACTTGATAAACCAAAGGTGACGCATCGTCTGACGACACCAAACGTGGCACACCAGGAAGGTGGAGAGCACCTGGAGACACTTGACAAACCAAAGGCGACACCAGGTGACAACACGACAGAGTTGGGGCTAGTTCTAGTGGTTTCGGCTGTGTCTGGCTATTTAGTAAGTAAATATGTGTTATAGCATAATGAGTCTAAGTTATGGGTTTGAGGACAGAGACTACGAGAGTGACAAAACATTAAGAAGAGCGAAGAGACATCTAGACGATGGTCCTAAACTAAGCGTGAGTGGTGGGAGGATGTCTGGAGATGTAGATATGGCGTTCAGGGCACTCAAAAACATAGCAGATCCAGAAGATGACTTGGATGCTATCAGTAAAAAAGTGTTGGAGTCCGTATACTTATCGCAATACTTTAGAACGCAGTCCTACAACGTTATATTTGACTTTAACGTCACAAAGCATGCTGTGAGCATGGTGGAATACCACAGTTGAACAAATAAAGTGAAAACCATTAGAGATAAAACAAACATGTTAGTACAATACGATCCAACGTATGGTCCTATTATTGGTGTTAACAATGGTCATAGCTTCCTATCCCCTGAGCTAACTCCAATTCCGTTTGAAGCTGGAGTGCATTTTAACTGTCCACGTATGCAATACTGTGACATATCCGTTTTTATGGTAGTGAGGTTAGTAACGAGGGTTTCTACGAAAGATTGGGAGGCGATTATCTCAAACGATGACGGATCGTGGGACAAATACGTAGGTTACAAAGGAGGTGAAAATGATAAATTATCATATGGTGGTGGCTATCCAGTGAAGGAGTACACGTGTACAATCCCAAATAACATCGACACCACCAAGAGACATATGATATCAATACATTGGCGGATGGGTAACTCCTACGTTAAGGTGAACAACATAAGATCAACAGACTCAGACTTCACAGCTAACCACGAAGAGATAGGGTCTCCTTACGTAACGATCTTTGGAGTGCATCGACCAAAAATACCACTCGCACCATACAAGTACCCGTCTTTGATAGAGTTCTACGGTGTGAGGATTGTCTCTGGCTATATGGCGAGCCGAGACATAATATTAGTTGGTAGAGATATGATGAAGGAATATGATGTGAGCTAAGATATATGAGGAAGAAGTCAGTTGTTGTTTTCAATCACATATCAAAGGATATGTCAGAGGAAGAGGTGCTAGAGCTCAAACGATTGTACGCGTACTACCACAAACTAGAAGCCTGTTACAAATGGAAATACAAGAGGTTGAAGAAAATTAAACTATCGTTAAACATGACTAGCATAGGGTTAACGACAGTAGGGATTATAGCTGGATCGATAACCGCTAACCCTCTAATCATTGCTTGTATTAGTGGTCCTGGTGTGATCATCCAAGGCTACTTGGCTAAATCCAATCTGACGAGTAGAGTGGAGCATTGTAAGTTCGCACACACTAGCTATAAAAAGATACTGACACAACTAAGATCGTATCTTAGAGGTCTTCCTTACAATGAGTCAATGTTCCTCTCAGACGTTTAAGTGTTGGACGATAATGTGACTGACTTATGTCCACCAATCAATGGAATGGTGAAAAGGTACAGTAGAATATATGAGACATAAGGGGGCGCGAGCCACGCCCCCCCTCAAACACGGGTCTACACGTAAGAACCAGTGATGTGTCAGTCGACAAGTTCCAAGAGTAGGTGCTCAGAAGTGTCACCAATTAGGAGTTTGTTCTGACCAACCCCCCCCCCCCCCCCCCCCCCCGTTTTGGGGGGTTGGTCAGATCATGTGTTTGTGCTAAGCAAATTATTGTTTTTTAAACCCCGTCGTTCCAACGGGGGTTTAAAAATATACACCCAAGTACAGTCTATATGTCGGAACCAGGAGTATTAAGCAAATATTTTTTAAGAATAGCTGACCCCCTAAAACAGGGTGTCAGCTTTTCTTAAAAATAACTGCTACTTTGAAGACTACAATTAAGATGTCCTAATAGCGTGCAAATAGTAGTAAAATATTAAGACACTACATGTGACCCCCTACTGATAGTATGTTTGTGATCGATAGAAGGGTTACTTTGACCAAGGTCCCAAAATGGGACCTTGGTCAGATCACGCGTTCGTGCTATTAAGTGGTCACTTTCTTAAGATGACTACTATTTAAACACAAAAATAAAACATGTGGTATAGTATAGGTGATGAGTCACTGATGTCAGTCACTGCTGTAAAAGATGGAGACAATATTTGGTTCTATGGAAAAGAGGTAGCCGAGATCTTAGGATATAAGAGACCAGGTAAGGCTATAACAGACCATGTGGCAGACGATGAGAAAGTAAAGGTCCAAACATCAACGTTCCAAAACGGTGTGTTGGTCAAAAGTATGGTTTGGCAAATAAATGAGCCAGGTGTGTACAGACTAATATTCTCGTCTAAATTGGAGTCAGCCAAGAAGTTTAAAAAATGGGTATTCACAGAAGTCCTACCGTCTATTAGAAAGACGGGTCAGTACACACAATGCAACCAGTTATCAATAATGAACGAGACAGATTTACACTACGACATTGTAAAGTACATTAGAGAGTACCACCCAACAATAGTCATCCCAGGGTTGGGAGAGTACCAAGACACGTCTACTAAAAGAATAGATGGATGGAAGAAGGGTTACAGTGGTGGACAACCAGATTTGATAGTTCCACAACTACACAAGAGATATAATGGTTTTGCTATAGAGTTCAAAACACCGAAAGGTAATGGGGTTATTAGGAATAACCAGATTAGGATACTAAGGAGACTAAGATCACAAGGGTACAACACGTTACTATCCTCAGACCAACATGAGATAATACATTTCATAGAGACATATATGACAGACTCTAGAGTCCTGTGTGAGTACTGCAACAGAAGATTTAAGAGTGAAACCACACTGTCTAATCATCAAAAATACTTTCACCGAATACTATATCTGTGAGACGACTGTGAGGTTATCTATAACAAGACACCACGTATAGTATAGATGACTGACAGTGAGTCCGTACCTATTATAACGTCGACAACAAGGGTTAAAGACCCTAAGAGAGTAGAGGCAGGCAAACGCTTGGCTGCTATATCAAAAGCAGCCAAAGAGAGGAAGATGAGAGATAGAGTCATAAGTGAGGACGACAGTTTTAACTATGGATACATCATAGGCACTATAGGAGTGGTAATAGCCGCTGGTTCGCTGTACTACACGATTAGTCAAGACAAACAAATAGTGACCGAAGAGCCTAAGACCGTCGTTATAAAACCACCACGTAAACTCGACAGCTTCGATTAAAACATGTCGTATAATATATGGCATCAATAGATAGGAAAGAACTGATGAACAAGCTATACGACGCAGCCCTTGTGACTGCTGGAGCTGTAGCTGTGTCCATGGCATCAAAGAAAGTACTAAAAGAACCGTTAGGCACCCCTGAATCAGTGAAGGGCACCCTCAAGTTAGCAACTGCTGTAGGTGTTTCAACGCTACTCGTTAAGTGGGCGCAGAGCAAGAAATACTTACCTATTGACCCGTTCTCAAAATAATCTAACGTAATACATAATGGCTAGTGTGATAGCTGGTGGCTTGTTCAACGCTATAGCATTCGCAGGAGCTGGATTCATATTCAGCAAGCTAAACCACACCGGCTACGAGACAGAGATGAAGAGACACAACAAAGCATTGGAGAGTCTTGCTAGAGCTAAAGAGTCGTTCTATGAGAACGAGATTCGTCAGAGAGACAAAATTCAGGAGTTAAGACAACAACTGTCAGATGCTAACGCAGACATAAACGACACGAACCACGCTCTAGACCAACTAAGACAAGTACTGACGATACAGTATGATGGGAAGACATTTAGTAAAGAGCCTGAGTTGTCAGACTATTACAAACCTTCAGATGAGATGAAAGAATACCAAACGGTATTCGTTGGAGTTGTTGGAATACCATTAGGTTACTTAATATACAGAGTAGTATAATGAGCACTACTCTGAAGGAGATGGCTATGGAATTTAACAAAAAGCGTGACTTGACACTCCAAACTAGTCAGATAGAAGAGTTAGAACAATTACTATCAGACGCTATAAAACAGGTCGCAATAATAAAGTGTGAGTGGGAGACACTCAACCACAAAGTTACTACACTATAGTCTAAAGATATATATAGTATATTAACTTAGATGGTTGACGAACGTACAATGAGAATGTTCCACGCTGGGTATACGTTGGACGAGATTGAGACGTTAGGAAAGTGGAGTGGTACTACGTTAGGGTACACACTGGACGAGATCAAGAGTGGAAGTAGGAACGTGACACCAAAAAAGTGGTACGACACCACATACTGTTACGAGTGTAGAAACCACAGAACCCAAATAGAAGATGGTGTATTTAGTTGTAACAGGTGTGGAGAGACTACCTATTGGTGTGTGAGGAACTTTGTACATAACATTTGGATGCATAACAAATCGGCTCATAGTTACAGTAAGTGGTTAACGAAAATGTTAACTAGTAAAAGACTAGTCAACGATAGTGACATACCAATAGTGGTCAGTGATTTTATAGAGATAGTATGGTCTCTTAAAAGAAACAAGTTGATTGTCAAGAACATATCAAAATAATGCAATTTTGTTTTAATTGCATTCTGACTGGTCAAGATTTAAGCAATTAATGAAATGGGAGAAGACTCTAGGAACTTGGCAATAAAGTTTATAATTGCAGTTTCACATTTCAATTCCAACAACTTGTGTATGTGCATTAAAAATTCCATGTGAATGTTTTGATATGAAGACGTTTTTAAAAACGTGGATATGAAGCGTACAAGTCATAATTTTGTCATGCATATAATAAATGAACTAGAAATATGTATCCGCAATAACCCCTCTCGCCTGTTCTACCCCCGAGTTTCATCCATTCCCATCAATGGTCCCCAGACCTCGCACGCCGTGTATTTGTAGATCACAAATTGCAAAAGGCCGTTTCGTCGTAGAAATCTTTGAATGATATCTCGGCCAATATTTAACCAATTTCAATTCTTGGAATTACCCAGTCTATTCGTGCCTATTACGTTTATGAGAACGTCCATACCCTTCATAAAAACCTGTTTATGTATTTAGAAATTACTCGGCAATCAGGCGGCCGCTTCGCCGTGTATTATTTTGAACGTTATCTTGGTCAATATTTAACCGTTGTAAAAACCTGCTTATATGTGCTTCGTCAGATCACAAATCACCATTGACCGCTTCGCTTTGTCTGCCAAGGCCCGATTTTTCGAGATGAATTAATAAAAAGTCGCACATTAAATACAGTGTGGATATTACTGGAAAGTCATGTGATTCCCAGCAAACATTTATAACAACCCATATTGTGTGACCATATCTTTATTCTATTTGATATATTCTGTGATTGATTATTGTGTTTGAAAAAATGAATTCTGGTCAAGTAAAGAATATTACCATAACTCGGGAGACAGTTATGGAAGATATGCTAACATTTTATAGAGAAGACGTGGACGGCAACGCATTTTCTGTATCACCCGTAAACGTTACATTCCATAAAGAGGATGCTCTCGATCTTGACGGAGTGAAACGCGAAGCATTTTCGTTATTCTGAGAAAGTGCTATAAATTCATATTTTGATGGAACGAACACATTTGTTGCACGAGTAAGTCCTGATATCGAGGAGGAAACGTATACATTGCTGGGCCGTGCCATTAGTCATGGATTTGTCTTAACGGGAGTCCTTCCATTGACAATAAACAAAGTTTTTCTAGCCTGCTCTTTGTATGGCAAAAGTAATGTCACAGATGCGGAGTTCCTGGAAGGCTTAATGGAACTTGTCAGTGATTACGAACAGAACAAAATCGAGATGGCTCTCATGGAACGCGAAAAAGGTGTTTTGCCTCAAGAAATTATCGAGTTCCTTCTTGATTTACTGGCGGAATATGGAGTAACCAAGGCACCCACTGCAGCTAACCTACGAGACTTACTCATTCGTGTTGCTAAGAATGAGTTGTGCAGTAAGCCATCAATTGCCGCTCAAGCCTTGAAGAAAGGAATGTGCTCTGGCTGCTACGAGCAACTATGGGAGTTGTCTACAAAAGAGAGCCTTTATCAAGTTTATGAAGCAATGATTCATTCGACGGAAACAGTTGTGTCAATGTTAAAAGAGGATGAACCAGCAAACAAAAACCAAGCCATGGTCGTCAGATACCTGAAAAAGTATGTACGTGGACTTGGTGTGAAAGAATTGCACCGATTTCTTCGATATACAACTGGCAGTAGCTGTTTGTCAACACTAAAGGAAATTAAATTAATCTTCCATGGCCTCACTGGTTACCAACCATACATTGCAGTGCATACTTGCGCTGGAATCATCGACCTTCCATCTGGAAGATATTCAAGTTTCAGTGACTTTAGGCAGCAACTTGATTGCGTACTTCAAAGCCCAGAGGCATGGGCGTTTAGCTTAAGATAAGGCGGATTATATACAGTAGGTTATACAACAAACGCTTTTGTTCACAAAGCTTTTATAGTTTCCGTATTTCTTTGTACATGTAGTCGTTCATCAAATAATCGCCCTCTATGGAGAACAAAATATGCGAAATAGACCGAATAAAAAATGGTCGCCGCCAATTTAAAATTATTTTGTTGCATTTAAATTAGCCTGACGTACTAGCCTCGTTTTGGAGTAATCATTCTTTTGAATTGCGAACACAAGAATGAGGCTAGTCAGGTTAATTGGCGGCCATTTTTGCATACGGTCTAAAGTTATGACCACAGGCTATTCAAAGTAATACGGTAGTTGAGGTTCATGTTATATGTTCTCGGTTAACTGTTTTTCTCGGTGCACTTTTAGTGTATGTTATGTTTTTAAATAACTAAAACAAAAACACTTTTGTTAAAGAAAATTTCCATCTTTCCATGTGATTAAACCTGAAAGGTTTGGATGAAAATAATTGTGAATTGCATTGAGCAACCATGCATGTCTGACCCAGTGTTGATTTTACGGAGGGGGGGGGGGGACGGAGAACCCGGAGAAAACCCCTCGAAGCACGGGAGAGACCAACTACAACAAACAACTCTACTCACATGAGTTTCAAGCTCGAGAATCAACACGAGGTTATTCCCAGATGGTACCCATCCAAGTAGTAACCTCGTCCGACCGAGCTTGACTTCAAAGGTGATTGGCAGCGCCGTGACAGCACACGCCACCCGTGCTTCCACCATGGTCCGATTTCGATATTTTCATTATCAATAACATTTTGAACTGAGATTAAAACAGATAATATATTTTATTTTTACATCTTTTTGTGGAGAAGGTAACAACAATCAAATGTTTTGACTTTATTTTATTAAAGAAATACATGCCATACAGCGTACGTTCTCTTACGCTTAAAGGGGAACTGTACCCGAAAAATAAATTACTTTTAAATAAAAGGCCTTTAAGTATAATGTTTAGAAATGTTAATAGTTTTACGGTATCTGCTCTTGTACTCGAGAAATAACGTTTTCATTCTCGTATTTTATGCTTAATTCTGGACGCCGCCATTTTAGAGTTTGCTCGACGGCTCAAGATTGATGTACAGCGGTGATTTTCTTTTCAATTTTAACGTCATTGAGTGTTTTTCTTTTGTTCAAGTGACGTCAAAATTGAAAAGAAACCCCCGCTGGACCTCGGCTGTACCTGTCTGAGCCGTCGAGCAAACTCGAAAATGGCGGCGTCCAGAAGCACAAAATACGAGAATGAAAACGTTATTTCTCGAATACAAGATCAGTTACAGTAAAACTATTAACATTTCTAAAATTAAGAGTAATTTATTTTTTGTGTACAGTTAAAGGTAATATTAATATAACGCAACAATTAAGGTCACACATGACATACGCCCTTTATAAAATGTACAACATGCTCATGTGACTTCATGTGAGACTTGTGTTTATATGTGAGACTCGTGTGTATATATATATTATTTATTACCACACATAACATATTACTCCTGGCGTATATTGGCGATGGACTGAAGTAGCTCTAGATACAAATTCTCTGCTTCTTTGTAATTTATTGGGTAACTAGAAATACGTGTACGCAACAACCCCTCGCCCACCGTAATAGGCGATAAAAATCAATAACCCATTGATTTGCCAATCGAATGGACTTTATAGAAAACACTACATGTATCTCTGAGAGCCTTTAAACTATCAAGCTTGTGTTGTTCTGAATTTCATTGTTTCATAATTAGACATCAAACTAAATAACTAAATAACTCAAAGTGTTTACTTTTTTGGGTGCATTATTATATCAACCTGCAATGATTAAGATTGGTTTCATACGTAAAGGCCGGATCCTCACTGTGTCACACTGTATAATAACTTACTGAAAATGCATGTATATATATCTTTGGGATTATTCAATCAAAGCACTCAAAACTGAAAGCGTACAAAAAGTATCTCACTACTGACAATTAATCATTTTGAGGCTGCTACATAACGTGTCTAGCAGGTTTTGCTATATATAATACAGGGCATCATTTTCACATTATTATAAATTCTAGTTAATATTTGTTACTATTATTAAGTTATTACAACATTATTTGTTACTATTATTATTAAGCAAAAACTTGAGTAAAAAAGTGCCAACAGTTTGCCTGTTATGCATTTTGAAACATTTTTCTATACCGTTTATAATCTCTCCCACTCAAAACCCCTTTGGAAGTAAGTTGTATAATCCCAGGGCATATAAACAGATTATATGCCATTATATCTTCTTCTGTTCAGGTTTATAAACATTATATACCGCACCTTCAAAAAATACTCTGAACACATTTGCTTAGTTTTTAATGTATCGGGACCCTGCTCCTTTATCAAAATGACACATTAGTTACAAAAGTGAAGCCCTATTTATAACAAATTACAAGATGATGATATTCAAAAAAAGTCTCTCAGTTTCAGTTCCATGGGAATAAAGCTGTTTAATTTATATGTCCAGAATCATATTTTATTGCCCCAATTTAAAAAAAATGCACATATAAATGCTCTTGTGGTGCATGCCCAATTAGTGTGTTGCCAGATTTGTTGATGAAGGTAATACTTTTAGTTCGAGTGATCACACATATTATATAAATTTTACATTTGATTGTTTGTTTGTAAGAAATGTAATAAAATCTATGTTAATAAAATGTACTTTATATATCCTTCAGAAAGCACTTCAACAAGAGTAGCTTAAATATATATATAAAACCGGCATTGCATATGCAGTTCTATTCCAAGGACAAAAGTGTTTCCCCAGAAACACTGGAGGCCAGGCCAGGCATAACATGTGTAGGTCTATAAACCTGTACAATGCATGTTTACACTACTCAAATGTACAAATGCCTTTATGCCCATACAAAAATTAAAAGCACAACATTGTCATTGATGCAATGCATTACAGTAAATTATATCACATTATCACCACATTGATCAAGGGTGCACTACTGCACTTCACCTGCTTGTTGGTTGAGCTGACACATCCATGCAATATTATAGAATAATCGGAAGTAAATGAGCGACAACACGCTGTCTGATTGAGATAAAAAACCGTGTCATTATAAGTCAATATTAAAGCATAAGCTAAGCTGACGTGTTCCTCGCGTAGATTTTGTCGTTTTTGACGTAGTTTAAATCACAAAAGGAAGTCAAAGAATACCTGGATACAAGACTAATCAAGGTACTAACACTAACACAAGAGAATGTTTTAACTGCAACGTTGAATACATTTTCATCGCTAAAATCGCTAACATGTTTCCTAGCAACGCACATAGCAACGCCGCTTATAACAGTTAAATCTGCATTTTTCATGGGCTTTTAGTGTTAATTTAATGGTGTTATTTTATAAAAGGAATAAAAAACTTTGTCTTGTGTGATTATCGAGTTATAATGGCACTCGAGAAGTTAGTAAAACACAGTGGCGAAGCTGGTCGTAGATGCTAATTACAATATATTTCTAAAGATCTGAATATGTAAATGTTTCAAAATTTGCATGCCGTACGACGAAAATATGCTAACCTAATATCATCAAAACCCTAACCATAAATCTAGCCAAATTACTAACCCTACCAAAAAAACTATGCAGAAAAGGCAAATTAATTGCTCAACACAGACTCGCAGTGTACTATTATTAGCCATTATTTGAGAAATTATTAATTTGTTTACCTTTATTTGTGTCTGTTCTTGATCGTCAACACTGCAGTCTACAATTACGGCTTGAAATCAGCTGATAAAATCTGTATAATTTGATGCTTTAGTCCAGAGGTTACGACGCCCGCCCGCTCCGAAAACCCAAAGCCTCCCCCCCCAAAAAAAAACGCTTTCGGTTTTCGGGGGGGGGGGGGGGGGGGGGGGGCGGCGGCGCAAAGGTACGTTTGTCGCGGTGACGTCAATTTAAATTTAAACGCCAAATGTAACACCAAAAAGCCGTTTATAGTACGTACGTCCCAATCACAATTCCTAACCCTAATAATCCTAACTTAACCCCTTGGACTGCCAAATTATCCCTCTCAAACCCCAATTTTCCTTTGTTACCACGGCAACAATAAAGGATCGTTTACCATACATACAAATATATATATATTCCGACATAAAGGCTACTTTCACTTCGCCTTGCATAAAAAAGCGCGGGAAAAAATTTCGTCGAGATTAGCACCCTCGCCCCAGGGCCTTCGGCCCTGGACGGCGCTTCGCGCCGCCGGGCGAGGGGATTAAGGCCACGCTCTTGCATAATGATACTTGCCAGTTCTTCGAACTCTGGTTCACAACTAGACCGCTGTTTACAGCACATTTCATTTGCTACTTCAGTGTCCTCAGTATCTACCTTGACTATGTAGTCCACTGTTTCGGTTATTTCAGGAATAAAGTAATTACTATCTGGTCGACCTGCAGGAGATTCAGCATTTGTCGAAGGCCTGATTGCATGGGTATTCCAATGTTTAGCTGTTTGATGGATTTCTTCCTGAATAATTGACATATAACAAAACCTATAAGGCATTGCACGTGAATAAAGTCGTCGTCGCAAAATACACCACGATATCGCATGTCCTTAAAATAACGGATCCACCAATCACAGCAGCTCCTGCGTAGTTGACTCCACCAAGCTTCAATGCGTTGGTTAGACGTTGATTTTCCGTACATGAAGCTCTTGTGCCCAGCAAATGAATCATCGTTTAATGATATAAAATAGCGCTGAATGGCAGCGATGTTTGTATTTTCAGTGCCATTATCTCCACGAATTACCCTTGCAGTCCCAGAAATGTGGCTTACGTAATCGACAAAATATTTTGCTACAATGGATGGGTCGTTATTGGATGAACTAACTTCTAGCCATAGGATACGACGGCTGTATCCATCTATGCATCCATGGATACAGAAACCAAATGGTTTTAATTTATCGTATCCGTCTATGTGCCATCGGTCATTTGGTCCCCTTACTTTATACTTTTCTTCTCCTCAATCTATGTTTCAAACGTGCTGTTACACCATCAGGATCCACGATCCTTAACACGTGACGGACTGTTTCTCTACTAACGACCAGACTATGATCATTACGTAAACGCTGGTGCATTGCCCTATAACCAATCAAACTTCCACTGCTGTCAAGCTCTTCTTCCACCGCATGAACCACATCTTCGAGTTCACTTTGATTCGCTCTTCTCCCAAGTCCGTAAAGCCGAAGAATTCGTTTTAATTGACGAATACTTAGGATGATACCATGGAAACTTACAAGAAATCCTAAAATTTCCATATAAGTGAAGCCAAGGTGGAAATATTCCATGATTAATGCGTTTCTTGTATTTCTACCTTGTCTGAAAACTGGCAAGTAGTTCCCCAATGGAATAGCATTGCTGACGGAAGAGTAAATAATTAGGTATACTAATAATAGTATTAACACAAAAGCATCCATTTTCACGCTGCATTAAATGTAAAATTGCCGATTAATTGTATGAGCCCGCAGTCCTACGCAATTTATCGCGCAATAATAATTATATTATCGCGCAATAATAATTATATTATCGCGCAATAATAATTATATTATCGCGCAATAATAATTATATTTTCGCGCAATAATAATTATATTATCGCGCAATAATAAATTTATCGCGCAATAACAAAATTATCGCGCAATAACAAAATTATCGCGCAATAATAAATTTATCGCGCAATAATGAATTTATCGCGCAATAACAAAATTATCGCGCAATAACAAAATTATCGCGCAATAATGAATTTATCGCGCAATAATATCATCTATTCTGACAATGGCCCTTCCAGGGCTCCGTACTTTTTTCATGATAAGCCCACTTTCAATAGCAATAAGGATATTTTCGAAGAACTCAACCCCAAGAAGTCGTCTTGGTCTCCATCCGAAGGCGATTTTTCTTCCCTTGATCTTTTCATAAGACAATGCCGCCATGACATTGAAAAATTGCACCCTCCGCGCAGAAAACACGTTCATAACCTTAACAAAGAAGAGCTTCTTGCTTTGAATTTATTACGATGCCGAAATGACGTTGTCATTAAACCTGCGGACAAAGGTGGCGCTGTAGTTGTCTGGAGAGCGGACTTGTATCGACAAGAGGCTCTTCGTCAACTCAGCGACACCATCTTTTATACTAAGTTGAATTCCGATCCCACTCAATCTCATCAAAAATCCGTCAAAACTACCATCAAGTATTTCATCCAAGCCGGTGAATTGCCTGCCTCTGCATCTAACCTTATATTAACAACCCCCAGAACGCCTGTCATATATTTCCTACCTAAAATCCATAAACCTAAAAATCCTGGCAGGCCGATTGTTGCCCCACCGAGCTCGTTTCCAGTTTTCTAGACAACGTTATGTATCCTTTGGTTAAGAAGTTGCCTTCTTATATCAAAGATACTAAACATGCCTTGCAAATTTTCGACCAGTTACGTTTCAGTAGTTCCGATAAATTTATTTTCACGATGGACGTCAAGTCCTTATACACCGTCATTCCCCATTGTGATGGCCTTGAAGCTCTGAAGTTTTTCTTTGATAAGCGCACTAATTTAGAACCCTCCACAACCACGTTACTCCGCTTAGCAGAACTAGTGCTTACCCTTAACAATTTTTCGTTTGATGGTGAACATTATCAACAAATAAGTGGTGTTGCGATGGGCACCAAAATGGGTCCAAGCTATGCTAACTTATTTGTCGGTTATGTTGAAAAACAGATCTTTGAACAATACACGGGTCTTGCCTGATTTTTTCGGCAGATTTATCGATGACTGTTTAAGGAACAGCGTCGTGTTCACGTGTCCTTTTAGAGCAGTTCATCAACTTTGTTGATGATTTTCATCCTGCTCTGAAGTTCACGTGGGAAATCAGCGAGACCTCTGTATTTCGATTAATGGTGATTCGCTGAAAACGTCGGTCTCGTACAAGCCTACTGACTCCCATAGTTATCTTCTATTTTCATCCTCTCATCCCAACCACACTAAGCAATCCATCCCTTACTCTCAATTATTGCGTCTTCGCCGCTTATGTAGCGACGACCAAGATTTTCAAGCCAAATCAATGGAAATGAGATCTTTTTTTGTCCAACGTGGTTACCCTACCAACCTTTTAGACCTCGCCGTTCAGAAAGCTTTTCTCGTCCCCCGTTTAGACGCCCTTGAACCATCTTTGGAACGAGTTTCAAACAATAAAATTCCTTTAGTTGTAACATTTCATCCTTTCAATTTTAAAGTTAAAAATATTATTAATCGGAATTTTCACATTTTACAAAATGATCCTGAGACGTCAGCCATTTTCACCGACAACCCTTTGGTATCTTTTCGCCGTAATAAAAAATTCGTGACTCCTTAGGCCGAGGTATTTTCTTTAAGGGCACTATGTACACCAGCGGGAACATTTTCTTGCGGCCCTTCCCGCTGTAACACATGCCCTTTTCTCAATCCCACTACAGTTATTACTGCCCCCAAATTCGACCACACAATCCGTCACGCTTTTTCATGCACGTCCACCAACATAATTTATTGCATTTCTTGCAATAAATGCCCTAAAATCTACATCGGTGAAACTGGGCGACGCCTTTCAGACAGGTTTGCTGAACATCTTCGTTCCGTGAGGATCAATGATAGTGACAAACCTGTAGCCCGCCATTTCAACAGCTCTAACCATTTGGTTTCAGACATGAAAGTCAGTGCCATCCTTCCCATCTCCGGTGGCAACGATAGCCGCAAGCGACCACACATCCTCTTGGTCTTAACGAACGTTTTTCTTTTATTTAATTTCCTAATAGTTTTTTGTTATTTTAGTTTGCTTGGAACTTTTTATTATTAGCTTATGGACTTTCATTCCTTTTCAAGTCTTTGTTTCTATTATTATTGCCTAATCCCCTTGAATATTGGACCTGTCATTTCTCCCACCCCTGCAGTCTGCTTATTGATCGACTGTAAAAATAGCTAATGATTTAACTTAATTATTACTTTGTTTATTTCCCGTGCATTTGATTGGCTACTTTCTACCTATGACACCCTTTTGGCATATATATAAGCCCTATTTATTTTATTTCATCTCGTCTTACTCTGATGAAGGGCTCCGCTCGAAACGTCAGTATCTCGTCAATTCTTGGCAGTTTACCACCTTTTCACTTTGCTATATATTCAAAACACTGTCTACGCAGCACTCTACTTTTATATATATATATATATATATAGGTTTAGGCACTTTGTAATTATTATCTCTAGACTCTGAAGATGTTGTGATGTATACAACGAAACGTTAGATCTTATTAAAATTTTATTATGCCTTTTCTACGTGTTTTATGCTGGGCTTTAATATTCTTAACAAAGTTACGCTTCCCGCCTGGTCAATCTCTGGCTAATAGATAAAGCTAATAAATATATTACAGCGTCTTAAGTTCAATTCAGAAATATTACAAACGTGAAGTTCGATTTGGCAAAAGTATCGCTTGAATGGAAAATTTATAATTTCACGAGGCTTGCTCGTTTCGAGTAGATATTGTTCGAATTAGATGTATGGCGTTCATATAGTCATACTGAATTGTGACATAAACGCGCCATATGATTACCGTATGTTATTTTAATATTAGAAAGCTATAATGTATGAGGGGTCATGTCCGCCAAAATTTGCTTTCAAATTCTGTTTTGGAGAACCTAAATTCTATTGTTCAATATGGAAATGCAGTGCCTCAAATGCGGTTCTTTTATCAGAACGGAATTTAAAACAACGGAACAGAATTTAGGACAGCACAACAGAATTTAGGATAGCATAACAGAATTTAGGACAGCACAACAGAATTTAGGATAGCATAACAGAATTTAGGATAACATAACAGAATTTAAAGGACAGCGGAACAGAATTTAGGACAGCGGAACAGAATTTAGGAAAGCACAACAGAATTTAGGATAACATAACAGAATTTAGGATAGCATAACAGAATTTAGGATAACATAACAGAATTTAGGACAGCATAACAAAATTTAGGATAGCATAACAGAATTTAGGACAGCATAACATAATTTAGGACAGCGGAACAGAATTTAGGAAAGCACAACATAATTTAGGACAGCATAACAGAATTTAGGACAGCATAACAGAATTTAGGACAGCATAACAGAATTTAGACTTGTTTACAACAAAGGCTTGTTTGCCAAGCTTCGAAAGATTTTAATAACTTGAATAACCACAGTGATAATACTAATACTGAATCTACCCTTACGAAATTGTAACATATTTAAAACATATTTAAATATGTTTAAAATATGTTTCAATACTCGTAGTTAAATTGGAAACATGTTTAAAACATCTTGCTCTATTTTTGTCAAAAGTTGGATATGTTTTAAACATGTTCCGCAGATATGTTTTAAACATGTCACTATGAGATATGTTTTAAACATATTGCGTCACTAAGACTTGGTCTTGCATTATTGAGTTCAAAATAGCTTTCAATACTGTTTTAATTAAATCAATGTTTCGCATAAATTGGTAGATATATCATTAAAATTTTGAAATACAAATACATAGTCCCTCCAATTACAGTAGATGCAAGAACCTCGCGCATTAGCCAAAAAATAAGCTGATAAGTTTATAATGATATTAATAGAACTGCATTCATTAATATATTAATGTTTTTCTTCTCGTATTTATCTTTATGAAGTCTTTTATTCACTGCCCGCAAAGGATTGTAGGAAAATCGACAAGTCGCCAAGCTTTTAGTAATGAAAAACAACTGAATAGCTGATTTCACTAATATCATAAAAGAAATTGAATGCATCATTGTCTTTATATATGCAGGTTGTCTACACACCAAATCTGTCTAACATTACACCAAATAAATATCCTCTTCTAAAATAATAGCTCTGAACATGCTATGAAAATGCCGACCGGACTTTATTCCCTAACATAGCACGTGATCAGAGTGACACGTGATGTTATGGCGCGCAATATTTCGTATTCGTCGCTTCGCGATTTTACATGTTCTGCGTCCGAAGAGAAGCTCGCGTATCTTTATAACTTTATTTGACGTATGAAACCATCTAGAAGCGAGATGAAATACGCATTGATCCACTAGACTTCTACCAACTAGACGACTATCCTTACTGAAGATTTTGTTCGCGATTATGCTCGTTATTCCGAAGAAAGAAGGCATGGAATTCATGATCACTGTTGTTTTGGAAAAGCAGTGGTCAAACGGTCAAACCGCCTAAAGGTGACTGGAAAGCGTATCTGGGGCGCGTAATTGCTGCGAGACTGGTGAGTTGTATATAATTTGTTCATGACTTTGGAGATAATCTACTTCTCTCTTAATGTTTAATAATACTTATATTTGTATTTCATAATTGCGAATCGCCATAAATTTTGGACGCCATTGATATATTCGTCGAGTGAGCACTGAGTCGCTGTTCGTATAAATCGAGATGAAACATTTATATTGATCAGCTTTAGTCAATTGCTCATAAGACCTTTGTAAGTTTGCTGAAAAAGGTCTTATGAGCCAGTTAAGCCCCTGAAGGCTGAAGGAAAATGCACCAATATCACTGTACTGTTTATTATATTAAATCTTGCTCTTCATGAAAGCAATTTATAAACTGATTTAATTCTAGGAGAAACTGGTTGCTAGTTGGAACTTAGTTATGACAATGTTGAAGTTATAGCTAGTGAAGGAAAACTTTGAGTGTGAAGATCCAACTGAGATGGGTTGTGAAAAATATAAATTGAAGGCAATTAAGGCAACAAGTTCAGTATTATATGATGGTGGTATTATGCCATTATGAAGTGAATGGATATTTTACTGAGAATATTTGGCATTTACACTACATTAATTGGATGACATATATATTAACGTTATAGTGAAGGAAAATTGTAAGTGTGATAAACCGACTGGAACCAGTTGCGAAAAATGCAACTACAAGACTAGCCTGTGTCACACCCCTGACTCGTCTCGGTAAGAGTAAGTATGAGTACTTACTAACTAGGCTTCCTTAAGTACTTTAGTCTAATTTAGTTATGCATTTATGTTTAAAACCATCAGGAGCCACCTTAATTGAGTGCCAAATATTCTCAGTAATAAACCCATTCACTTCATTGGCATTTCCACTATGGTCGTGCAGGTATATACTGAACTTGTAGCCAAGCTCCCATAGCTCAGTCGGTTAGTGTGCTGGTGTACTGTATATTGCCAGGGTCGCAGGGTTCAATTACAAGTATTATCTACAGTGTTTGAATTAGTTGGGGAAATATTTGTATTTCCCCCTGTACCATAATTTAGAGAGTGAGATTTTATATTATACAGTATATCTGTCAAGTTTTTGCATGGCATATTGAATATGTAGTTTCTTGTGACCGATACAATGTGCTATTTGCACATAGAAATCTATTACTGTAATTCATGATGACTTATTGTCAGCCTTATTTGGAAATACATTCTGGCCCAGTCATCAGTCACAGGGAAAAGCAAGGAAGGCCATACTGCTCTGGACCATGTGAAGGTCAAACTAATAATAGGTCAGAAATTGGTTATAATTAAAAAATTGAAATTGGTTATAATTACATTACTTTTAAATTGTGTTGCTAACATCAGCAAAAGATTGAAAATTGATTCACTAAGCAGAAAATGCAATCAGATTATAATAAATATTAGTGCCCACCACAAAACATGGGTAAAAGCCATATAGTGTACAGTATGACAAAATTTCACCAAAGTGATTCTCAAGTAACGCTCAGAGTGCCGATAGCTTACTTTAGGACTTTCCTTGGAAAAAATATGTGTTGTTATGTGTTTAAATTTTAACAATAAGAGACCTATTACTCCTCTCTCAAAAAGTCCCCTCAAGTCTTTAATAATACCAGGTTTTTGTTGAAATCTAAATTTAGAGTGTACGTACTATAACACCAAAGCCATTGGATAATTATCATTCAATGGCATCAAGACAACCAACTTAAACTAGTGGTCGACTATCACCAATGCTGATTCTAATTGGCTATGCTACTATAGGTCTATTTGTAATAGACCACAAAAAGTGATACGCACCGGTTTTGAAAATCAAAACAATGCAGAAACTTTGCGGTTTGTCTTTATTTTCATATTTTAAGTTTGACTGACTAGTTTGTTGATACTAAAATAATTAACTTGTGATGAGCGTTAGATAACTTTGCTTGCATAGAACACTTGTGCCTTATTGTCTAATTGTTAAATTGACTACTATGTTTATCTGCCTAATGTATCACTATAGATTTGGACTATAGGTCAATGTTATAGGTCAAGCGAGGGGTTGATTCTGCATTCTCATCTCTAAACTTCTCTTTCATTATTTCCTTTCAAATGAAAAAGTAATTAATAAAAGCAAGTATTTAGGGCTACAGTACTGTACCTCTTCACTTGAATTTTTTACAAATACCTCTAGAAATATCTCTTTTATAGGACTACCGTATATCCCTCTTATTAATATTTTAAAATTTATATATTTCTTTATTTTCAGCTCATGTCCTGAAGCACTTCTCTAACATGTTATTGAAACAAAACATTGATAATATTACTGTAAATTTCGTGTTTTTATGTTGATTGAATTTTTAGTGAAAATTGATAGAAACACCACGTTTAGTTATTTCTTGCAAAGCTCTTAGTCTTTGACACTGACTCATGCCTTCATTAGACCTATAATTCCTCTGATGAATTAGGACAGAGTAACTACCTGTAGGTCCACAGCTTAGCAGGATATAAATAAACATAGTGTTCACTGTTCAACCAAATATTGTTACTTAGTTTTAAATGGGCTTTTAGTGAAATATGTGTGAGTTACTAAAACAAGATGTTAACCTGTGCCAGTTGTTTGAATGTCCATCAATTGGGCATGATAATGTTTACCTTCATTAGGACCTATAATATACTATTGAGAAATATTTTTTATGTAGATTTCAAAACCTACCAGTATGTTGTTGACATATTTAGTTAATAAATTATCGAACTTCTATTTTACACAATCTCTATTTTTGTTTCTGTGTATATGCATGATACATTCAGGAATCAGTCAGAGAACATTGTTAATTTGCACAACTTGTCAAAGAGTAGAATGAACCTCATAAAGGGTAGCAATGACTCTTTAAAGGAGTAGAAATGACCCAAAAATGCAATGACCCACTTTTTGATTATATAAACAGACATTTACTAATTAAACCAACATCATTGCAGTCAGCTAGCAAACATATATTGCACTTGAAGAATTGTCTACAAATATAAATATGTTACTTTCTAATTCTCTTTTAGACCTTTTTCTTGAATAGTTTTTATGCACTTAGTTTCTATTGAGAATATTAATTTTGCAATTTATTATATTATTTAGATTATAATAAGTAAACTTATGCGCATATTGTAATTGTATATATTTTACAACAGCGATATATGTTTAAAATATGTAAATGAGAATATGTTTAAAACATGTTAAAATTTGTATTAAAAACATGTTTAATGTTCGAATTTTATAGTGTTTTTTTTATGTTTTAAACATAGATAAAACATATATCAAATATATATTTTAAATATGTTTAAAACATATTTTAAATATATATTGCTAAACATGTTTTAGATATGTTTAATTTTGACAAGGGTATAAATCAATTCAAAACAAAACTTAAATATCTGCTCAAATTATCACTTCATTATAATTATTGTTATTACAACCATTATCATTTAACACGAACATTTAGTCAAGAGGCTACAGTATGCTTAAAATCAAATATTTTCATGACAAAGATTGCTGAACAGTTTTCATATTCAAAGCTGCTATCATTTATATAGTGTCAATTGACTTACAGGTGAATGCTGCTTCCAACGACGACGAACTTAAACAGGTTGCAGAGAATGAATTCCTGGTAAATGCATTAAATACTGCTGGATGGCTTCAGCCCCTGATCAAAAACAGACATCATGCTATGCAGACTCTCATTGTGCATGATGTTTTCACAAAGAGGAAAGAGCCACTGAACTAGTTCTTCAAAGGGCTGGAAGTGCTTGGAATATATGATTTAGTTAAATCCTATCCAGATCTCATGCAACAACACTTAGTACACAAGTCCCCTTGACAAGCCAGGATTTAATCAACAGCCTCGAGATTGATGTGAAAGATAAGGACAAAATCGCCCTGCAGTATCTTATACAGGCCATAAAGAATTTGGAGAATGGTTTGTTATCATTACAATATTTATTAATTATTTATTTATTAATCTAAAATTGTTTGATGTATGTAAGTATATGGAGAATAAAATACTATCTGCCTCATACAGGAATGGGTTAAAAAAAGAAAATAAATAGCTTCCTATGTTCATATTATGTAGCCTGATGCCATAAGAGAATTCAAAAGTTTGGATTTGATCCATAGATGATGGTTTCAGCAAATAAGTACTTTTTTATTTCTCCAAACTTTTTGTGTTTGTCTCAAGCTGTTTTTACATAGCCTTATGCAAACATGGCAATCAACCAACCACATTGTGTGTAGGCCAAGACCTATTAATACACATTTATACCTACCTGTAAGTATGTATACAAAAGGTCATTAGTTTGTAATACCATGATCACCAAGGTAATATAATATTTAACATTAATTATTTGTTGTAAATGAAGTTTTATTTGGATGCTTAGTTATGCATGCTAATGAAGGAAAAATTAGAAATTGCCATTAAATTGCCTTGTTAGAGGGCAAAATTAGAAATTGCCCTTGTTTGAGGAAAATTAGAGATTATATTTCCAGTGACAACAAAAGATACCGAGGTGATCATGGTGTTACACTCACTTCCCAGCTCACCTCCCAGCCAAATTTTGGAAAACATTTTGAATTCCTTTTTCTCATTGTTCTTTCATGTAGTCCAAAATTATTTATTTTTTCTATATTTATTCTAGAACAAGGAAGTACTGAGCTGATAAAGTTCTTTCATTTCATGACGTCACGATACAAAATGCCTCCACCTCAAAAGTAAAGTTGTAGTTGAATTTTGCAACAGCAGCAACCCAACTTTCTTTGCTGTAAGTTGTGGCCTCGTGTTAAGGGAGCCAACTATTCACAAGAGCTTTGAGAGTTTTCAGGAGAAGTTTTTATAAGCCACTGACAATCACCCTGGATATGGTTCTATTTAATTACCATAGATATGGCTTTAAGACAGTGATAAGACTGCTATATTTACATAATTGTTCTTGGTTGATTTTAACGTTTTATTTTTGTTGAGTTAAAAACATGTTAAAAGAACATTAAGAGTTAATGACCTCGAACAGAGGCTTTTAGCCAAATACAGCCCGAGGGCCATAGGCCTTATAAGCTTGTCTTTCTCTTGTTTTGAGTGTTAAATATTTGACTTGACTATTAAATAATTGATATTACTGTACATTGTGAAATACAACAGTTTTCTTGTAAAATATTTTCAAATAGAGTTTATAATTTTAAGACTACATGATGAATTGCAGCACTTCCATATAAATGTCAACGCCATAAAATTATGATTCCTGTAGTGGATTTACGTGTCTTCTCAGCTGTTATTAAGCCTCCTGTGTGATAGGTGTCTCAGTACAGGATGTGGTACTTCCACATGTGAAATTTTACTATCAGGTATTCGAACATCATGTTCTTTTGATGGATGTGGGCTATCAAAATCTATATCATAATCATCACCAACAACTTGGAAAATGCAATCAAATGTCTGATTAATTCCTTTTTACATTAAATGAGCTACTAAGGACATCATTATTTTATTAACTATTTTGTCATATATATATTAATTTCTACGTCCATGACAAAACTATACTTGTGGAATTGATGTTTGTGTACATTATAATTTCCTGCTCATTACTGATATACAGTACATGACTAGACCCCAACTGCATTGATTGCAAATTATTTGAGTTGAACAGTTTTGTGAACAAAAATCTACTGTACCTCCGGATTGTTAAACTCCAATGCCACTCGCCGATCAGATTGTGAAACACCTAATATACCACGAATCCAAAGCTGTGTTGGTGAGAATCCCCTCTGCGTACTTAAAGGAGCTCCATTGTATGCCTCTAGAAACATTTGAAGATTTCTGTTTATCCTAGGTAGGAACACATAATGTAAAGCGAATATGTGCTACTCGTCTTAAAGGCTCTAGTATACCACAACTCTCCATGTGGTTGTATGCAAGGCGTTTTGGAATGGAACATTTAGACATAAATGTATACCGGTAATTGCTGTTCTTTTCTCCTTCACATACTTCATAGAAGATGTGAGTCTTACTGCTTGGTACTTTCTTTTGCCCATAACCCCAGCAGTAAAGTAGTAGCTACATATATACTTCTCAAAAAATTATCTTCAGAATTTGCAAAAGCTAACCTATCTTTCTTTTGCTTTTGCTCAATAATATAAGAAGTGAGTTTATCATTAGACAATACATAGTTTCCTAACTGGTCTAAGCTACATCAAATGTTTCTTGTATTCGTCTCTCTAGGGTACTTTTATTGGTATGAGATTGATGACAACAACTTGTCGGTGATCGTTTTGGATATGGCAACTATTTGAAGAGAACAAAGCCATGATATAAAGCATTATTTCAAATTTCACACTAATCAATTCCAGGAAACCATTCAGTTTCTTGGAATTAAACTTGGTTAAAACAGGGAGCCGGAAGTGATTCCTGCAATACTTAGATATAAAAAATAAACCCAGATTTTTAAACCCATATATACTTGATGTAAAACATGCAGAAATGCAACAATTATACATTTGATATATTGACTCAGAGCAGGTCGAATGTCCAAGGATAATGAATAATGAATGAGTAATGTTTATAATTTCAATTAAATATTTTATAGGAAAGAAACGCTTTCTATTTTAAACAATAAATTTAGAAAATCCCACAACTGAGAAATATGAATCAGCTGGGATTTATAATTTGTATAATCTTAACCTTTTAGTTTGTTGTCGCTGAACTCTCAGCTCATCGCGAAGCACTGCCTTCTCCGCCGCATCCTGTACTTGTTGAAGACGTTTTGCCTTCATAAACGCACCAACAGCAAAGCGATTTGACTTCTTCGTTGGCATTTTTCTTGTGCTGACAGTGTATGCGTCTAACATTTCCAGTGATCCAGTCCAACTTCTCAACCGACTAATACACCGACCAGTGTGACTACAACGACATCTGTAATATTATACAGTAAACATGGAGGTCAGTTCCGCTAGAACAGTGATGGCGGACGGTCACACTTGTACGGGCTCTTGTTAATCTTCTTCAATCGCACAACATTTAAACGGCGTTGTTGACAATAAAAGGTTAAAATCAACCTTTTTATACACTTGCGAAGATGAATTGTTTTGGAAGGGAGACTACAATGGTTTACAAGAGTTATTTAAAAGCGAAGTAAATCTGAGCGGGAAATGGCTGTCGTCCGGGAAGGAGTCGAAAGAATTTATTCATCGCGATTATCTGTTGAAATGGCAAGGGAAAACAAGACAACGGTTAATTGTGGTGAAAGACGACCAAGAAAACTACCTGAGAAACAGTTTAAGACGCTGTGCTAGTATAGAAGACGGTGAGAATACTCATATTGACAGCGAAGTGAACGAAGAAGAAATGGTCGAACACGTAGCTGTTGCTGTCGTTGGTAAAGATGAAAAGAATACATCCTGCGATAATGAAGATCACTATCAACCAGAACTGAATAAAATATTGTCTATGGAATCTGAAATGAAGGAAAATTACGAGAAAGAAAGGCAAAATGCCACTGCGCGAGCGGACAAACACGAGGCGAATAACAAAGCCTTGATCGAAGAACAAACCAAGATGGCGGCGGAAATACGATCATTGAAAACAACCATAGAGGAACTTGAAAATGACAACAAGCATATAAAATTGGTTCTTGATATTAAGCAAGAAGAGTGGCTTAAAGTCCAGACGAAAAACAGCCCATGTTTGAAAGAGGATGAACTGAAATCTACAGCTACAATCCCTGTCCAAAATAGTTTTACAAGCCTTGAAATCGATGACGCGATCGAAGACGAAGAGAGTCAATACACCACCTTCCCAGAGATTGTAGAACATGATGAACAAGCAGAGGAGCCGAGTCGCAATAACAAAGATAACCGTTCGAACTAATACCGTTTGAAGACAAAGAAAACCCCTGGAAACATTACAGCAAAACCGCAAGACCCTACGAAACCAAGAGAGAAAATTACCCTTGTCATAGGCGACTCCATGGTCAAGCACATAAATAGCCAAAAGATCGAAAGGGCTGCTCGCAACAAGTCAGTCTGTCACTCATACAGTGGAGCCAAAGTGAAGCAGATAACAGAAAAGTTCAAGAATGAAAATGATGGGGAATATGATAGTGTGATCCTTCATGTTGGGACCAATGACCGGTTGATTCTGATGGAGAGAAAGTGGCAAAGGATATGGAAGACCTCATCAATGAAGTAAAAACCCATACAAAGAAGATTGCTATCTCAAGTGTCGTCCGAAGATATGATGGTAGGGTCCAATCAAATCAAATAAATCAATATAATAATTTATTAGAAATCTTATGTCTGAAGCATAAAATTACTTTTATAAATAATAATAACATAAATGAGTCTCGACTTAATGGCTCAAAGTTACACTTAAACCAATTAGGCGATAAAGTACTGGGCAGTGCTTTTTGCTCATATGTAAAATCGCTTAGAGTTACAACCACAGGTTCTATACAAGGTTCCTCAAATGGCAGAAATGTCCATTTTTTCCCCAAAGTTCATGGTCATTGGAACACAGAATGGACAACGTATCTGAACTATGTCAGGCGAATGCTGACATGACACCGACTATAGATAATATTAGTTGTAATGATCATAATAATGTGAGTAGCGATTTTTACACTTGCATGAACTCAATCCCTAAAAAAAGAGGTTTTAAGATGGCTTTTCTTAACATTGTCAGTTTAACTAAGAAATTGGATGAAATTAGATTTTCGATGACAAACAAAAATATTGATTTAATAGGTCTCAGTGAAACCAGACTAAATGAAACTATAACTGATAACATGATCAACTTGGATGGTTATGACATTGTCCGAAATGACCGTACAAGAAATGGTGGTGGTGTCTGTATTTACCTACGTAGCTCCATTAATTATAACATTAGGTCAGATCTAGTTCCACCAGAATTAGAGGCTGTTTGCCTAGAAATTATTAAACCTCACAGTCGACCTTTCCTTGTCACAACGGTGTACAGACCACCAAATACACCATCTGCATTTTTTGATAAATTTGAAAATTTAATTCAAACTATGGATGATGAAAACAAGGATATATATATTCTTGGAGATTTAAATTGTGACATGTTGAAAGCAGTTTCTGATGCACCAACCAAAAAATTAAAAGCATTACTTGAGGTATACCAATTATCTCAATTGATTGATGAAGCAACTCGAGTAACCATGACAACTTCCACTCTCATTGACCACATAATTACAAACAAACCAGAGAAAATCTCTGATTCTGGTGTTATCCACTCAGGAATCAGCGATCATAGTTTGGTATATGTAATTCGGAAAATATATGTTACTGAGAAAAAGCAAGAAAATATTGTTGAGATTAGGAACATGAAAAATTTTGATAATCAACAATTTATTGATGACTTGCTCAATCAACATTGGAAATATGTTTACTTTTTCGGTGATGACCCAGATACAATGTGGGAAATTTGGAAGCAATTATTCTTTGAAATTTTAGATAAACATGCGCCACTTCAACAGAAAAAAATTAGATAAAAAAAACTCCCTTGGATCACAAGCAATGTTAAAAAGCTTATAAACATGAGAGACAAATTAAAAAGAAAAGCCATTCTTACTAAACTTGAAACGGATTGGATAAATTATAAAAATGCCAGAAACAAAGTAAATATTGAGTTAAGAAATGCCAAAAAAGAGTATTACTCCAAGAAGATTGCTGGTCAAAAGTTCAACCCTAAAGAGGCTTGGAAAACAATAAATAGCTTACTAGGTCGAAAACAATAAACCGACAATAGTAAACGAACTAAATATAAATGGAAATACACTGACAAATACTAAAGACATTGCAGATGGCTTTAACAATTTCTTTACTGATATAGGCCCTGATTTAGCTAGCAAAATTGATACTTCAAATGACAACTTTCAGGACTATATTAAGAGTTCAGAGTCAGAATTCAGTGTATTCAAGCCAATAGAGGTTGACAATCTTTGTCAACTCCTTCATGGGCTTTGCAGTGCTAAAGCTACTGGCATTGATAAAATTTATAATAAGATTCTTAAGATTGCGGCACCAATTATCTCAGATTCATTAACATTCATCTTCAATCAGGCTATTACACTATGTTCGTTTCCAAATGAATGGAAAATAGCTCGAGTAACACCACTTTATAAAAATGGCCAGCGGAACCTGCCTGGGAACTACAGGCCAATGTCAGTGTTACCAGCTATAAGTAAAGTTATGGAACGAATTCTCTATAATCAATTATATGACTACTTGACAGAAAATGAACTACTTTCAGAACATCAATTTGGTTTTCGTAAATTTCATTCTACGTCAACTGCATTACTAGACTGTACAAACAGCTGGTATATAAATATGGACAAAAAACTGTTCAATTTAGTAGTATTCATAGACCTAAAAAAGGCTTTTGATACAGTCGATCACCAAATTTTGCTAAAAAAATTAGAACTATATGGAATCAAAGGGAAAGCATTATCCCTATTGAAATCATATTTAGAAGAACGTAGCCAAAACTGTCAAATAAATGGCATTGTCTCATCAGGGCGAAAAATTAAATGTGGTGTTCCTCAAGGCTCGATCTTGGGGCCACTATTCTTTTTATTATACATAAACGATTTAGCTGAATGTCTAAATGAAACTAAACCACGATTATTTGCTGATGACACAAACTTAACAGCCTCTGGTGAGACAATACATGATGTTGAGATTGCAATGAATTCTGACTTAGAAAATCTAAGGAAATGGTTAATAGCCAACAAACTTAGTCTGAATGTAGCAAAAACAGAGTTTATGTTAATCGGCTCTAAACCAATGATTAGCAATGTCTCTAACTCACAACCAAATGTCAGTATAGAAAATAAACCAATTAAACAAGTGTTTGAAAGCAAAACTCTAGGAGTGACTGTTGACCAAAATCTATCATGGAAAAGTAATACTGAATATATATGCAAGAAAATAACATCAGGGTTAGGTGCTCTCCGACATGTAAGAGAATTTGTCGACAGACACACTCTTCTTTCCATCTACAATGCACTTGTTCAACCGTATTTTAACTACTGCTGTGAAGTGTGGGATGTATTTGGTGCAACTCAATCAACACGGTTACAAAAGCTCCATAACAGAGCTGCTAGAATTATTGGAAATATGAGCAATGAGATTGACCACAAAATTGCATTAAATGCCTTAGAATGGCAGCCTCTTAAAATACAAAGAAAAAAATCAAAAGCTAAGATCATGTTCAAAGTTTTAAATAACATGGGATCAAAGAGTCTTACTAAGCTTTTTACTTATAAGAAAGAGAAGTCCGACTACAATCTTCGGAACATTTCAAATACTGTTTGTTTACCACAACCACGCACCAATAACATGAAAAAGAGTTTCCTATATGATGGAGCATCTATATGGAACTCTTTGCCCATGGAAATAAGAGAGCAAGACCCTGACATGTTTTAAAAATAAAATCGCTACTCATATCCTAGAGTAAGTGTTATGTAAGTAAAACAGGAACATATTGTAAATAATGACATTCTTTTAAATAACCTTTGCATTAAGGAGGATGCTGCAGTCTTCCCAGGGTGCTTTACCTTGGGGCGGAGGGTTCTGGGGAGGCTGCAATATCCTCCTTTCCTTTCCTTTACATAAACTGTTTTATAGTAGTGTACACGCCCATCGTGGAAATCAGCTTTTGTTGTCGTTGTAAGCGTGCTTAAATAAAGTTTATCATCATCATCATCATTCCCAGTAGTAGCAGAGAAAAGCCTTATTATTCGCCTAACTAGAAATACGTGTACGCAACAACCCCTCGCCCGCTTACTGTTTGAGTCTTTAATATTGCCAAACTGAACAGATTTTCAAACTGCTTATTTTTTGGGTGAAATGTGTGGGTAGTGTACTGAACAGAACCCAAGTGGGAAAGTCTGCAAACACTAAATTGTCTCGCAGGCAGGGTTAGAAACCAATTGTGTAACTCTTGATTATTGAAATTAATAATTAATTTTAATAATTATTAATTTAAATAATAATTTATAATTATATATTACATAATTAAAGTTAATTATGTCAGTTATGGTTTTAATAATAAATTTCAACATGCATGTTTGCAGTAACAGTGGCATACTGATAATTTTACTCAAAGTACAATTGTATTCACGAGACTGCATAACCTTGTACATACATGTACCCTACTGTAATAATGTAATCTGCAGATACATGTACCCTACTTTAATGATGTAATCTGCATGTTCCTTATTGTCTAATTGTCAGTATAAGCAGATACATGTACCTACTGTAATAATGTAATCTGCATGTTCCTTATTGTCTAATTGTTAGTAGCAGATACCAAAAGATTCCATACCTAAATTTATCCTAGAACAAATTGATAAGCCTGATAAACCTTTTATTCTTTTAGAAGACTTCTGTTTCTTAACTTTTATTAATATTATATAATTATGCACATTCATGTACCAGTATTTCAATGGCATTCAAGTACCGGTAACACAATTTCAAAAAATGAAATGACATTAAAGCCCATAATATACAATAAAGAATGATATTGCTTAATCTAATTATTTCACCAATATAATATATATTAATTCAGGATGAAATTCCTTTCAGCTGCTTCTTGTCAGTGAGGTGATACCACTTGTTTAATCCTTAACATGTTCCCCTGACACCGTGAGTGTTAACCTACCCAATTATACATTATACAGTATTTATCCTTCAAAAGCTGTGTAAAAATATACATTGAAAGCCTAGGACTGGCACTGCCCATATCGTGGCTGGCCAGGTTGGTCCTATATACTTGCAACATAAACACAGCTAAAGTCTGTAATTGTTTACATCCTTACTACAAGTCCACAAGACACCAGTATACTCTTTATCAGCTAATTTTTGAGTTTTGCAATGAGTGTTGTCTGACTATATATTGATAAGCTCGATAAACCTTTTATACTGTTAGAAGACTTCTGTTGCTTTTATTAATATATAATCTTATTATATTATATAATTATGCATACATGTACCGGTATATCAATGGTATTCAAGTACTGGTAATACATTTCAAAAAGATGAAATGATAAAAGTCCATAATATGCAACAAAGAACATTGCTTAATCTAATTATTTCACCAATATATCATTAATTCAAGATGAAATACCCTTCAGCTGCTTGTTGTCAGTGAGATAATACCACTTGTTTAATCCCTAACATGTTCCCCTGATACAGTGAGTGTTAACCTACCCAATTATACATTATACAGTATTTATCCTTCAAAAGCTGTGTAAAAATATACATTGAAAGCCTAGGACTGGCACTGTCCAAGCCTACTATCCAGGACAAAGGTGAATTTAAACAGACACACTAAGCCATTGGCCAGAAAGGCATATGCCATAATATCAGATGAGCGTAAATGCTGATTGTTATATAGCCAGTATGGTGTATGTTTACACTATTAAAGTTAATAAAATGTAAGCCAGGCCCAGGTCGTGGCTGGCCAGGTTGACTTGCAATATAAACACAGCTAAAGTCTGTAATTGTTTACATCCTTACTACAAGTCTACAAGACACCAGTATACTCTTTATCAACTAATTTTTGAGTTTTGCAATGAGTGTTGTCTGACTATATATTGATAAGCTCGATAAACCTTTTATTCTGTTAGAAGACTTCTGTTGCTTTTATTAATATATAATCTTATTATATTATATAATTATGCATACATGTACCGGTATATCAATGGTATTGAAGTACTGGTAACACATTTCAAAAAGATGAAATGATAAAAGTCCATAATATGCAACAAAGAACATTGCTTAATCTAATTATTTCACCAATATATCATTAATTTAAGATGAAATTCCCTTCAGCTGCTTGTTGTCAGTGAGATATGATACCAGTTGTTTAATCCCTAATGTGTTCCCCTGACACAGTGAGTGAATAACACACCAGGTTGGTCCTGGTTAGTCCTATAGACTTGCAGTATAAACACAGCTATAATCTGTACTTTTTACATCCTTACCACCAGTACTTGTACTCACTATATAGGATAATTATCAAGTATTGCAATTATTCCATTGAGGATGAGGTTGCAAAAAGTGACCGAGTGAAACAATGGTGATGGCTAATTTAAATAAAAGTATAAAATCTGCCATTCAAAATTTGTATTACATTTGTTATTCTGCAATATTATAATAAAGCACATAATTTATTGGTATATCGTGTGTAAGGACTATTCAATTTCGAGCGAAAGCTCTTCAAAGAGTCATTTCGTGATGTCTGATTGACAGGCTCACGTTTGTTTTGTAATATATTTTGAAGTACTAACTCTAAGAACTCATTCTACATATCTAATGAAAGCTTGATTAACAGCCTCTGACATACCTACAAAAATATGTTTGTAACTGATAGCTAACAGCTTGAAAAAAGCGACGACGCTTGGATTGGATTTGTCAAACTCCGAGTAAATATTTTAGATATTCAGACGACCATATCTTTTGAACTACTAACTCTAGAAAATCATGCTATATATCAAATAAAAGCCTGAATAACATACTCGAACATGTTTGCAAAACGATCTTTATAACTGATTAACAGGTTTAAAAAACCGAAAACGGGTATACCTTTAGTTTGACGCCACGTATAAAACTTGATTTACGAACTTGACATCTTCCGACGACGATATATTGCATTTTCACTGCCTTTTCACGATCTTTTTGAACACAAATCTCATTCACCGTATAACCCGACAAAACACGTACTTTTCTTTTACGGTCAATTTAAATATTAATTCAAATGCAGATATTTACAATATCTAGTTACCAGGGCCAAATTTTCCGATGCCGCGCATGATCGACGACATTGATCCTGACGATACATAGATAAACTGAAAGTGACTCTACAAACGCCTGGAATCCCGTGATGAGGGACTAAACGCCGGTCGATATTAGCACCCTCGCCCTCGGGCGAGGGGATAAAAGAAAAATACGAAAAACAAAAAAACATACGATTCTTACCTTGATGTTCAATAACAAAACCTCCAAATTTATATCTTTGTAACTCGGTCGTAGAAAAAGTTTATTGAAGCCGAAGTTAGGCCATTCTGACGATTTCTTGACTAGTCGCAAAATATGTAAAAATATCGTCTCTTTTCTCCTATAAATTTCACAGTTTACCTATGATACTTGGTATCAAACGATAGCTTGAATCACGGTCTGTTTGGATTTCGCTCCATTATGTCTGTATGGAGTATTGTATTTCCATAATATCCGCAGGTTTATATGCAAATTAACTCCTTCCCAGACTTCCGCCAAGAACCGCGCACTTGACCCAGATTTTGGGATGGCGGGAATTTCGAGATTGCTGACCCGGCGTGGATGTGAGACATTTTCTTCTAATAAGTTACGATGGTATTTATTCCTTGTAGATTTCAGCAAATTATTCACTAAATTCCGCTTCCTTTTGTACGAAGTCCAATCGATTTCTCCATTGGTTTTACGAGCTTTTCTAAGTAAAGAATCACGAAGTCTCATCTCAGATTTTAGTTCATCGTTAATCCACGGACATCGTTTCCCTCTGATTCTTTTGGAAGTAAATGGGGCATATCGGTCAATGATATTGGTCAGACAAAGCTTCAGTTGGATACAGGCCCAAGTCATAGATTACAGTTCTGAGTTAATAGCTTCAGGGTTATAGGTTTTAAAGTTTCGGCTTTTAATTATCCTTGGGTTATATTTGGCCTTATTAATCTTCTTGATGCAACCAACCATATCATGATCACTAAGTCCCGACGCTATCGTAGTTACCTTAGTGATATTTATATAATGCGTTGTTGCAATGATAGTCATATGGCAGGACGCAGTGTTCATAACCAGCGTATTGAAAGACTCTGGAGGGATTTGTTCATGGGATGCTCATTTGTTTTTTTATTTCTTAAAAATTACGAGATAGTAAAGATTTTAAATCTTTATATTTTGCTGAAAAGTGCCCTCAAAACGCGGGAAATGCTGTTTCAGAGACCCAAAATTCAAAACATTTCCGTAGGGGCATACAAATGTGTTGTCACAATAGCCGGCACTCATATAATCCTGGGCAGGAACCTGAGTTCGTATACATCAGTTGATTTGGCAAACATGCTTTTTTCGTCAGTAACTTTTGTAAGAGTCATTGGTAATGGGGACCCCGGTCGGCTACATAGCTCGGAAAAAGGTCTGGGCACGAGTTAACACAGAGGGGGAAACGTCACGAATAGTGTACTGCTTCCTACACTATCGTTCAAACATTTTATTTTGGAAGCTAATCTCCATTTATCTATCTTCCTCTGCCTATTTTCGTTTCCACAATGCTCACAAATTGCCAGAAAACGGTTAGAAATAAACTTTAAAGAGCGTTTCTATAACGCATGGGAACACTGAAAGATGTTTTCTATTTCTTTCATAAAATAATACTAAGTTAATAAGTAATAAGTCTCTTTTATTAAAATGATGAAAATATACATTCTAGCTCCTTACTTACTCATGCTAGACAGCGTCGTCGGCTGCTCAAATGAATAAGCGCTATTAACTGTAAAGAAAAGCATCCAATATTCTCGTTTTTCTTCTTGTTGGCTGTCATAGAACATATTTATCGACATTTTAGCTGTTTGTGAGCAAAGGTTCGTATTACAGTCCATTTTATAATGTATATCCACTGAGTTTAATCATTTGAATATCTATTTGGATTTTTGATAAAAAAAATGTAACATACAAGTGACCGTCAAAGTATAATACATTCAATCATCATTTCCCAATCCAGCAATACAAAATTGTCGGAACTTACATTACAAAATTTCCATTTGTTTTCTAAATTAAAATATTCATTTTAACTTCCTTTATGAACATTAGACTCTAACTGTCGTGACTTGGAACACGATAATTAAAAATTGTTCATTAATGACTATATCTTGGTTAACATTATGTTTATTTTAAAACTTGATAGAGCTAGGGGGAGCACAGTTAGTCCACTGTAAAACCATAGTTCGTTTCATTGGCCTTCTAAACATGATGCATTCATTCTTCATTCACTGTCCAGCAATATAAAACTATACATTTTCCTTTGTCAAGTTTTTAAAAAAAATTGCAGAATATTTTAAAACATCACTTCACTAAATTAAACTCCCACAGGTGTGATTTAAAATACAATAATTAAAAGTGCGCATAGTGACTATAGCTCGTTTATTATTTTAAAACTTTGGTAGACTTTGACACACAGCCTGTCCATTAAAGGTTTTAAAAACAGGGGTATAAGGAAGGAATAAACGGATAACCTTAAAAATGGATGCAACGCCCAACAACTGTGTTCGCACGATCGAAAACTCTTCTAATCAAAGAGAAACAACTAAGTCAAGGCGTATTATCTCAGCTATACTTGAATACACCGATCACTCGACCTTACATGGCACTCCTTACGTCTTTCACAGTGGATCAAATATAAGACGCTCAATTTGGCTTGTTTTTATGTTGACGTGTATCACAGTGTCCTTCCATACAACGTGGGATCTTTACCTCTGTTATTCCAGCTATCCGATTGCAACAAACAACACAATTGTGAATCCAGACAGCCTACTTTTCCCGGCTGTTACAATTTGCAATTTCAATCGTATCATGAAAAGTAAAATAAAACAAGCTAACAACTCGTTCAATGCGAGCTTTGTTAATATATTGCAAAAGTATGGTCACACTATGAATGAAGAAGGGATGCTACTACAGTGTACATGGAAGGGAAAGCCCTGTAATTCAACAGATTTTATATCCAACGTTGAGGATATGGGACTGTGTCATACTTTTAATTCAGGTAAGCGAAACACACTAATATGCTTTATGGTAAAATCTACTTTGCAACGTTTTTCCTCATAGTGTTGAAAACATGGTTAAATTTATAGGATCCAATGGGTTTTCTATAAAGAAAAATATTATTTTTTATGTGAAATGTAGAAACGTCACAATATCATGAATCAATTTCTCGCGTAGTTAAAGAACGACGAAAAGATGGAAGAATATCGACAAGACAGAGGCCGCGGAAGATATTTAGTAGTGGGGAGGCTAAAATTGCGAGGAAGAGCTCGAATGTCTGGGGGGTCGCAGAGCATGCTCCCCCAGAAAATTTTGAAATTTAGGGCTCTGAAATCGCTAGAAATGCCTCCTTTTTGCAAAAATAGCTTCAAACAGCTTTCAATTTTTGGATAAATTTAATGGTGTTAAATCACACAGTTTCTATGCAGAAGTTTTTATTTTGCTATATTACAGTTTACGACTTGTTTTGTATTCAGATTTATAATGAACGTCAAAAGATTTATGTACAAAAACAAGCTTCAAAACTTAGCTATTATTAACTACTCCTTCAATACAGTTCAAAAACAGCTATACTCATTCATCATTGTGAGGGCTTGTAAGTGCATTATGAAGCACTTATAATTTAGTCACTCAACGAGAAGTAATTTTCAGTAAATATTCCAAAATAATCGGCGAAAAAAATGGGGGGCTATAGCCCACCCTAGCCCCCGTGTTCCGCGGCCCCTGCAAGAAATAAATATATTCACTTTAGTCTGTCTGCTTTTCGGTCTGTTTTTTATAAACATTCCTACTGCTTTCTTTATTTAATAATGTTGAAAATTTTATTAATGTTGAATTAAAATACGTTTTCTATTATTAACGCGTTCGATTAGTAACGTAACTATATTCTTTATCATAATATATTACATAAAAGAGGCGTAATATTTCAAGACTATCTATAGAGTCCTTCAAACCATCATATTGACTAATTGCACATTTAGAGTGCCAATGAATCGAAAATTAAGTTTGTCGTATTTGAAAGAACTCTTAAAACAATGAGTGTAGCCGCCAGAACGATAACATAAGGTCAGATACAGTAGGTATATGTTCAATGATTCGCGCGTTTATTGCCTTGATACACATTTCGATAGCTATTGCACAATGTATGGATTCTCAGGTACTTTAAATAATTGAACTTTCGGTCGAATATCCTCAAACAACTAGCTTTTATGAAATACGATAAACATGGCCATCCCGCCAATTCTTTGTTTCTTAGCAACAATCTAAATCACCCAAACGTCATGTAATTTATCATTTGGAACCATCATTCCAGCCCCATAAATACTAAGTGGACACACGATATTTATTATAGAGGTACAAAGTAAATTAAACTAGCTCAAATATGAAGTTTTTTGCAGATAGTAAGTTATTGAGAATCTTGGTGCTCGGTTTCCAACAGGACGCATTTGTCGACAGGTCTCAATAAGGACGTAGTCTTCACTCTAACCCTCTTCACATACCCATCCTTGTTGGGGAAAACTTCGATGATCCTTCTTAATGGCCAGGTGTTACGTGGACAAGAATCATCCACCATTAGGATGATGTCCCCTACGGATAGATTTCTCTGTACGCGATTCCATTTCTGTCTCTATTGAAGTAATGGGAGATACTCTTTGGTCCAGCGCTTCCAGAACTGAGTCGCTAAATATTGAACTTGACGCCACCTTCGTTGAGAATAGAGATCTTCTCATCTGAAAACACCAGGTGGATGAGTTGAACCAGATCTTAGTAGCAAAAGGTGGTTTGGGGTCAAAGCTTCGAGATCTCTTGAGTCGTCTGAGACTTTCGTGATAGGCCGACCGTTGATAATTGCCTGCACTTCGCATAAAAGCGTAGACAAGCCTCATCGTCGAGAATCTGTTGCTTGAGGATAGCCTTGAGAACTTTTTGTACAGTTCTAATACATCTTTCCCAAATTCCTCCATGGTGTGACCCAGCTGGGGGATTGAAAACCCATTGAATCTCTAGCTGTAAGAGGTAGGCATTTATTCTTTGGTGATTCCACTCAGAGACCGACTCGTTGATATCCTCTCTGCCCTTAACGAAGTTTCCACCGTTGTCGCTTCTTATCTGTTCTGGTCTTCCTCTTCTGGCAATGAAGCGGTGCAGAGCGTTCAGGAACGAATCAGTGTCAAGTGAATGTGTCACTTCGAGATGTATAGCTCGTATGGTCATGCACGTAAAGATACATCCATATCTTTTTACTTCAGATCGACCTCTTTTTACGAGAAACGGGCCAAAGAAATCGACGCCAGCGAAGGTAAAGGGCGGCTTGTCTGCGGTCACTCAATCTTCTGGAAAATCTGCCATTTCTGTTGGATGACAGGAGCTTGTCTCCGACGACAACTGAAACATCCAGACAGTAATCGACGAACGGCCATGAGTTGGCTTTGATGATCCAGAACTTGTTCCGTAACAATGATATGACGTACTCTCTACCCGAGTGTCCCGAAGCCAGATGATAATGTTGGATAATCAGGTTGGACACATGCTCATGCTTGGGTAAAATGATTTGATGTTTTGCATGTTCAGGAATCGTTGCCGAACCGAGGCGTACACCAACCAGTAGCATCCCATCGACCAGCTTGGGGTAAAGTTTGTAGATAGCACTTTACTTGCTAATCAATCTTGCTCGAGATTTGGATTCCAATCGAACACTATACTAGACTGATTGTCGATTGTTCCAGTCGTCATCAATTTCTTAATTTCATCAGGAAAACCTCGCCTCTGCACATATTTCAAGATTTCTCTTTCAGCAACTTGTATCTCCTTAACAGTGATCGCCTCGATGGTCGAAGCCTTCTCTTTCTCGGTCTCAGGATTCTTCCGGCGGTAGTGAGCCTTACGCAAATTTGTTTTGTTGCGCAAAATCCAGGCTACGAACTTCTTCAATCCATGCCATGAGGAAAACCTTCTTAGGATCCCTTCGACTGTCGCAGAAGCTTAGCTTGCAACCATGCCACACCCTTGGCTTCCTTCTTCACCTCTGGCCTGGGTCGTCTTCTGATATCTGTTCGATGTCCGCCAGGTCTTTCGGCCACTGGTCTTCACTCTTCCATAAGAAATCCGGTCCCCGTAGCCATCTTTAGTCGCGAAGAAGCGATTCTGCTGATAAACTCCTGGATGTATCATCGGCTGGATTTTGCTCGGATTGCACATATTTCCACTGAGATAGTACCGATCCGCCGTGAATAATGGCTACTCTGTTAGCTACGAATGTGTGAAAAATGTTATCATCATTCTTTATATACTTCAGTACATCAGTGCTGTCGGTCCAGAATATAGAACCGTCGATGGGGAGCTCAAGTTTCCTTTTCATCATTGTGTCTAACTTGACGGATATCGAGGCCGCAGCTAACTCGAGTCTGGGAATTGTTATTTCCTTGAGTGGTACGACTCGGGACTTACTGATCAACAGGGCACAACTGATGTTGCCTTCATAGTGCACCAATCGGAGGTAGGATACAGCTCCATAGCCACTACTCGACGCATCAGAGAAGTGATGTAGTTGGCTCGTCACTACGTCGTTGCAATCTTTAGACTTTAGGCAACGGAAAAAACGGTCAACGGAAATACGAGACAACTTTCGTAGATCAGTGAGCCAGTTTTACCAACGTTTCTGGCACTCTTCATGTATGGTGTCATCCCAGGCCATATTTCTTGCAGAAGAACCTTGGCAGTTAACACGAATGGTGAAGCGAGACCCAAAGGATCATAGATAGAGCTTACCACTGATAGGATTCCGCGTCTGGTAAGAGGCTTCGCCACTTGACATTGATTATAAATTCAATTTTATCTGACTGAATATTCCATTGAATCCCCAATGCACGTTCGCTTGGCAGTTGCTCAAAGTCAATTTATTTTACTGAAGTAGCTCTTTCGCTTTGTGGAATGGACTCTATCACCTTTCGCGAATTGGACAACCATTTCGTGAGGAGAAATCCGCCTTCCTGCAGTAATTGGTTGAGTTGGGCTTCCAAAGAAATCGCGCTTGCTTCTGTCTTGACGGATTTCAAACAGTCATCAACGTAGAAGTTACATTTTACCGTTCAGTAACCCCTGGATCAAACTTCTCTCTCTCTATTATCTTCGGCCGTCTTGAGTAATCCGAAACTAGCGCAGCTTCGAGAGGATTTCGCGCCAAACAGATGAACTTGCATTCGGTGATCCTTCGGGTCTTGATAAAGGTCGTCATCAGGCCACCAAAGAAATATTAAAGCATTCCCAGTGGTCAGGGGGTACTCTCACTTGAAAAAACATGGATTCTATGTCGGCCATCAATGCAACGCGTTCTTGTCGAAACCTGGTCAACACACCAACCAACGAATTTGTTAGTTCGGGACCCTGCATCAGCTTATCGTTGAGAGAAACGCCACGGTACTTGGCAGCACAGTCAAATACCACTCGTATCTTTTTAGGCTTATTGGCGTTGATAACTGTGTGATGGGGCAGATACCAGAGAAAGCCATCTCGACGATCAATTTCTCTTTCTGGCACCGTTTAAGAAAATCCCTTGTGAAGCAAGTCCTCGATGACTGCCGAGTATCTTTTGAACAGTTTCGGATCACCTTTTCTTCAGAAGATTTAGCAGGTGCAGAGCCATGGATCTGTTATTCGGCAATTGAGATGGAGTGTCTCTCCAAGGTAACGCTATTTGCTGTGGACCATAAATGGACCACTAGGATGCAACGGTTGAGAAAAGAAGTATACAGCAAACTTCATAAAGACAGACCACGATTTGGACCAGCAGTTCCAGAGCTTCTGTAACAGAGAGTTTAGCGAAAATATCGCAGAGAGCAAACTAGGAATGTCCAACGAAGACCACAAAGCTACCGCCATTATGGAACAGTCAGTGGTCGCACAGGGTCCTCGGTCCTTGCTCTCCTTGAACTCTTTCGGCTCTAGTACCTTGATGTTGTCATTCCCTATGAGCAGACCGACTGGAACTTCTAACTCTGACACTCGGACTCCACGCAGGTGAGCCCACCTGTCCACATCTTGTTTCGGAATGTCCTCAAATGGCACTGGTAATGACTGTACTGAGAAAACTGTTGGCAGTTCGAGAAAGTTTTCTTCTTCTAGATCAAGCAATTCAAGACTTAGGACGCTGCTTTATGTGACGCTATTTTCCCTTTCCAAAGTTGTTAGGGAGAACTCGGTCTTCTTACCTGGAGACCCAGTTGTTTCAGAAGAGTCTCGGTACAGAACGTGGAGTTAGATCCACCATCCACAAATGCATAAGTGACTACAACAGCATCCATCCCTTTAGCCTTGACTTTCACTGGAACCACAGCAAGTCCAACCTTGGATCTGCCAGCCTTAATGGAATTGTGTGAGACTTTCCTGGTCTCAACGAATCCATTATTGACTCGACTGGTCGATTCTTGGTTGACATCCTCAGATTTCACATCATCGGTAGTGGGTGATGGAGAATGCAGGAGTGTTGCATGTTTTCTACCACAGTCAGCACACGCCGTGCCCCTTCTACATTCTTTGGCTCGGTGGCGTGGAATCAAACAATTAAAGCAGAGTCCTTTCTTCTTAGCAAACACCATTCGTTCATCATAGGGCTTATCTTGGAAGGTTTTACATTCTTCCAACTTGTGGGGGCTGTAACAAAGGATACATATAATAATTGTACTCTCGTCAGTTCTCTGGCCATCTTCATCAACTAGGGCTGCAAAACTGAAACGTTTAGATCCACTATGGGGGGATCTATTCTTGTCAGTATCTTTGTCTTTGGTGTCACTTGAAATATCACCGAATACTGTGGGTGTTGCTGCACGGACTTCTCTTTCAACGAAATGGGCGATATCATCAAATGTTATTTGTCTGTTCTCCTTTTCACTGATGTTGTCAGCACTAAAACGCCACCTCTTAATCCAGAGGCTGACCTCGTCACCTATCCTGGCCTTGCCTGATTTTGAGCTCCCTTTTGTTCTTCACACCGATGCCTCTTCAGACGGTCTTGGCGCTCATGCCCTGTACCAAGTTGAAGATGGTAAATACCACGTCATCTCTTATGTTAGTCGAACGCTTAATGAAGCAGAAAAGCCTTACTCAGCATATATATCGCCACGAGTTTTTGGTGGTGAAATGGGCCTTATCCGAAACGTTTTCCGATTATCTGTATGGTCGTCAGTTCCATGTTCTAACGGACAGCAATCCACTAACATACCTCACAACTACAGCAAGTTTATCCGCGTTCGACCTCACAATTACTTATCGGGCAGGGAAAAGCAATGGAGATGCACAAGTAGATGATCGCAAAAACCCAAGATACACCAATGGAAGAGTACCTAAAACCATTATTGGCATTATTGTAATACACAATAACGATGAAACAGCTCGTCACCTTTCTTCTGAAGCCTTTCAAGGACTTTGTTTGCTCTATGAGACAAACAAACCGTTTTCGACCGACGAAATCCAAGTACCTGCTGTCGAGGCAGTTTGCATGAGTAGTGAATCAGTTCCTGGAGATTTTCTACCCAACCATGGAGAGCTCTCTTCGTTTTCAACAAACGACTGAAAATGGCTTCAGAACCAAGATATAATTATTGCCCACGTCTTGAGGATCCTTCGCTCGGGACAGAAATATACTAGTACCCATGGTCAGCGGTCCCAGCTTCCTATAGAGACCTGTCCTGCTTGCTGCGCGAGAAAAATCGTCTTGTCATCCAGAATTCTGTATCGTAATCGACAAATTGATGGAGAGGAGAGACATGTAATTAGTACTTCCCAAAGCTATCCATAACCAGGACTGCACGATGATGTTGGACTTCTCGGCCTCGATAGAACAGTCGATCTCATGCTGCAACGATTCTATTGGCCTTATATCCGAAATTGCGAACGATGCGTAAAACGTAAGGCACGCGATCCTCGGCCAGCGCCGTTAATTCCCATCAACGTCTCAGAACCCATGGAGCGTCTGGCTATGGATTTCCTATCTTTGGAAAAGAGAAAAGGGGGATTATCCTGGTAGTCGCCGATGGATTAACGAAATTCCCATGGGCTTTTCCAACACACAATTTTGAATCCAGACTCATTTAAAGATCTTTGTGGATTTATCGCCAACATTACAAAGACACATTCCGCACCCTATCACACACAGGGGAACTCGCAGACGGTACGCTTCAATCGAACGTTACTACTGTAGACATGCTTGGAAACCTGGAAGACGACAAGAAGAACGCCTGCGCATTATTTGTTGTTCCTTTAGTGTATGCGTACAACTGCACTAAACACGCGTCCGCCTGATATTCTCCACACTTTCTGATGTTTGGCCAGTAACTCCGTCTGCCTATTGATCTTGCCCCTAAGATCAACGTAAATACGAAGGAGAACAACTCATACACAACCTACTCCGAAGATAACGGAAGAATCTACTTTATGGACGAATTTACGTTTCGTTCGTGAGAGTGAAAACGCTGTTCAATGGATTAAATATTAATCAACAATAAACAGTCAAAGTAGTAATCTCCAGCGACATCAGACTTTCTTAACACTGCTCTCACCAATTTAATAATATTACTTCCACTATTATAATGTCAACAATAGATGTTTTCCAATCTGGTCCTGTATAATAATAAGTAATTAAGTTTACGGCAATTAACTAAATGATATATTATTAATCCTTAATTTTAGTTTGGTTTATTTAGTTAATTCTCGAGAATCAAATCGTTATTTATGTAGTAAAGCATAAATCAACTATAAGCTGGCAAAATACAAGTGATTTTCTCAACTCTGCTCGCATAAATTTAATAAGATTACTTCCACATATGTGGCACCTATACTGTACATACCGTGGTTAATGCCTTAGTCATTGGGAATTATCAACGGTTCTTTATAAATTAGTAAAATGACAACAGCTCAGACAATCAAAATATCAGTGATAAAAAATAGCCAGGACATGACTTATGCAAACAAGGAAGATATTACCCTTCCTATTAAACTAATAATCATCACTCAGACAGTAAATGTCAGTTACAAAATCAATCCTCTTGCCTAAAGCAATTAGATCCTTTTCCTCATTTTCGATTTTTTCCTGCTAAATTGTTAATTTAACTGACCGAGACAACGTATACATTAGAATTAAACACCATGTTTGAATTTCTTTTCAATAAATTTACGGCCACCATTAATTTGGCCGATACACACATGGAGACCGAGACGAGTCGCTTGTGATGTCATCTACTCCACACATAAAGTATTCGTGAGTGCGTGTTAGCTGCACACATAATCAGAACAATGATCTGTTCTGTGCATGTATATACATGGTGTATCATTTCGACGTTGAACAATTAATAACAATATTATTTATTTAACAGATAATCGAGCCCAAAAGCGGTCACATCCGGAGGACGAAGTCACAACCGAGAATAGTAAGAATATATTTTTAATATTTTTGTTTAATTCGCCCAGACATTATGGAAGAATTTGCGTTTCGTTCGTGAGAGTGAAAACATTGTTTAATGGTTTATATATATGTATATATATATATATATATATATAAATATATATATATATATATATATATATATATATATATATATATATATATATATATATATATATATATATATATATATATATATATATATATATATATATATATATATATATATATATATATATATATATATATATATATATATATATGTATATATATATATATATATTTATATATATAGCAAAGTGAAAAGGTGGTAAACTGCCAAGAATTTAGTGACGAGATACTGACGTTTCGAGCGGAGCCCTTCATCAGGTCTTACTCTGATGAAGGGCTCCGCTCGAAACGTCAGTATCTCGTCACTAAATTCTTGGCAGTTTACCACCTTTTCACTTTGCTATATATTCAAAACACTGTCTACGCAGCACTCTACTTTTTTATATATATATATATATATATATATATATATACATATATATATATATATATATATATATATATATATATATATATATATATATATATATATATATATATATATAGTAAGACAAAAGGACAAACTTGGGTTACTTCATTCGAACTTTAATCACGACAAATTTGTTTCGTATGGTAAGCGGAACCTACCACACTCATCAGGTGATTATCGCGTCTGATCCTTCTGATATATATATATATATATATATATATATATATCAGAAGGATCAGACGCGATAATCACCTGATGAGTGTGGTAGGTTCCGCTTACCATACGAAACAAATTTGTCGTGATTAAAGTTCGAATGAAGTAACCCAAGTTTGTCCTTTTGTCTTACTATATATATATATATATATATATATATATATATATATATATATATATATATATATATATATATATATATATATATATATATATATATATATATATTTATATATATATATATATAATATATATATATATATATATATATATATATATATATATATATATATATATATATATATATATATATATATATATATATATATTATAATATATTAATCAACAATAAACAGTCAAATCAGTAATCCCCAGCCACACTGATTCGACTTTCTCAACACTGCCCTCATAAATATAGTAATATTACTTCCACTATATATTATAATCTCACCAATAAATGTTTTTCAATGTGGTCCTGTATAATAATAATCAGTAATTAAGTATATTAAAAACACGAGCAGCAGTGTTTTATATCTGATAAAACACGTACTGCGAGTGTTTTGAATAGCTTAAAAAACGACCCATTTGATAAGTTCATTGGCGTAGTAATTTTGAAAATCGATGTTGTCTAAGCCGAGAAAATCAAAGCTAAAGTTTTTGTAAATTAAGATGAAATTTTATCACATTTAAAACCACGGACATGGTAGTGATTTCCTTTGTCTTTTCCTCATGAATTATTAAATTAGCATTTACTAAATGCTATATAATAATAAAAATAGTGGTGGTGGTAATAATAATAATAATATTAATAATAATAATAATAATAATCTTTAATTGCCATGATAGATAATGTACATGTACATATCCAATGAATTGAAAAACCTACGGTAATATTCTTAATAAAATCCTCAAATTCAAGTGAATTTTTGACTGGTGACAATTATATTCCTATGAGAATTGATGAATGAGATAATAAGTAAGCCGTGAAATTGTGGAGATAGCCCATCGCTGTTGTATAATCTTATATATGCAATTAGCTCTTTCAAGCTTTTTTCAAATCAACTAACATTTTGTGTAACTTCTTTGAAATTGACTAGTCGGATCGGTTCGTAGCTTTCTCGTGATATTGGCTTTTGTCCATAACCACAACACAATTTGCCTTTATCTATACTGATAGAACACGCCTATCTGGATCTTTCTTAAGAGCTGTCAGAGCTTTGAAAATATTACTGTCCATATTTTTTCAAAAGTGGTATTAACCGCCTAAGAATGCTACTGACCTCACCTGTTACCAGACGTTTAGATGATCACCTAGTTGAATAATTTTTGTTGGAACGTTGTGAGATGCGATGACAAACTTAAGACCTTTTTATAGCGCTCCTTTGTAAGTCAGATAACTCTTTATTAGAATGATTCAAGGCCTACTTATCTTTCAAATATATGCTTGTAGAACCAGATGCCCTGTTTTTCTCCGACAAACAACACGATTTTTAGTTATACGTAGATCTGAGATTTTGTAGACTCAGTTCTCTCACTAAAACAACAAAAATCTTCGACCAATTTGATGTCAGATTCATTAATCAAAACAGGGAGCTCGGTATGTATGTATAGAGTGATGACACTGACCTATACGTAATCTAAGGAAAGAGAAACCAGTATTTTCGATTAGCTTATACCCTTTCGCATTTCTCACAGGAGGATTAAACCTCAAGCTCATTAGCAATATGTTATTCTCCTTACATCGCTGATTGAAATAGTAGGGTATAGACGAGTAGGGTGCAGAGGAGTGACCGTATCTGCTCCATGATTTCCTTTGCAAAAACGAAGCTGAAAATGTGTGCAAATTTTGTCATAGTGTCGTTTTTCAGTTGCCACTGTCTTAGTTTGGGCGTCGCAGTTCTATATTTCGTTATTTTGGATGAAAGCAAGGTCATCGTCTGTGAGCCCGTACCTTTCATTTAGTGCGATATATTCTCGATGCACTCGTTTAACTCCTATCCATCCTGTTTTGCATAAGTTTTTCAACTTATGTCTCTTTACTTTTGGGAAAAGGGTGTAGATGGCGAAGTTTTTGCACAAAAGCCCTTAACAATTCCTGACCAGAATTTTGAAGATATTTTGAATTGACGGAATTTGGCAAGTTTGGCATATCACAATTTTAAGAGAATGAAAGCTGCAACTTTGATAGTTTACGTCAGGTACAAACTTGTATATTTCAGCTTGAACTTCCTTCTTATTTGAGATCATCGACGCAGTCGTGTCTTATATCTTATCTCAACCATTACGATGGCTATATATACCTCGTTAACCACCGTTCAAGTCGTTAAGTGCACTCTAAAAACAGGTGTGTTCATTAACACACCAAGGTGTGTTCATTAACACACCAAGGTGTGTTAATTTAACACACCTTTTGACAATTATTTTTAAAAACACACCTTGGTGTGTTCATTAACACACCTTGGTGTGTTCATTAACACACCTAGGCGTGTTCATTAACACACCTAGGCGTGTTAGCTAACACACCTTTAGTTAACACACCTTTAGATTACACACCTTTTGGCAACCAAAGGTGTGTAATGTAACACACCATTGAAAGAAAACACACCTTTTGCAATAACACACCTTTTACATTAACACACCTTTTGAAATATAACACACCTTTTTTATAACACACCTTACTCATAACATACCTTTTTGATAACACACCTTTTTGATAACACACCTTTCTAAATAACACACCTTCAAAAATAACACACCTTTTCAAATAACACAGCTTTTGATAAACACACCTTTTGATTAACACACCTTTTCAGCAACACACGTTTCGTAACACAACTTGTCAGTAACACACCTTCTCAATAACACACCTTTTGATTAACACACTTTGATTAACAGTTTAACACACATTTTGATTAACCCCCGTTTCACCAACACATCTCCTTTCATAAAATCTGCGTAGCTTCAGCCTTCCTCCGCAGACAAATCTGGCATCCGAAAAGGCGATTTATCCAGTCTCCTCTCCCGCGTGAACTCGGTCAATATCGCGCGCCTCATGCATTAGATAAATCGAGGAACTTTGTTAACTCTCTCAAATATGAGCTAAAATTTTCTTTTCCCGCGGAGTCAAATGACTCAAATCGCTTCCAACGCTGTTTTGGCCGAGCCACTGAAATTAACAAGAGCATGGGGAGAGGAAAATTAAATGCGCCAGGGGGGCGAGGGCCAATACTTCCTTGCAATCCTGACCAAAACAAGCTATATATTTGATTCGGGAAAAGAAGCCACAGAGTTTCCTGCGGCTGCGGAGGAGGCTAAGCTAAAATGACACTACTGCAGGAATCGAAGCTGAGACGTCAGTTTGGCGGATGGAAACGAGTGTTGGTCGATGTTTTTCAAGGGCCATTGAACTGTTGGTTTTAATCAGTGTCTTTTTTACCTAAACTTTATTATATGGTATGTTATTGTTTTTTGCAAATTTTGCGATTGTTAATTGCCGAAAGAGGGATGAAGATACTACATCAAAACGTGAATGGTCTGCTTTCTAAAATTAACATGATACGATTGTTATGTGACAGCCAAAATAAAAATATTCACGTCCTTGGCATTACCGAAAGCAAGTTAAATTCGTCAATCTCGGATGCAGAAATTCAAATTCATGGCTACACCGGTGAGAGGTATGACAGGAAAAATGGTTCAGGGGGAGGAGTATACGTGTACATTCGAGACGACCTGAATTTCCAACGAAGAACAGATCTCGAAAGTCAATCCATCGAGGCAGTCTGGATTGAAATTTTTATCAAGAACTCTAAGTCAATTCTCATCTGTTTTACATATCGACCACCAAACTCGTCAAACTATTTGAATGCAAATTTTGAAAACGAATTTAATGATATTCTAAAATCCGCAACAAAAGATAATAAAGAAATTATCCTCTCTGGGGACATGAACTGTGATTACTCAAAGCCATCCGACAACAGAAACTTGAAGGACTCAATACAAATCAATGGTCTAAAACAAATGATAACCGAACCCACAAGAGTTACAGCTAACTCAAGCTCGCTCATAGACATTGTGTTAACAACAAACAAAGAGAACATTAGAAAAGCCTTTGTTAGTAAATCTGGCCTTAGTGACCATGATCTCGTTGGCGTAATTAGGAAAACAAATTGTACAAAATACCTCCCGAGAAAAATTTTCACTCGTAATTATAAAAACTATTCCGCCGCAGCGTTTAAAAACGATCTCCGAAATCAGAAATGGGATGACGCAATACTACATTCAGACTTTAACACAGCTTGGGTCCAGTTTAAAACCATCGTTAGAAACGTCATTGACCGACATGCCCCCTTTATCGAAAGAACAGTTCGAGGGAAAGACTGTCCATGGCTAACAAGAGATTTAAAGCAGATGATGCATGAGCGTGATTATCAGTTACGAAAAGCCAAACGTACCAAGAATCCCGAAGATTGGATAAATTACCGGAGGCTGAGAAATCGAACAACATACGCTATACGAAAAGTTAAAGCCAATTATGAACGATCGATTTTCATGGAGAATGATATGAAACCCAAGGACTTTTGGAAACAGATTAAAAAATGCTACCCTGCTAAGGATAAAACAACTGCAAGTAAATCTTTTATAATAGCAAATGAACTAGTCTCTGACAAAACAATCGATTGCAAATGCGTTCTGTAGCTACTTTACGCATGTTGCTTCTTTGATAAAATCCTCAATACCGAATTTTGTGAACTCAGTTTGGCAAGAAGATACCTTGAAAGATCTACCAGCCAAAGTGAATCCGAACAACTACAGTTTTCACTTTATCGACGTGCAATACAAAGAAGTATTGGGAATTTTAAAATCAATCAACTCCCTGAAAGCTGATGGTCTGGATAACATCCCTCCTAAACTGGTCAAAGATGCTGCCGAGGAACTTGCTTCACCACTAACTATCCTTGCAAACCGTAGCCTGATGTGTGGTCTCTTTCCAAATGCTGAAAAAGTTGCCAAAATATTACCAATCTATAAGTCAGAAGACAAAACGTCACTTGACAACTATCGACCCATATCGGTGCTCCCGGTGTTTTCGAAAGTTCTAGAAAGACTTGTTTATAATCGCCTGTCATGCTATCTAGAGTCAAGCGAACTTCTCAACGATTCTCAGTATGGTTTTCGCCAAAAGCGATCAACCAAGCATGCAGTAACAATCCTTATGGACGATATCAGAACAAGTATGGACAGTCAGCAGTTAACAGGGGCTGTGTTTCTGGACTTACGAAAGGCCTTCGATACAGTGAACCATGCCCGTCTTCTCAATAAACTACCTGCTTATGGTATAAATGACAATGAACTGATGTGGGTTTCAAGTTTCTTGTTTGCTCGATCCCAATTTGTTAACTTCGAAGGAATGTTATCAGAAAAGAATTACATCACTCATGGAGTTCCTCAGGGCTCTATTCTTGGCCCTTTTTTTGTTTGCGATGCTAATTAATGACATATACACCGAACTTTCGCAATGCAAAATTATTCTCTACGCTGATGATACTGTTATCTATTACAGCAACAAGAGCGCTTCGCTTATTGAAAGTACTCTTAACGAGGAGGTAAATCGCATTGCGAGTTGGATGAGCGACAACCATCTTACACTCAACCTAAAGAAAGGAAAAACAGAATTTATTTTGTATGGATCTGCGAAAAAACTCAGCAATGAATCTTACAAGATCAATGTAAGCATAAACGGAGAGAAGGTGAATGAAGCAACACAATATAAGTACCTGGGAATAATTTTGGACCAACACTTAAATCTGCATGAGTATTTGGCCACAGTTTACAAGAAAGTATCCTCGAGGCTCAAGCTATTGAAGCGTGTCAGATCCAACTTAACTTCTGAAATAGCTGGAAAAATATATCATAGCATGATCCAACCAATAGTTACTTATTGTCCAGTAGTTCACCTGGGACTTCCAACCTACCTGAAAGTCAAACTTCAGGCACTACAAGACCGTGGGAAACAAATTGTATGCTCCAAGCAAACGACAACTGAATGGAAACAAATTGCTGACATTATCAACGAGCAGATCATGATAGATGTCCATAAATCTTTACAACGTGTATCTCCACCCAAATTCCATACCTACTTTAAAGTACTCCAACATGGAAAGAACACGAGAGGAGATGGATGTTCCCTCGTTATACCACGTGTAAAAACTGAAGCTGGAAGGAAGACCTTCAAATTTCAAGGAAGCTTGTTGTTTAATGGGCTTCCAAAAGACCTGAAGGCTGAAAAATCCATTGTTATTTTTAAACACAAATTAATCGGCTATATGTAAATAATGTTTAAATTGTTTAACGCTCTCTTATGAACTACATATCGTTTCATATTATGACTTTTTAGTGACCTTTTATTGTAATATTATCAATCAATTAAGTGTTTTTATTTTTATTTTTATCTTATTTGTACATACAGGTCCTTGTAGGATACCAGCAATTTGATTGATCAATCGCTGAACAAGTTTAACCTGTATAATTATAGAATATAATAATAATAATAATAATCTTGTATAGTTTATCTTTGTTGGTGTCTCTGCGAGTCTATAAATCATACAAATCAGATTGGTCATGGACTACTTTTCTAAGTCAAGCAAAATGTTTAAAAAATCTTTCATATTTTAGCAGCATAGTTAGTACAGTATACATTAAAATTCGCAAAATTTGGTTATCGATATCAAAATAATGATATTGATTTTGCATTTCTATCGCTCTATGTCTTCGCATGTTAAACTTTTCATACACTTATATTAATATGAATATGGTAGATTGCCATTATTGTTGTCTCGTTTTGTAAAAATCAAATTACTCTGTATGTACATGGACTGTTGATCTAAACAAGAGGTCTGAAATAGTTGCATATTAGCACAGTAAATAATGTATATAAATAGCTGACTAATAATACTGACTGAAAAGCAACTGCATTTATGTATTTCATACCATGAAACAAGCCTTATACAAGTGCTACACAAAATCATATACTATATATACTATTCCATAGGCATAGGAACCGGGGGCTTCAGTCCCCAACATGTTAAATGGGGGGGGGGGGGGGGGGGGCTGAGCGCTCCCTCCAAAAATCAGGACAAGCATTGCTAACTTTAATGTTTAATGACTATAGAGGCTAGGAGAGAAGCTACTTAAGGTAATCTACCTACGGACTTCGTCTACAAACGGGTGTAGCCTGCCTGAAGTGCCTAAACCCTTGCCATGTGAGTGTTATCTGTTAGATTGGTTCCCAGACCTTTCTGTCAGTACTACCTGTACCTGCAGAAAATGGCATCACCTGGTAAGAGACAGCAGGCAACTCTTGGATTCATTTGAACTATGCTCGCTGTAGAATCAGATGAAAACATTTGCTCAAATTGCTGCAAATTGTCTTTCCGAACTTCTAGATTTCAAGATTCTAGATTTCCAATTAGCTTCTGTAACAACATCGACACTGCTGTGATTAACTGCTGTACTCCTATACTGTTGTAACTGACTAGCTATATTGCATTTCGTAGACCAAAACCTACACGTATATATATATATATATATATATATTATGTATATAATATATATATATATATATATATATATATATATATATATATATATATATATATATATATATATATATGAATATGAAGTTTGAATATGAAGTATATATATATGAATATGAAGATTCTTTTACAGATGAAACAAGTTGTAGCAGACCAGTTTTGAGGTAAGCGAAAATATATATATATATATATATATATATATATTATATATATATATATATATATATATATATTATATATATATATATATATATATATATATATATATATATATATATATATATATATATATATATATATCATCTTCATCCTGCTCATCAGCACTACACTGATGAGGCCCAAAAGGCCGAAACGGTACCGTCTGTAGTTAGATACGCTCTATGACCTTTAGGTCATATTGAGCGCTCTACAGGATGAACCATTGTCGCTTACGCATTGTGCGCACGCTCACTGCTTGCAGTTTGAGCGCTCTGGCATGGTTTTTGATGTCCCACATTTTGTGTGCATCAAGGGTGACTGCAAATAGCAGTCATCTTCATCCTGCTCATCAGCACTACACTGATGAGGCCCAAAACGCCGAAACGGTACCGTCTGTAGTTATATATATATATATATATATATATATATATATATATATATATATATATATATATATATATATATATATATATATATATATATATATATATATATATATATATATATATATATAAAATTGGCATTTCACTCGATTAAAGTACATGTTCTAAGGATTTATGGTGAAGGAAAATTTCGAGTGTTGGAATATATACATTTTAAGACCAAACCAGGACCAGTTGCGAAAAATGCAACTTCAAGGCCTTCCGGCTGGAATTGAACCCGCGACCCTGCGATGCTAGTGCAGTGCTCTGACCACTGAGCTACGGAAGCCGTTGCCGAGAGCCTAGTCACGAGTTCTGTATATATGGTGGTGGTAATGCCGAGATAAGATATATATATATATATATATATAAATTTAAATTATTATTATTTTATATTAATTTATTGTAAATAATTATATATAATACAGTTTGAATAGACGGATATCAAATTTTCAGTAATAATAACTATTCTATATCGATCAAATTTCTATCATTACTGCCTTGCATGTAAAATATTTTGACAAAATTAATTATGTTATAAAAAATTATTATTTTTATTATTATTATTTAAGGTTGCCTTGGACAAAATAAAAAATAAATAAAATTTTCAAAACCAACAAATTATACATTATTAATCATTGCTTTTTCGTTTCCTGATGTTAAATTTTTTTATTTGTGCAGTGAAAAGGGGATAAATATTGCAAAGAGTGGTTTTCAGATGATGAGGCGACACAATGGAAAACAATGAAAACAATAGAACGGAATACAATACAATACAAAGTTATTTCAAAACTTTAAACTAGAATTTATCAAACCGTTTTTTTACTAGACATGGCATTTTCGCGGACGATACGACGTTAATCATGTCAAGTCACTTCTCCGACAAGGCATGCTGCAAGAAGATACTACTAGCTTAAACTCTTGGGCAAAAAATAATCTGATGGTTCTTAATTCTACTAAAACAAAAACTATGCTTGTCACCGGAAAAAGGCTTGCGAAAAAAGTGATTCAGAAAAAAACTCAAAATGTATTTATTGACGAGAAGCCATTAGACCAAGTTCCACATCAGAAAGTCTTGGGGGTTATAATTGATAATGAGCTGACTTTTTCAAATCATATTGACAAGCTTAGCTCCAACCTAGCCAAACGTATTGGTCTTTTAAAGAAATTAAGACCTTGCCTTTTTCTGGAAGATCGCCTATTATAACGCGACGATAAAGTCGGTGATGGTGTACGGAAGTTGTGTCTGGACAAGTATAACAAACGAGATTCTGGATTCTTTGGGTGTTCCAACTCATGAAAGAAGCATTCCACTCTTTACCAAACTCGGTTGGATACCATTTACCAAAGAAGTTGAAATTAGAAAAGCCATGATTTGCCATAATCTGTTCTATGGGAACTGTCCGTCTTACCTAGCAGAAATACTTCCAAATAATTCAAGTCGTCACAATCGAAATATTCGTTACAAAGATCTTACTATTTGTCTTCCGAGAATAAAAAGAATAAAGGACGGTGGTAGAGCATTCTCCGTGTCAGCAGCTCAAATCTGGAACAACTTATCACTTAACTTGCGCAAACTCTCATCTCCCAAACGTTTTAAAAAGAAACGTTTTGAAGACGTTTTTAATTATATGATTTCCTCTTAATTATTTTCATAATATGTATGTGTATGTATGTGTGTGTATATAACAATATATTTAACTTATAACTTATTATATAGATTTCACCATAGAGACATTTGTATTTAGATTTTAATTCAGTTTGAGGACCACAAGATTATCACCTGAGTTGTGTTACGTGCTACCCTCTCTAAATAAAGTTTCATTCATTCATTCATACATACATGGGACGCTATGCTACATTCAATATTAGTCGTATAGACATCAAATTTTCAGAATTTGATCATTGTAAATAGATCTCAAACTTAAAACTGAACAACTTAATACATGGTACATATAGGTTTTAGAAAATTCCTTTTTCTCTACTGTTTATTTGAATTTTGGCATTGTTACAAACAAATTAAATGTTTGAAATAAATATATAAGAATTTATAATTTTTTGAGGTTTACATGTTTGATATATCTATTGGCTTTATACAGTAAGCCTAATTATATATTTTTTTCTATTCTTTACTTCTCTTGATATTCTGCTCCGAACAAGTGCCCTTTATTACTCTGTTGGGGTGGTTTCTAGGGTACCATGGTAACAGTACATATAAAGTTGACAGATTTAGTATCAGCATATGATATCCTATCATTTCCATCAAAAATATGTTTGAAAATACGAACATTAAAGGATTTTATTATTTTTGTCCAAGCCCATCTTAATTATTGTTAATCACAGCAAACTATCTTAACGCTGTTCATAAATGCTTTACTCTTATGTTGTCTTTGTATCTAAAAATGTTCTTAAAATCCTAGCTGATCGCAGTAAAAATGCCCTCTGCAACAATTCTAACAGGTTTGACATGGATCACTCAAACTATTTCTCCAAGCCCTTTGGTAGGATACCAAAGCGCCAATTTTTATGGGTTGGACTTTTACGATTTTGTATGACCAAATTCGTGTAATCTCCCGTTTCAGATCCTTTGTATAACCTCCCGTTTCAATAATATTTATTACTATGCTGATCACTAATTTGAATTTATAAGACTTATATGTTCTACGATTTATTTTTCTCTATAGGCAGTGAAAGAAACTGATGTTTAATTTCTGACGATATATGTTACAAGTGAAAATCGTCGCAATGGCGGAAAAAGGCGTAAATCTTTTTTGTAATTTGCACTCAAATTATATGAGTTTAGTATTAGTTTTTTTTCAAACATTATGTTATCTTGGCACTTTTTAAAGCTAGTTACTTGGCAATAATATTACTAACTAGACTATATATGCTACTGTGCCCGGCATTGTATAATTTCTATAATACATTTTCAATATTATAATACTTCATAATCATTCGATTTCCTAATTTTTGGTTGGCTAATTTCATCACTATTAAACCGTAAAGCTGAATTATTTTACTAGGAGTGTTTGAGAGAATAACACATGTGTAATTAAACTAATTAAAGTCGTTGTTTAGTCATGTATCGAACATTTGTGATAAAATGATTTTGATCTGAATTAAAATACTTCTTGTAATTACTTCGACGTACTGTTATTCACCCCAAACATATCAATATATTCGTTACGTATGTTAACGTGATCAAATTCTTTCATATATTTATTTTCCTTCTTCGACAGCGCAAATTTAAGGAGATAGTCTACCTAAAATTTCTTTAAAATATGGAAAAACATTGCTTGCGTTATTTGAAATGATAACTATCATTTAGCAGATATAATTTTCACGGACTACAACGCGTTATAGCTGTATATCCTCCAGAAATGCATTTTTGACATCTTGAAGGTTTTTTTTTTTCGTTATTTTGGTTATTTCCAGATCGAATGTTTGATTGTATGATGAAATTTTCTGAATCCTTTTCAAATTTTGAACAATAACTAATAAAATTACCATTTTGATGGTTGAGAAAGAAATTTCTGAATATATCTAATGATATGTAATGATATTTTTACGAGTTGTGTCGTATTTTGACGAGCCCGCAGGGTGCAAAAATATACCGATACTATACATACCAAAACATCTAATTAGAGATTTATTATACAACTGCTCTGATCAACAATATTTTATGGAAAAAGAAAACGCTAAAAAGGAAAGGGAAGTAGCGTGAGTTGCAGCAAGACAAAATAATAAGCATACATGAAGTAGTATCCCGTACAACAAATTTGATTGGCTTACAAAATAAAGTTGTCAAACCAGTTTGTGCTTCAATATAATCTTTTATGGAGAAAGTTCAATGGATCGGTTTGAAATCTTAGCATCACAAAAGTGTTCAAACTTAATTCCATCAACTTGTCTTAAACTAATTGTGATCTTCATCGTCCGACTCAATCACCCGTCAACTGCGTTTTACTGCAGGAACTGGAGATTTTGACCATCTTTACCAGACATTCAGGTCAGTTTTTGTTTTCTTGGCCGTATTTGTGTTTTTGTTTTTCCATGTGAACTCGCCTATCTCAACATCATTTAGCGAGTCATTTGTAGTCGGAACTGCGGAACACATACTTCACTGAATTTGTAAGCAAGTCAAATTCATTGTCGCCTTCAAATGTTGCCAAAATGTCATCTATTTTTTTACTACAAACTAATTTTGCTGGTGTAAATTAAACAGTGCACACGTTGTTTTTTTGGTCAAACCGGTTTTCTACTATACAAATAACCAACTATCCAAATAACTAACTGTCTGAGTATCGCTGTATATTTGTACTGTTTTAGCGTTATTTGGACACTTTTCAATAGAGTTGTATAATAAGATCTGGTATTTGCAAGTTTCGGATACATTTAAAAAACAGTAAAAATGCTCTATTATATTATCGGTAAAACCATTCAATGGATATTTATTACATGTCTGTTTACTTTGGATATTTACTTTACATTTATATTTATATAAGGCAGTGGCAGTCAGATTTTACCTCTTGTTAATCCGGTTAAACTGGTATAGAAGTGTCCAATACGAATTTAGTGTGTATTCCGTAACTCGATTTGACCAGTTCTCTTAGCCTTATTAGGGGAGATTACGTCATTGTCATATGATATGATAAGTAATGATATGCAACGATATGTCTGTTGTAATAAAATAATTTCTAACAGATATGTCTGTATTGAGTGATAAGAATTTTCTCTACAGTAAAAATACTTCACATAGCATATTTCCAAATATAATCCAACAAATCGTCGTCATTTATCCCCTCGCCCGGCGCGAAGCGCCGGCCGAAGGCCTGAGGGCGAGGGTGATAATATCGACCGGCGTTTAGTCCCTCGCGGGATGCTTCGTTTGCGTCCAATTTTTGTTGCCTTGGTAACAAAAGGATTTATACGGCGAATGAAGATTTGTGTTCAAAAAGTTCATTGAAAATGTAGTGTTCAAAAGATACAGTACCGTCGGCGGAACATAACAAGCTCGTAAAATTTTAAACGGCGACAAAAGGTAAACCCGTTTTCCCTTTTTTGATGCTGTAAGAAGTCAGTTACAAAGATAATTTTGTAAGTATGTCCGAGTATGTTATTCAGGCTTTCATTTGATGTATAGCATGATATTTTGCTAGAGAGCCAGTAGTTTACAAGATATCATCGTCGGAATATCTAATATGCTGATTTATCATAGTTTGTGAACCCAATTCGAGCGTCGCTTTCGCTTTTTCTATAGCAATCAGTCCCAATATATTTTAGTGTAGGTATGATTGTCAGAGGCTGTTAATAAAGCTTTCATTAGATATGTAGAAGAGTCCTTAGAGTTACATGTAGTACTTCAAAATATATCTTGGTCGAAACATTTGTATTTTGTATGGAGAACAAAACAACAAAAACGCGAGCGTTGAATAGACCTGTTACACACTATTTCGGCAGTGCACCAATGACCAACCTATAAGAGATCTGTATTTCTACAATGAGTGCGGGAACGAGAAGATCAGCTCAAGTTCGAACGCGCAAAGCTAGAGTTGCAATTGGAACTCAACCAGAAGGCTCAATTGACCGGAAAAGTGGCCCAAAGTGAACGGTAAAATTACCCAAGTTAGCCATTACATGAACAGTGGCTTTCGTTTTGGAACAAGTTCAAGGCGGAGATTGACAAAGCTAATATTATTAGCACCTGTGACGAAGTTTGCCTATTTAAAAGAGTTACTAGAAGCCAAGGTAAGAGAAGAGATCGACGGCCTACCATTCACCAGCGATGGCTACGAACGAGGGAAAATAATTCTTGAAAACGAATCTGGGAAGGTAAGTGCATGAGATCGTTCACGCATACGTACGCAACATCGAGTGTCTTCCAACGATAACAGGGTCTCATCCAGCAAAGGTGCACCAGTTTTATAAAACCTTGATGTACAATGTGCAATCATTGGATACCCTTGTAAAACTACAAGAGATCAAGGGCAATGTTTGAAGCGTGATCGAAAAGCTTAAGGGCATAAAGGCTGATCTGGTTCGTGGACAAGAAAATTGGTGGGAGTGGGATTTTAAACAACTTGTAGACGCGCTCAAGAAATGGAAGGATATACATCCAGTGGAAGATCGTGAAACGTTGCACGACAGAAGTCCGTATCCACGCAACCGAAGCTTTTTCGCTCAGGACGATGGCTCACCACCGAAGGTATGTGCGTTCTGTGAAAGTCCTAGTCATAAATCAGTTAAATGCATGTGATAAATTTACATTGGTATCAGACCGAAAGCAGAAACAGTGAGAAACGTCTTTGTTTTAACTGCACGGGCAGTAAATATATAGAGCAGCCAGCTGTCGAAGTTGTGCGGTATGCCAAATATGCAAGCGGAAACACCACACTTCCATTTTCGACCAAGTGAGTGAAAACATGAAAACAGCCAGAAACGACGTCGGCACGGTGGTCGTAATCGAAATAAATGGTATCAAGTGCCGGGCGTTACTAGGCACCGGCGCCGGGAGTTCCTACCCATCAGCGGCGCTGTTGGATAGATTACGCGTGAAGCCAGAGCGATCAGAAGTGAGACGGATAGAGATGATTGGCGCAGCTACCAAGAGAGTCGAAATCTACCGTCTAGAGATTGCAAGTGTGAAAGGCGACTTCAAACTCGAAGCAGAATTAACCAAAGTCGATCGCAAGGAACTATTGACGGTGAACAACCCAAGTTACGAGGACATGATAAGCAGATATCCCCACCTACAAGGCGTTGTTACGGAGGATACAGACGGCAAGGACAAACTACCCGTTCGTGTGATTCTTCGTGCTAGTGAATACACGAAAATCAAGACCGGATGTCAACAGAAGTGGGCCGCGTTGGCAAACCAGTAGCAGAGAAAACCAAACTCGGGTGCACCACCATGACGTCAGGCGCGTAGGAAGTAGACGTTGGAAATTTATTCCTGACGCAGACTTCAAGTACCGACTACGATGAACTGTGTCGTCTAGACGTAATAGGGCTAGAAGATTCACCAACAGGAGACCAGGGAACCGTGCGAGCAGCTAAAGCGTAGCGACGCGGGTTGGTACCAAACAGGCCTTCCCTGCAAAGGAAACCATCCACCGCTCCCAAATAACGAGAAAGGAAGTCTCCGAAGAGTTTATACGGTCATCACGCTCCCTACACGCTATTCTGCGTTCGATTGAACCTGTATTTTCACCGCTAAGAGATGAACCCTAATAATTTTAGCCGTATTATGGCTTATCTCGCTTTAGTGTACACAATTCCTATGATGAAGAAACACTTCGGGGAAACAGTGCGAAGAACTGTTCAAGATCTCAAACATATTGAAAAATATAAATATAAACGTCTTGGTTAAATTGGATGACTCGGCTATTTTATGACGCCGTTGTCATGATGTATATTCACGTTGTTAAGGTTAAGATTTGCATACATGTTCATGAATTTGGCCGAATTATCGCTAATTATATCTCGCGTTAATGCACGTATAGGGATTCCAATGGAGGAAGAAACCCTTCGGGAAACAGTGTGAAGAACTGTTCAAGATCTCAAACGCATCGACATAGAAAAATAATAAGTCGTTACTTAGTTTTGGCGTAAAGTATTCTGAAGAAACCATTCGCAAAATGATCAGGAATTACAAAATAATGTTTCCTGGCAGAAGAAGTATTATATCTAAGAGTTTTAAATTGGTTGAACGGCTTTACTTCATAGAGAACGACCGAGTGAGGAGTTCGAACGATGATATAAAGCGGACTAACTAAACTTAACAGCTTGAATAAATTTGTCCACCTGCTCATAGATAAAAGCGTGGGAGCCATTAAGCGTAATTAAAGGTTACATGCAATTCCACAGACAAAAGAGGGCACACATATTTCGATAAACACATCAAATAAATAGTATACAATATTGAGTTTATGAGATTTTTATTTCAAGTTATAAATACTAATAAGGCCTACTTCTAAGGGAATATCTAGGCGTTTTAATTTTAAAAGTTTTTCGATATTCTTCCTGGTCTTCAGGCGTTAATGTTGCCACATTTTGTTCTGTCATCGGTAAATATTTTGATCTAGTCATCGATAGATGGTGTTCATATTCACCTCTTTCTTCAGGGGTCATCCTTGCTAAATCGCTCTTTTTCCAATCGGAAGAACTTTCCCAATTATTAAAGAAGTTTCGTTTAAGCTTTGGTTGTTCTGTCGAAACTGTAGTTGGTGGTGTCAAAAAATAGGCTTTAGGTGTAGTAGGAACCTGGTGAGGATCGGACGAGAGGTATTCTGTAGAATCATATTGCGTTGGAGTCTTTGGGATATTGCTTTCAGTTTGAAGATTATTTTGAACTGGAACCTGGTCGTGGAGTTTATTTTGGAAGGACAGAAAACGTTTAAGCTCATTAGAGTAGAGTATATTCTTCACATCTGGTGTTAACTGAGGCGTCTGTATAATATTATGCATCTGTTCACCCGAGTTGTACATAGCGTTGAGGATGGGCGATTGTTGATACGATAGCTTTCGAATATAACGGTTTAGGTTTTGTTGGTCAGCGGTATTTTCGTAGGGCATCACGTTCGATTTCAGTTGATATTGGTCACCGGTGATAGGTGGTTGTTCATATGACCGCTTTCGAATATAATGGTCCATGTCTAGTTGACCAGTGGTATTTTCATCTGGTAGCACATTCGTTTTTAATCGATGTTGATCATCGGTAGTCGGTTTTAGATCAAGCATGAGATATCCGTGTGGACGCTTTGTCGCTTCCTCGTAACTTTTCATAAACTCTTGAACATGGCCAGGGTTAACTTGTCGTGCTAAGACTGAGATTTGTTGCTTGTCTCGTGGAGATTTGAACAGTACGATATAGTGGGCGTTGAGGCTGATATTTCTGGTTTCTTTGCCTTGATGAAATATATTTTGAACAATATAGATCACAGACAGATTCCGATGATGACTTCCTTTTGTGAATAAATCGGCAATACGTTTATCTTCCCCTGACTGAGCCATAAGATCGTCGAGAACGATGAGGCTGCGTTCAGAGACATCTAAGAAGTTCTTTTCGGCAATGTCGTCATGTATTCCTTCATTGAGTTCAATGCCTGGTATAGTTGTGATCATATCCAAGTACATAGGTTGCCACTGGCCATAACACCAAATGATACGTTCAGGAGGGGGACTGATGGTTGCTTGAGCGTTTTCCAAAAGCTTTTTCACCCAAACGGTCTTGCCACTTTGAGTACATCCAGCCACAATACACGTAAAAGGATGTTTCATAACGGAAGATCCACCGACGACTGAAGGCTGAGCATTAAAATGGTCACCTCCTCCATGGACGTACTTGATATGACGCTGACGATTACCTCTGGTTGAAAAGTTCTTTCCGCATATATCACAGGCAAATGACATGTTCACTCGGTGAAGACTAGAAGCCAAATGATGTTTCTCAGGAATGTTCTATGAATTTATCCTTATCCTTATCCTTATCTTTATCTTTATGGCCTTATCCTATATAGCTTATCTTTATGGCCTTATCTTTATCTTTATGGGCTTATCTTTATCTTTATGGCCTTATCTTTATCTTTATGGCCTTATCTTTATCATTATGGCCTTATCCTTATCCTTATGGCCTTATCCTATATAGCTTATCCTTATCCTTATCCTTATCCTTATCCTTATCCTTATCCTTATCCTTATCCTTATCCTTATCCTTATCCTTATCCTTATCCTTATCCTTATCCTTATCCTTATCCTTATCCTTATCTTTATCTTTATCTTTATCTTTATCTTTATCTTTATCTTTATCTTTATCTTTATCTTTATCTTTATCCTTATGTCCTTATGTTATCTTGCCATGGAGTAAATGAGTAAAGAGTAATATAAAAGGTGTACTTCAGGGGGTGACCTCGTCATTTATACGTTGGCTATCGTACAGAGATGTTTAACAAGAAGCAGAGAGCTTTTCTTCGACATTACTGTTTGTCGAATTCTGGAGAACAACAGGCGCTTCTTGAGAGAGCTACCCCCGAACAAGTTAAGTGTATACATGACTGTATCCATAATGTTTTGCAAAATGAAATACGAATTACCTCGGGAAACGATCGAAAAAGTGAGACCGTACGAAAACGACATAAGTACTTTAGTTGACCCCGGAAGAAGTTTCATGAGAAAGAAACAAATACTGGTCCAGCGAGGAGGAGGATTTCTCGGTCTGTTACTTGGTCCAGTTTTAGAAGGACTTGCAGAATTAGTATAAAAGAAAATCAGTTCATTGTACTAGAGTCAGTCGAAGTCATGGACACCAGCGAAGAAACATCTCCCTTTTACAATGATCAACGCATTCGACATGTACTATCCCATTTTAACAACAATGTTGAAAAGGCTTCAAATCTTCTCCACAGTTTGCTTATATCACATGACATTTTGATATGGAATGCTCAACGGGAAATCGTTTACAATGGTAGAGTTATACCGAACACAAATATTGTCAATCTGATCGAATATTGTGTATCCGAATACGATACCGACATTCCCAAACCGCCTGGCCTAAACGTTTTCGTGAGAGGGCTTGCAGAAGTCAAAGTCAATAAGAATCTCATTGAAAATCCTGAAGTACTTGCATTACTGGCACGCGAAGGAACAGAAGATACAGATTCGGAATATGAAAGCAGCGAAGAGAGAAGCGCCGCGGAGAACTCCGAAGATGACGAGGAAGAAGACGAAGATGACGAGGAAGAAGAAGAGGAAGAGGAAGAAACAATCTCGCAATATGACATTGATAAAGATGAGAGTCGATACATTTGTAATTACTGTGAAAGCAAGATGACTGGTGTACATTTAGCTATATGCCCCAAATGTTTATGGCAAGACTTTTACAACAATATTCATCAATGTAAATTATGTGGCTTAGCATCACCTTTGACTATATCACACAATATTGTTTTTTGTACTGCATGTCCGTATACTATTGTAACAGATGGCACTGGAGATAATATTATGATTGAGCTTAAATCATAACCACTATTTGTAACTTGAAATAAAAATCTCATAAACTCAATATTGTATACTATTTATTTGATGTGTTTATCGAAATATGTGTGCCCTCTTTTGTCTGTGGAATTGCATGTAACCTTTAATTACGCTTAATGGCTCCCACGCTTTTATCTATGAGCAGGTGGACAAATTTATTCAAGCTGTTAAGTTTAGTTAGTCCGCTTTATATCATCGTTCGAACTCCTCACTCGGTCGTTCTCTATGAAGTAAAGCCGTTCAATTATACTTTTTCTGCCAAGAAACCTTATTTTGTAATTCATGCGTTCGAGTTCCACACTTGGCAATACTTTTTCCCCCCTTAAGCACCGAAAAAGCATTCGATATAGACTCGTGACAACACTAATTACACACGTGACATATCAGCAAACGTATTTAATATTCAAAATGATCAAAATTTACTAAGCAACATGATATAATAATAGTTTACTGATTCATTTCACGCCAATATCTTAAATAACCTAGAATACACTTAGTTTCAGGAGTCAATATCTTTTGACAATAATCCCATAATGCGTATAACATTGTTTCTGAAGTTCTTTTCAAATGTCTTAAATGATCTAAAGTATCTCCATGGTTGCGCAGTTTCAATACTCTTAGAGCTTCATTGAATTCCGGCCCAACACGTTCATTCACGTTTGCCATGGCCTCTTCACGCGGTATAGACTCCACCGTTATTTATCCCTCATCATCCCATATTGACTATTTTTTACCCTCAAAATCCCAGTATTTACCCTCAAAACAAATTAATTATTCCCAAGTCATGCAAATATTTCCGAGTTGAGCACTAATGACTGTTAATGACCCATGCGCTATTGTCTGTGTGGTCACTCAACCTTCGCTTCGTTTGACAAGCTATCTCTTGAATAATTTAATAGCTAATATAATATATACCAAGCAAGGTTTTATCTCGCTTAGGAAAAATCGATACCTTTGACTTCTTTTTTCGATTACCTTGCCGAAGTATTTCTTTATCCAAGGAATCGCTTACTTTACACACTAGAGGCCTTATGAACTTTGTAAAGCCGTAAAGTCCGATACAATCGTATAAGCCGTTATGATTCGTTCGACTCCGCGATTTTTAAAATATACTATCCTCCATAACCTTCCTAAAGCGGTTCTTATTTGCATAGATCTATCGAATATCTAACCGATGTATCAGCGAGGCAAATCGTATAAATCTCTGTTGATCGTACATTTTTAAGACGTGAAAGTATAAGATGCTTCTTCGTTACTCTCTTTAGTTCATATCATATCCATGGCGCATGCGCTGCTCTCGGGCTGCCCACTTTCCCACATTCACATTGCCGTAGGGAGACGAAGTGTATAATTACAAAGGCATTTCTTATATTATTAAAAGCAATAAGAGCTACCTTTTGATGACGTAATGCCTTCGGAAATCAAGTTCGGAAGGAGTCGGGAATGAGAGCGCAGGAAGAGGACTAGGGTTAGTGAAGACTGGTATGAATAATAATATTAAATTGAATACTAATTAGGGTTTGGGATCCTACAGGTACACGAGGCTAGGGTTAGGGATCCTGAAGGTTTAATGACGTATCTGAATAAATAATTAGGGTTAAGGCTCCCCCAGGAAGACTAGAAGTCATGACGTAATGAGACTAGGGTTAGAGGGTCCTAAAGGAGCCTGAGAATGAATAATTAAAAATTGAATATTTAATGAGGCGGCATCCCTTTGGGGGCCAGATGGGGGGGTATCACTACTCATATGGTGTGAATAATTCCTCCTTGAAGTTGTTTAAGTCTTACCTCACTAATAGGACACAAACGTGCAAAATAAATCAGACATTGTCTAAAGCTAACCCTGTTACATGCGGCGTTCCTCCGGGATCAAACTTGGGACCCTTATTCCTGATTTGAATTTATGATTTCCCGAATTGTTTAGAGTTTTCATCAACTGCTATGTTTGCTGACGACACAAATTTAACTGTCCGGCAAAATCGATAAATGAACTGCAACAAATTTTGAATTTTAGATGTTGACTTAGAAAATATTCACAAGTGGCTTATAGCAAATAGATTACCGCTAAATGTTGATAAAACTGAATATATGGTTGTTGGATCGCGTTGGAAACATTGGAAACGATTCAACTGTAAATTTAAATGGAACAAGTGTCAGAAAGGACACTTCATCAAAAACCGACTAGGTGTGATAATTAAGAGAGATCAAGGATTGTTTTTAAGATACTAATAATTACTTTCAAGGCTTTACATGGCCAGGCGCCTGTTTATATTATTGATTTGCTAACTAAATATAAACCCACTCGTGCTTTGAGATCATCTGACCGAAATCTTCTACTTGAGCCAAAATCCAAAACGGTGACTGATGGAGACAGAACATTCTCGGTTGCCGCACCAAAACTGTGGAATTCATTACCACAGGAAATTAGAAGCTTTGATATGTTAAGTAGTTTTAAGTCAGACTTAAGAGTTTTCTTTTTCAAAAAATTAATAGTTTTTTGTTCATAGTGGTAATATATGTGTAGGCTTTATCTTATAATGAAACTGTAATTAGTTTTATAAGTAAAATTAAGAATATATTGTTGTAAGAGCATTGAGACTATTGTATAATGCTCCTAATACGTCTTTTATTATTATTATTATTATTATTATAATTGATGAATGTATGACTTGGCATAAACAAATTGATAGTATAGCAAAAAGGTATCAAAAGGCTTATGAATTATGCGACGTATTAAACCATTTATACCAAGATATTCTTTATTAGCACTATATAACAGTATTGTTTAACCTTACTTTGATTATAATTGTTCTGCGGTTTGGGGAAACTGTTCTAACACTTTACAAGAAATACTTCAAAAATTGCAAAATCGGGCAGCGAGAGTGATCACTGGAGATAACTACGAAATTAGGTCCAGCGTTGCCTTGGATAAATTAGATTGGCAACCTTTAAAACAACAAAGAGACAAACAAATTGCCACCCTTGTTCACAAGTTGTTAATTGGTGATATGCCAAATTTTCAAGAAAATTAATTTGAATTGACAAATAATACAAGGTATTAATTGCGTAGTAATAATTACCATGTTGAAATTAGAAAAAACAAGAACTAATGCTTTGAAGCGACGTCTTGCTTATCGTGGAGCCAAGCTTTGGAATAATTTACCACATTATCTTAAAGACAACAATTGTCTACAAATATTTTAAAGAATTATATTAATAATTTGAATTTTAACTGATGTAATAAATGTAGTTTAATAGTAGTGTATCGTTTTATAGACTTTTTAGTTTTTGTATTTTAGATTAACTTTATATTATCCTTTTTAAGGTGTAGTTGTAATAGTTCCATTTTTAGATGTATTTGTAATTATAGTTCTATTTTGATATGTAATAGTAGTTTATTTGTAATGACGGCCCCTATGAAGATCACTCTTAAGGTGAAGGGTTTTATACCGTCATTAAAGAAGTTTAAATAAAACTCGTCTATTCGCTAATACATGCTAGATCGCTAATTTCGCTACAAGTTATTTCTCTACAATTCGCTACAAGGTCCTATTGCTACATGTCATCTGCTATAGGCATTTATAAAATAAGTCGTGTCTTACGCACGCTGTGATTGGTCAGTTACCGTGTTTATATCAGGCTTTAGTATAAATTTACAAGTTTATATCACAAATCCTCAATTTTCATTGGCTGTTGGAGGAGTTTATATCTGCTGATATAAACCTCTGGGATAAGCCAATAAAAATAATCATTTTAAAGCAATTGACCAATCACTTGGCATCTTATTAGCTCTGTTAAATGCAGCTCTTAAACTTTTTCGCGCAACAATGGCGTCGAGATTTGCGGACATTTCAAATGAAGAAATTGAAAATTTAATTGAAGCGCAGTTCCGAAAACAACAAAAAATGCAACAAGATATGGGATGAGAATTATTAATGGTATTAAGATAGTATTATCTTTCTTAACTTCAAACAATATAGCAAACACATTTTGAAAACGCCTTTTCGCTACAAAAAATATTTCCGAAAACATTTTTGTCATGCGACATTTCCTAGAGTGGCTCGAAAGTCGACCTGAATACACAGTCTCGATACAAGAAATGTCAAAAGAAGAATTGGCAAATTGCTTAAAAAAGTTTTACCTTTGTGTTCCTAAGAAAGATGGTTCATTCTTTAAAGTTGTTGTCACCGAAATCAATCCTTGCAGCAGTCGAAAGATTTGTTAGAGGCGCCCAAAACAACAAGCCTTGGTCGATAATAAACGACCCCCAATTCAAACAAGCAAATGATGCTCTTGACGCATTTGAAAAATCATTGCGAAGAGAAGGAAAAATTGCAGGTGTTGTCCATAAATATCCCATTACCAAGGAACAGGTTGAGAAGTTGTTTGAGGAAGAGCAGCTTGGTCTGGCGAATTCAAAATGTCCCACACAACTCGTGCGTACTGCTTGGTTCTACATAACCTTTTACTTTGGCAAGAGAGGTCGTGAGAACCAAAGGCAAATGAGAAAGGAAATGCTGGTATTAAGAACAACCGCTGGTGGAAAACGCTATTTTGAGCTCCAACGCGACGTTCCGGGTGCTATATTAGCCAGGAAAAATCATCAAGGCGGTCTTCTCGACGAACAAGATGAATCAGATGGGAAAATGTTTGAAGTCCGCGAGTCTCCAAGATGCCCTGTGGAAACTGTAAAAAATTTCCTCGGTCATCTCAATCCAGATGCAGATTTCCTTTTCCAGAGCCGAGGCCAAGAGATAACTCGTCAAAGTTCAACCCACAAGTGGAAGCTGTTTGGTTTTGTAATTCACCTCTCGGTCAGAATTCACTCAATTCGATGATGCGTACCATGTCCAAAATGCCAACATAAATCCCCCGTTGAGCAATTATTGGATACGAGCAACGTCTGTGACAGTTTTGTCAAATGCAGATGTTGAAACCCGCCATATTAAATGTGTCACAGGCCACAAGTCCGCTGCGACTGCGAGTATCGAGTCTTACGTCATTTCAACAAAAGGAGAATATGTCGGCGATTCTAAGCGAATTCTTTGCAAGTTCTGACGACAAAAACCCAGAAGAGCAAGCCAACGGAAGAATGTCCATAACAGTTCCTCCGAAGTCTACAGTTTCAGCTCGACCACCGTTCTCAGCTGTTGATGTCAACATCGATCAATCATCGATGACAAGTCAAGAGTCGTTCTTTCACTCTGCTCCAAATTTCCAGTTTCAGGGTTGTTCGGTGAATATCGTCAACAACAACTACTTTGGATCGTCCATGTAAACTTTATCCTTGCAATCTCTGCTATTTAAAACGTTTCTTGAGACTCTGCCTTTGTTTGGCAGTTTTTTTTTGGAGAGGGTTTGATCTTCGTTTGATGAATGAACTGTCGAAACACGTGATGCTTTCACTATGTATCGTATCTTCGGCAACAGTCGGGCAACAGTCGGACTCGTAATAAAACGTTTTTCTTATTCGAAAGAATATTTAACATATTTTATGAAATAAAAAATTGTTTTTGTGTTAGAATTAACTTGTAACTAATTTATACTAAAATAATTAGACAACTGCCCTCGTTTTCTATGAGCGATAGTCAACTCGGGCTTCGCCCTCGTTGACTATCAGCTCATAGAAAACTCGGACTCGTTGTCTAATTGTTAATTATAAAATAAGTTGTGTCTTACGCACGCTGTGATTGGTCAGTTACCGTGTTTATATCAGGCTATATAACATGGATGGATTACGCCATCGTGATACGCCATCAATTAGCCATCATACGCCATCAATTAGCCATCATACGCCATCATACGGCCATCAATTATACATCACGGCGCCATCATACGCAGTAAGGAGAATTTACGTGTTGATAAAAAATATATTTGAACATTTTATTCGCTTTCTACGGGTTATTTTATAAAAGAAATAGAAAACATTTTTATCCGTGTTCCCATACGTTATATAAACACTCGTGGAAGTTTGGGAGAACTCGAAATCGCGTGGAAATACTCGCCCTACGGGCTCGTGCTCCCACTATGATTTCTCGTTCTCCCAAACTTCCACTCGTGTTTATATAACTGTATGTAAACACGGAAAATGTTTTTTATTTCTTAAATATAACATGGATGGATTACGCCATTGTGATACGCCATCAATTAGCCATCATATGCCATCAATTAGCCATCATACGCCATCAATTAGCCATCATACGCCATCAATTAGCCATCATACGCCATCAATTAGACATCACGGCGCCATCATACGAGTAAGGAGAATTTACGTGTTGATGAAAAAGATATTTGTACATTTTCTTTGCTTTCTACAGGTTATTTTATAAAAGAAATAGAAAACATTTTTATCTGTGTTCCCATACGTTATATAAACACTCGTGAAAGTTTGGGAGAACTCGAAATCGCGTGGAAACACTCACCTTACGGGCTCGTGTTCCCACTATGATTTCTCGTTCTCCCAAACTTCCACTCGTGTTTATATAACTGTATGTAAACACGGAAAATGTTTTCTATTTCTTAAAAATAACACTGACCTGGATAGCTTACACGGTTTATTACCAACGATCAATCAAAGATTGTGTTACTCTTCGGAACTATTACGGCCGTCATTCAGTAGAAAACTGACGAAAGCAGGGTTAAAAGAGGTTTATAAATAATAAAAGTATTATTTTACAAAACGAATGAATGAATGAACTTTATTTAAACACGGGGGTCCCTTCATAAAATATGCTCTTTCAGAGAGCATATTTTACCGTGTACACATACTAGGTAAACATTTTAAGAACTATAATTTACATTTGATATCATAAAAATAACTATATAACTAAACAAACGAATTATATACTAACTATATACTAAACTAATACAACAAAGTACTATAATATTAAAATATTGTTAAAAAGTCAATTTACTTTTAAAAATTTCAATGTTTTCTAAAAGTTTTATTTCGGTACGTATAGAATTCCAGGCAACTGCTCCATTATAGGCCAGACTATTTTGAAGAAAATTTGTATTAATTAATGTTAATGTTTATTGGGTTTTATTGGGTTTTTAATGTTAATGTAATCATAAGCTGTGTTCCTTCTAGAAAATTCCTCCGAGAGGTTATAAGTATAGGGACCAGATATTACTTTGAACATTAACACTGCCTTACTTAATAACCACGGATCTTCTAGTTTTTGCCAGCCTAACTGTTCCCGTGTTCCAGTTGATCTAATTTCGTAGCCAGATCGCGTAATTATTTTCCTGCCCTATTTTTCAGTTTTTGCAATTTATCTTTAATACTTTTATTACAATTATACCGAAGAGAAATAATCAAAGTGAGGTTGCATAGTGGTATAAAATACTTTATTTAATGAGTCCCTGGGTATAACGTCCCGAATCCTTCGCAAATACACCAAGACCTCTTTTAACCTTTCCACAAATGCTGTCTATATGGTCATGCCAATTTAGACTCTATTCAACAACAACCCCTAGTACTTTTTTTAAATTTGACTCTCTTCAATTTATTTACATTCCCTATTAAAAGATTAGGATCAGCAGTTAATTGTTAATTCGTTGTGCAGACCCAATTATCATATATTATTCACTCTTAAATTTATTTAAGCAAAAACGATTTGCTTTCAACCAGTTATTTAATCCTGCTAAATTATTATTAATTCTGTTTTCAAGCGTGGTGATATCAGAGTCCCATAACGTTATACTGGTATCGTCTGCGTACTACTATAGTAGTTGTATCTGCAATGGCGGAAATTCGCCTTTTCGGTGGTGGGGCAAAGCTTTTACAATTTCCGACAAGTTTATTCGCTACGTAACCAATTTTTTGCACACAGAAATGAATAAATAAAGTAACTAAAAATTGTTTTGATACACAAAATGTGTTTAACCTTTTTGCGCCTATCGAATACTCTGTTGCAGGACGGGCATTCAATCTTCACTCTTTTTAGACTTTTCGACATATTTCGACGATTTCGATCGCTATTTCAAAGTTTCTTGATTTGATTTGCAGTCGTACTATCGTAATAAGTTTATATTTAGTTTAATTTATTAGATTTATCACCCTTATAGCTGAACGGAATACCGCAACAGGTCACACGCCCAATTGATAGGGGTTCCGAAGGAATACGGTAGGTCGTTATCCGAGAAGACCCGAAAGTCTTACCATTTCCTAGTATTATTGCAAAGGCAGCACTTTCTCCTCAATTATTTTTAAGACTCTGAATGGTGGTCCGACCCACGATTTGAACCTGCGCCTCCCATATTTTGCACTAAGATAATTATAAATTAAATATAATTTTTTCCATCATTTTTGAGACTACAGACAATACAGATATTAGTCTATAATTATTTATAGACTTGTCTTCAGCCTTATAGATTGGTGACACTTTAGCAGTTTTCCACTATCATCTGGGAAAATTACACTTTGAATGGAGCTATTAAATATCTTTGATAGAGTTTCATCAATAACATCAACAACACTCTTAAAGATTTTACATAGGATTTTGTCTATAAGCCCGCGACCTTATTTGATGGAGTTTTGCGAATTGTATCTGCTACGCATTTAACACTGATAATATTAAAAATTATAGTTTTGCGTCGTCTGTTTAAAAAACTCATACGATCATGTATTGAATCTGGGATCTGTTCAGCAAGTTTGTTGGATGGCAAGTTTGGGACCTATATCCTGACAAAAATCAACTATGTTAGTCAAAATAGGAAGCTATATCGAGCACCCCCTGCAATAAACATAGTAAAATATTTTGCTTTGTTGATATAACAACAGCGAGAGGAGCTGCGGTTATACAATATCACGGTGTATTTGATCATTATTAATCCAAGTCACTTCAGTTATTAATCTAAATTCACCTTAACATGAGATTTGTAATAAAGTAGGACAGCAGGAAGCCACTTTACGTTGTATAAAATTTTAATGGGCACATTTCAAATCCCGAATAGAAGTTAAACAACTTGTATATATGATGTCAAGTGGAATAAGTCAGTTTATATATATATATATATATATATATATATATATATATATATATATATATATATATATATATATATATATATATATATATATATAAATTGTAGATAAATCAAAGACAAGACATCACTTTGCTGTTACTCCGAGTTTCACGCTTACGCGATCGTCAGACAGACTTTAAAGTCTGTCTTCTTACGCGATCGTCAGACAGACTTTAAAGTCTGTCTGACGATCGCGTAAGCGTGAAACTTGGAGTAACAGCAAAGTGATGTCTTGTCTTTGATTTATCTACAATTTATTACGCTCTGCAAATTAATGCATTGAGCACTCTACCGACAGTATAAACTCAATTCACCAGATTTATATATATATATATATATATATATATATATATATATATATATATATATATATATATATATATATATATATATATATCAAGATGTATAAAAATTGTTAGTTGATAGACAAGAGTGCTCAATACCAAAAGAGATAGAGCGAGTTATAAATATAAATATATAAACGTTAATATACTTTAAAATGTCACTACTCGGAGTTTCACGCTCATGGCGATCATCATTTAAAGAATAAAGTTTATATATTTATATATATATATATATATATATATATATATATATATATTTAACAAATAGATTCCATTTTGCCGTTGTCTGTTCAGTTATACATGCACAGATGACGTCAGAACGTGGTAAGAACAAAAAAGTGGCCCACGAGACGGAGTCGACGTTATTCTTTAAAATGTCACTACTCGGAGTTTCACTTTCTTCTACTTCCTGTGAAGATAAAATATCTCACTCGTTCGCTTTCGTTCACACGTGAGAGATATTCAAATAAAAAAATTCATATCTGAGCTCGCTCATGTAATGTGAGAACTTGATAGGTGACAGGTGGTGCAACAGCTTTCCCTACATAACCCCTGAAAGCTGTTTACCAAAATTATATTTTTTGTCTATATCGGAAATCAAATATTAAATAGGACATTTGTCTCCAGATAGTGGCCATGAAGTTATCAATAATTTATACTGTTCAATTGTTACCCTTTTAAGTAAAGCCTTTGTAAAATTTCTTTAATTTCGTTCAATTTATTAGTGAAGGCCTTACCAGCCGTTCTTGGCGATATCTATCTATTGACTATACCCAAGATATATGCGTAAATCATAGTCATGGTAACAAAAACACACTTATGAAAAAGAAAAACGAGAAACAGAATAACAGATCAACAATAGGTTGTACATATAAATTACCTCATTGGTTGAACACACACCTTCATGAACGCGCCCATAGTTCAGTTTGAACACAGGGTTTGAAGTACACTCTTTTATAAATTATATTATCCGTGACATCGGTCAGCATTTAGCCGACGAAAAACTTTACAAGAAGAAACACGTTGCAGAGTTATTAAGCCTACAACCAAGCGATTCGTTTGTCGAAGCGATCAATAGTATGACGTTTTGAAATTTAAAAGTTCTATGGAACTACAAATAACAACTGGAAAGAACATTTTCACTCGTATAGTGACCAAAAGATTGTTCTTAATGGTCATCCACCTTCCTTAACGCTTGATTGGATTCCTTGAACAAGTTGATAGTGATATAAAAGAAATATCTGACCTGAGGTATTTATTTCAATATTTTCTTTCATAAAATAGTTGTATGGTACTCATTTCATAATTTAATAGTTTTATGGATTTTCTCCATAATTTCTGGTTTTGTAAACAGCTTAATAGAACATAACTACCCTCACCTGGAATCATTGTGTAATAATCTTGTTTCCGCCATCTCAATGTAATTTTGCATTAATTTTAGGAATTTCCACAGGAATTTGGCCCTTTATCTTATTTGGCTGGCTATGTAATATGGTCAACATATAAAAAAAGCAAAAACTGCTCAAGATCAGATGGCATTCCACCATGAACAAAGAACTTCAAGCCTTGATGTCATCAATGCGAACAACCATAGGGGTGGACTTTGGGCTCCCCTGGAGTTAGATTATAGGAAGCACACGTCAATAAAGACAAGTTCACTAGTCCACCAGTGGACAAAATAGTGTATGAAGTCTTGACTTATTCCCGTGAAAATCTTGTGATGCAACATTGAATTGTGATGTACAAATATCAAAAGAATGTCAGTCTTAATGTTTTAGTCTGCGAAAGCAGACCCTGTTAAATTTAATGTTAAATTATATATTACTGTTAGGTCTTTTTCTTTTGTTAGGATATTGTCAATAATTACAAACTAAGTCAGCATACACTCAAAGAAGGAATGTTTTATGTAAACAGTTGAAGAAACCCAATGACAAGATGTAATTGTCTATAAACCATACTTGATGGTTAACCTAGTCCTTCCTAATCTTATCAACCTAAAAGATGGTGTACTGCTAAATTATGTAGGAACAAAATAATAACGAGCAAGATCTCTTCAAATCTGAAAGAAGGATCTTTCTCAAAACATGAGCATTTTGTCTCCCAAAACGTTTTACCAACATATTACCACCTTGCAACACATCAAGAGTCTAGGCAGGATTAGGAAATACAAACAATTAATATTTTAAATTCATATTTATTTATTATTACATTATATTACAACTATATCCTTCATCTGATGTACTGATGTAATAAGACTATTTATTATATAGATGGGAGTGTTTTACTAAGAAATATGCAGTGAATATTTTCCATATCCTCACTAGTTTAGATATTGATCACGTGATTAAACATGTTCACACCTTTTGCATTGAATCTATATAATAAAAAGAAAATTACAAGGTGGCTTGAAGATATGAATTTTATCTTCTCGGCTCATTCATAAAAAAATTATTTTTACCACTCGAAGAGAAAATTCATATCTTCGCACCACCATGTAATATCCTCTATATACATATAATAAGACTATACACACACACTTTAGTGAATAGCAAGTGAGGTTTATAATCTGTCAAGAAATGGGATGAGTTTCTGTAGCAACAGAACAGACTTCAGCATGAACAGCAGGCCTGCAGATAAAACAGTTAAATCAGTTTATTTATAGTTGAGTTAGACGAGCAGTAGCTGACCAGTTATACTGTAGTTGAGTTGGATTAACAGCAAACCATTGTATTAGGAAGATAAATCAGTTTATAGTTGAGTTGGATTGGCAGCAACAGACCAGTGTATAATAAGAAGCTAAATCAGTTTATAGGTTGAGTGGAAGAACTGAAAAACAACACTTCCTCATCCTTGGTTTTTGGCCATCATATCATCTTCAAAGGCAAAATCTAATTATTTTTAAATTCATAAATTTTCTCTTCACTGGTAAATTTATCGTAGACACTGCTCCTGGGACTTGTCTCTTACGTCTCGAAACTAAACCGGTAAAGAAACATACTTTGGTCTACGGTTCGTTACTTTTGAATTAATGTATGTCAAACAAATGTATAAGTTTTAAATAACATACTGTATGAGACACTTGCTTATTGATAAATAAACACAAATAAGCTATTTGTCTTCGTTATTGTCCATGGAATGGTCGACGCACTTGTCCAACGTTTGTCTTGTTTTACAGGTTAATGCGTATTACTTATAGAAATATCAAAAATATACTTACAACATTCAATGTATTCTGTCTCAAAAGATTTCTTGAAAACATAGATGCGATAGTCGACCTTTCATGCCGTCTCAAGTTCTTGGTCCTTCGTAATATATATACAACGCATATCTGATATCCACGCATGCCATGTTTTATTCTCTAAGTCGTCCTCTTCAATTGCAATACGGAAAATTCCTACTCCAGTATGCTTCTGACTTATGCTTCTAAAACTAGCTAAATCGACGTTTTTGTGAGCTTTCTCGTCGCTTCGTTTATGAAAACCCTATTCGATTGAACGCTCTGATGCACCTTCGTGGTCACGTGACAGTGAACAATAACATATTTTGTCACATGACCCGTGCTTCCAAACCCCGTCGGGTTATATTAACTATGATTAACTCTAAATACCCCCTATCTAAATATATTACATGATCATAAGATAATGGTCACTCTTGAAAGCAATAAGCAAGTCAATAGTATTATTATTGAATATTGTATTGACGCCTATTTAACACATTTGTATAATAATTATGACGATATTAGATCATTTCCAAACATTATGTAAATAAGTGAATTGTTCAAATATATTTACATATCTCAACGAGAAATGTTGTGAAGTATCGTATCCAATTTGGGGAATAATACGTTGATGGTGGTGACGGTACGGTGTCGGGAAATAATATTGTTTTTTGACGAGAATTTCTAAAGTCCAAAATGGTGAGTCGTACTAAATATTTAATAGTTTCCTCATCACACGGATCCAAATGTTTATTTTTAAAGTAATGGAGAAGTAAGACGTAATAAGCGAATGTGTCCAATTTCATGTCTTCCCATTAAATGATAGACTTGTTCCAGTTGGTGATTATCTTTTAAAAATGAAATCATATAGGTTTGATAAAATATTTGCTACATTTCACAATAGAATCTTTCATCTTTTTATTAAGTCGAATGTGAAAACGTTGCAATTCTTGTTCAATAATAATCCATACACACTCCATGATGATCAAACGGTCTTTATTAATTTTACAAGAAAAACATTTATTTTATATATCAAACATTTTTCTTTACATTTAATTTTCGTTTGGATTGAGTTTCTAGTTTCTTTTTGTCATCTTTATTATTATCACAGATATAGCGTTTCTCCATGAGATCAGAAATGGTTCTTTTATTTCTCCATTTCAAATATTGATCATTAATATAAAGTTTCTCTTGATAGAGTTCTTTTAGTTCACGGAATTTATCAAATTGATGGCATACAACGTCTTGATCAAAATTACAAAATATAGTTACCCGTTTTTCTTCGTGTGCAAGTTCACAGCCTTTATCCCTTTTCATATAGATTAAGGACCGTTTGAAACATTTTTTCTTTAATGGTGGTTCGTTGCTACTATCATCCAATTCTTCAGGTTCTTTGATTTCAATAGCAGCTTTTTCGAGGATTTCAAGGGATGTTGATGGCGCCGGTGATGATGATAGTGTTGGAGGAGGTGGAGGGCATACAGGACTTTGAGGAAGAGGTGTAAGTGCTCGTTGAGCATCGGTAGGGATCAGTTCATTGACCATGTCTTGGTATATATTAGCGATTGTAGATTCTGGGGGGTGTCCAAAGAAATCAATTGGCATGTAAAGTATATATTCTTGAACGGGGTTGTTTTCCTCTGCGGGTGGTGGTAGTATTTATTCAGGTGTAACAGGTTCGTAGTTAGGTTGTATCGGTGATGGAGGCGATAGATGTTGCGGTGTTTGTAGTGGTCTTGGTCGAATTTCTGCTGAAAGTTCAGCGTAACTTTGATGATGATGTTGTTTGACGGTAGCATTTCGTTTTAATTCTTTCCTTAACTTTTTTTCTCCTTGTTTTTTTATTTCTAACATTCGAGCAACGTCTTTTCCTTGACTTGACATACTTCGTCTCGTTTGTTTCGTATGGGCCATCGTTATAATGAAATATTTTTTGAAAGGTTGAAATATATATTGTTTTCTAAACAATTGAAGGTTTCTCATTGGTGGTGGATAGGACAATCCATAAACTATTCGCTTTTCACAAATATTTTTTTACAAACCAAACTAATAAAGGGTCTAAATTTAATATTTGCACGATAGTCCAATTCCCGCGATTAAATATTCATGTGTTAGCTAAATCAGATCACCGAATTAAAAAAAAAGCCAAAATAAACAACAGCAGTCGATATTTATTTAAAGATTAACTTTATCAACTATTTAAGAATTGCATCTTGGAAAAACGTCATAGCGTGCAATATTAGTTTTTCATATTGCACCAGGTGACGTCATTTGTGCAATTAAATTTAAGAACCATCATTAGTTTGGCTTGTAAAAACCTTTGTAAAAGCGAATAGCTTATGGTCGGTTTCAAAAATAAATGAAAAAGCTGTAAATATTTTGAAAAGGAAACATATATTATTTCATTGGGGCGAGCCCCTTAGTTGTGGTATCAAGCGCGACTCTGATCGTACAGGCACGTGCACAGGACGAAATTTAAGAATTAAGTTCACTTAAAGCTTACTTAAATGTCACGATCTGCTTGGTTACTCAGCTAAGCGTACTTTTTGATTTTTGATTCGGAATCCAAAATCAAAGCGAAGCGAAAGTTAAACGATTTATTCGATTAGTATTTTGTTATTTTCATGTTGGTGGGTTATTTTGGACGAGTTATAACTAGCAGTGGCGAAGCTAGCGGTCATGCTAGTCATGCTCAGCATGACTAAAAATTTCCTGAAAATATATAGTTTTGTTTGCTTTTATTTACTTTATTTGAAATCTCTCCTTAGAACTTTGAAGTCGTGTGCATTTACGCATATTACGCGGATATTCTCGCTCCTTATCCGTCCCTGATTGATCGGGCGTCTAAAACCGCCGTCTTCATTCCCAGGCTCTTTTGTTCAGCCTGGCCCCGGCCCAAGTCATGCTCTTTGTGAATAGCATGACCAGCTATATGAACAGTCATGCTTATTCTCGAAATATGATTGGTTGACGGCACTTGACGCATGCTCAGTTTGCCTATTTTAGACAAGCTGGTCATGCTATTTTGGATGAGCATGACCATAGCCTGATAGTGATAGCCCAAAATATTAGCTTTCCGCCTTACCAACTATGGCCTGTTTAAGGATATCCTTGATTTATCATGGCATCAACGAGCTCTGATTCTGTCCAAACAGTCCTTGTTTGTGAACTGCTTAGAAAACCGTTTTCGGTTCGAAACATCAACGACAAAAATCTTCTTGTTGGACAGCGACCAATGCCGGTTCTTGGCCATTCGTCTTTCTTTCGTTTTATTGGCAATGAATCGCAGTTGAAAATGTTTACCGAGAATTGTAAACCGGCAAACCATTGCAAAGATTCTCTCCAAGATGACTAGATGACAGAAGCACGGATGAGAGATAAATCATGAAGACGGAATGGGCAGCCCCGAAGTGTGAAGGACAGGAAAATATTATTATGCTGTGTTGACATTTATCCGTGAGACTCCGTAATATTAATTATTATGAAACGTTGTTTTTGTCTGATTTAAATAAATTTTATATCGAAATGATCACTTGAATCTGGCGAATCGAACGCTGTACGTTTCGTCTACTTAAAATATGAATATCAGATGTTATTGATGAGAAAATGCGTAAGCGAGTAAAGTACCCAAACCTCATCTTTAAATTAAAATCAAAGGACATGGCTTCAAGATCTATTCGACGTTTACCCGGTGATTCAATGCTTTTATGTCCATTAAAGCGATATAATTTCGTAAAAGATATGTTTCGTATACCTTGCCGTTGATTTTTATAAACGTTTTGTCACACGAAGACCTTCAATCGAACAGATATTAGAAAAAATAGCATTGCCGTGTTTACTGTTTACATTAAAATTTGCGTGTCAGGCGTTATGCATTGGGAGGGCTGAGGGCGGGCTAGCCTGCGTGCGACGGCTGATTTTTCTTTGCATTAGTTCGTATATATAGGCATGCTGATGCGCTCTGATATAAAGAGAAACGGTCCAAAATATGAAATTTTATAAACCTTTGAGCTTAAAAATCACCGCTCAGAATGCAGGAAATGCCATTTACGGGAATCTATATTTTAAATTAACTTTAAGAAGATTTAAGGTCACCTTAAATGTCCTTAAATTTTAAATTTTGTCCTGTGGTGCACCCCATTCGTACCCATCTTCTTCTCCGGTCGGACATTTCCACATCTAATTCACCAACCATGTCCATGACTATGGATCAGTAAAGGTCTGACCATGCATCTTCTTCTCCGGTCGGACATTTTTACATCTACTTCACCGGTACTTTTCTGATGCAATAAACATTATCGAGACGAAGGCAAGCAGACACAAGAGGACTCCAGCTGTGTTTATAATATATTATCAACATACGAATATATATTTACGACTTGTACGACTCGTCCTTTAAAAACCTCATTCGACTTATAAACGCGAAACTACGACAATAACAACATATCGTATTGCCGACAATAATATTAGTTATATTTTGTTATAATTTGTTTTGTTATACGCATTGTTTTGTTATATTGAACGCTTAAGCCTGGTTTCCATATGATCACCACCATCGCTACGATCGCTCAACTTTAAAACCAGCGATCGCGGCGATCGTCGTGTTTCCATATAATCGATACAAAGACAACTTTCAGCACAGCTTTTTATTCTTTATAGTGCTTATCAGTAAGGCCAGCTATTCCAAACGTCTAATACACATTAGGTTCGACAATATTCGACGTCGGAAACGATTAAGCTCGGCACAATTAGAACACTAAACCATCCAAACAATACTGTTAACTGGTAATAATATTCAGCATTTTTACAATATTCTAGTTTAACATCGTTAGAACATGAAAGACAGTGGCTGAAAGGGCAATTGACGCTAATCACTTAGTTAAAATTCAATCGACTGTTTGGCATGTTCTGTTTCAAATTAGTTGAAAAGAGTCTGTCCATAAAATTCCCACTAAACAGTAAAAAGCTAATCGCCTTTTGAACAATTGACTCATGTATTATAACACTACATTTTTTACTTGAATTGAGAGATATTTGTACTATTAAAAACCCATATTCTATTTGTTGTGTATTATTTTAATTTTCTTCTAATGCAACCCTAATCACACATTAATCAGAACAAAAATCCTTGTTCATCATTTCCATTCTCTTATATTACCATAAACGTACCTCATAACATTAAATCACATAACAGAAGACAACGCAATATACAGACATAAAGGGGGTCTGATCTTCTCAGGCTATGTGATCGTGTGACCAGATCTGATTTAGCTAACACATGAATATTTGAATTGGATTATCGTGTGTTCGTGTGCGCTAGTTTCCCACGTATACAAGATCCGTTTTAGCTAACACTTGAGAATATTTGAGCGCGGGTCAATGACTATCGCGTGCTAGTTCTTCCCACGTATACAAGATCCGTTTTAGCTAACTAATTCTGAAACCGACCATTCGCTTTTTACAAAGGTTTAGTTTAGTTTAATGAATTTTGCCACGGATACAATTGTGACAGGGATGTGATACAATAATATTTATGGATATAGCCCCTTCAATGCTAACATAGCTGGTATCAATGGCATCTTGTTTCCTAACAAATTACAGTTAATATAAACACATATTTATATATGTACAGTACAATGTTATGCAATGTTTTAACTCAAAACTTGTATAAATCCTGCACATTAACGGATCAGTTGTAAGTCCCGACTTGGAAAAGATCAGTTTCTCTGCCCTGCGTTAACTTGAGACCTCCCAAAAGCATCAATATTATATAACTTATCCACATCCTTGCCAGCTCCGCATCGCAATGTGCGTAGAATTATCAATTATCATTATTGGGCAGTTATTTAGTTTGATGTTCTATGAAACAATTAAATTCAGACAAGACAAAGCTCTCAGAGATATTGACAAATTGTCCAATGAAAATCTATTCAGTTTGGAAAATGAATCGTCTATTACCTAATAGCGTAGCGTCTGGCTGCTATTAATAGCTCAAAATGCGGACAAACAAACCAAATTTTACTCACAAGTGATTTCAAATGAGCTATTTTCTTTTGTTGTGGCTGCAAGAATAATGGGTAAAAGCGGACAAACATGGATACTGACGTCATCTCGACAGAGTGTTATTCAAGTAAAAGAACGAAAATAAGTACTGTAAGCAACTACGCTATAAAAGTTTCAAACAGTAAGCCTGCGAGGGGTTGTTGCGTATACGTATTTCTAGTACAATCTTTCGATCGGTGAAATACCTTACAGTAGGTAGTGGTTATAGCGATGATGTTGATCCATGGTTTCTCTTATTTTGCTCTCTTTTACCATCATCAGATTCAGCAACTCTCTCTCTAGCTTCCAACTCTTCTCTAAACTGTTTCAAGTAGATTGTCCAAATTCCCTTCATCCTGTTTCACCACTCTGCCGACAACCAATCGTAGATCAGTTGGTAATTTGTCCATTAACATAGAGGAAAGAAGACTTCTATAAGACTCCTTGGTGACTCCCATTGATTTTAAGCTTCGAATGTGTGATTCCACGGTGTCATGAAGTTGGCGAAGACCGTTCAGGTTTTGGGCAGAATCAACAGATGACAGGTTTAACAGATTATTCATATGTCTGTTGATTATCTGCTGTTTATTTAGAAAATGACGTTTCAAAATGGTAAGTTCCTCCTCATAATTGGCTGCTGTTAATGACAACCCAGAAATAGCCTCAGCTTCATCTTTCTCCAACAAAGATTTGAGGTAATTGAACTTATCAATCCGTGCTTAAGTAGAATTCTTATGAATCGATGCTTCAAACGTGTCCCAGAAATAATTCCATTTACTAGGGTCACCATTGAACTTGTTAAGGATTAACTTTGGCAATTTTACCCGAGTAGTGTTAGTCATAGTTCCCTGCTGAGGTGGTACATTTTCTCTTAAATTGATAGAAGGTTGAACTGGAGGGTTTACTGATAAATGACTATATGCTACAGCTTGTGTTGGTTCACTCGTTGGAACAGACACACTGACTTGTACAGGTAGAACTTGAGGCAAGTACATTTTTAATAGTTGCTGAAGCCAATTGTAATTCTTGTCTACAATGATCACCCTGTTCGATTTCATTTTCTATGTTTTTCTCATCAATAAGGTTAATGATTTCTTCGCCTAGCTGTTTTAAGGTCTCAAGTTTTTCTTCTATGCTCGTCTTTAATTGATTTACTCTGGTATTTTGTTCTCCAAGATTACTAGTGTTAACAGAATCTTCTAGTTGACTCACCGTCATTAATATTTGCGTAGCTGAACTGCGATCAGTTCCTCTCACTTTTTTCTTTCTTGTAATATACTTACTCGTTGACACGTTTAAGATTTTAACACATTACAAACGATCAACAACTTCACTTGTCAAAAATGTTTCCTGATTCCTCGACTGGTACTCGAATTACATGCTCTTTATTCGCTTCAGATTCGATATCGATTCAGTTAGCTCTTCCTTCGTAATGTCGGTAATCCGGCTCCAAAGGACCATGTACGATATTAACTAAACGGGACTGTATAAATATAGGATCAAAAGATTCGCAATCGTTTTCTTAGTTTTACAACACGTAAAGGTCGGAGCCGCGGGTAACAGAACCGCAAATACTTCACACAATAGAAAGAAGAATATTGCATTTCAAATCGACACGGGAGCGTTTTGCCTTTAGAAAAATATAAACGAGCAACGGGAGATGTAGAAGGCCAAAGTCTACGCAATACGAATGCGGTGTTGATTATGCATAACAAGTCCAAAATTATTCCCAGAGGATCGACTTTACTGGAATTGGACCCTAGCGAACAGCTTGGTTTGGTGAAGATTACAAGTTTCTATAAGTGACAAATGCAAGCCGATTATAAAGGAAAAGTTCTCCTCTATTCTAAAGATATATTCGAAGGTTTGGGCTGTCCCCTGGAGAATATAACATCGAAACAGACGCCAGTAATACATGCACATAGGAAAATCGCAATCGCCATCCGTGATTTAGTTAAAGAAGAGCTCGAGAATATGGAAGGTGATGATATAATAACTAAGTTACCGAACCGACTCCGTGGGTTTTCTCGATGGTAGCCGTTCGAAAAAAGAATGGGAAAATTCGCGTGTGTATAGCAGAGTGCACAGATAACATAGGTTGTTGATGTTTGTCCGCATTTACCATTAAATATAAGTGCTATGAGTCATTTGGGAATTCTTCGGACTCAATTTTAGTTTGTTTGTACGCATTTTGGGTTTAAAAATATAATCTGTGCGCTACGCTATTTAATAGCGTGATTTGAATAAAACCCTCAAAACATGCCCTTATCCACTGCCAACGTTGGAAGACGTTGCAACCAGATTGTCCAACGCTAAAGTATATTTTCTGTTTTGGATGCGAAATCTGAGTGTTGGCAAATAAAGCTTGCCAAACGTTCTTGCCAGCTGACAATGTTCAACACTCCGTTTGGACGATATTATTGGAAAAGAATGCCTTTTGGAATACGATCCGCCCCTGAGATATGGCAGAGAAAGGCTCACGTGTTCGTGGAAGGTTTAGACGGTGTTGAAGTGATTATGGAAGACTTTTTGGTGATTGGATTTGGTGATACCGTACCCGAAGCAGTTGAAAACCACGATAAGAACCTATAGTTGTTTTTTTGGAACGCGATCAAGAACGAAGTATTACGTTAAACACAGAGAAGATTCAACTACGTCTTGCAGAGGTCCCATTCATCGGTCATCGGTTAACAGCCAACGGGCTCATCGCATGACCAGACAAAGTGGCAGCGATTGTGAATATGCCTACGCCAACTGATATCAAGTCGTTAAGAAGAGCGCTTGGGATGGTCAACTATTTAGAAAAAAATGTGCCCAATATTTCGTCGTCGTGCGAAATCCTACGTCAACTAGAGGACAAAGATGTAGAGTGGCACTGGAACGGAAATTATGAAAAGGCCTGGTGCGAGTTGAAGCTCCCTTCCTAGCATTCTGCGATCCACAGAAATAAGTTACCATCCAGTGTGATGCTTCGCAGGCTGGTCTTGGAGCCGTCTTAATCCAATTAGAGGAGAAGCCAGTTCACTAGGCCTTAGTGAATTAACACAAACAGAAAAAAATAACCCTCAATTAGAAAAAGAGCTATTGGCGATTGTTTTCGCATGCGCACGGTTTGGCTAATATATATATATGGTAGATTGATTACGGTCGAATCAGATCACAACCCGATGGAACAGATTGCGACGAAGCCGTTCCACGATGAACCAAAGAGATTGCAGCGTATGTTTTTTCGATTGCAAAAATATGATCTATATAATATCACCTACAGGTATAAGAAAGGATCACAGCTTTTTGTGTCTGTTTTTGTTCGTGTGCCAACGGGGAACGGACAATACGTCACAACCGAACACGTTACGGAATGTAGCGAAAGGTTGCCGACGTTATTTTCTCCGAGATTGTTTATTTCAAATATGGCTTCTTCACAACGCGTTCGAGACTTCTTCCTTCGCATTTTTGGTCTACTATAGGTATTGAACTACTTTTGTTATTTATTAGAGCCATTGTGTTTACATTGAGCAACATTGTTGTCATGTCATGTTCTTGTTTGCTAAATTACCGATATTTTTGTTCTGAGAAGGGGTCAGTTTCAGTAAAAATATAAGATTTGAAAACTCGGTTACTTTAAAGTTTAAACGAAGTAATTCTCGTATATCGAAACCTAGCCTGTTACACAGCCTGAATTACACGCTGTAAACGAAACCATATAGTGCGTCTATACTGTATTTACTCATAAAACAAAAAATTACATATGTCTTTATGCGTCTCTTCAAAGTCAAACATGATCTAACCATCGGAAAACTTTCGTAGACATACATGTACAGTGAAAGAAATACGATTTCGCACATTGCTAAAACCTATAGCATAACCTTAGCATGACGCCGAAGCTATCTGCAGCTGCTTTTATCACTACTACAGGCTGTACTAAACCTTGCTCTTTTAATAATGAAAAATGAAATATCCACTTAATCTAAAAAATGGGCTATTATCTCAATAATAATACTATTATCTCCTAATATCTCAATAATAATACTATTATCTCAATAATAATACTATTATCTCAATAATCAATGATAATTCTATATATGTATATCCTTGCTCAACCCCATCGCAGGCAAGATACTTTCCAGGATCGTGCTAAATAACCGATTGACCAGTGTGGGTTCTGGGAAGAGTGGGACCATCAGCATGCTGTTTTCTGCAAGGAAAATGTCAGGAGTACAACTTGTTGACTCGTTGACGTACGACATGTACACTATTTTGTCAGTGCTTTTCATTGACCTCTCTGTATGTTACCTATTATATCTTAATATGTTTTATGTATCACATATTTGTCTCTTAATACTGGCATAGCAGCCATTGATGTACAGAGGTAGATTTTGTAATACAGTAACTCTTTTGTCTTCATCACATTAAATGGGCCAGTTTCTGGTCTAATATTTTAGTATACCTTAAGATGCGTCCTCACCAAGATAAAAAGTTACCTGTATATATGACCTAGATAATACACTCTAAAAACACTCTGGTTAAATTTCACCAGTATAGGGTCAAATTTTTACCAGGCTCCGGGTCAATATGCCATCGACACAAACCTGGTTAAACTGACCAGGAAATCCTGGTGAAATAATTTCACCAGAATCCTGGTAAACTTTAACCAGGAATTATGGTCATAAATTTAACAAGTTGCCTGGTCAAAAACCTAGAAATATTGCCAGGATCCTGGTTAGATGAATTATCTTTAACCAGGAACTATGATCATAAATTTAACAAGTTGCCTGGTCAAAAACCTAGAAATATTACCAGGATCCAGGTTAAATGAATTAGCTTTAACCAGGAATTATGGTCATAAATTTAACAAGTTTCCTGGTCAAAAACCTAGAAATATTACCAGGATCTTGGTTACACTGTAGATGAATTATGAGCAACCAAAATAATTACTGGACAAATAACTTCAAGATTGCCAGAATCTTGCATGGTTATGGCTTATAAATCCACTCTGTAACATTAATCTGGTAATTGGAGCTTGGCGTAGCAGTAATTGCTGTTGTCACCTGCTGGGAGCTAGCAAGAGACTCGGATTTACTTCCCAAGCCAGAACATACAAAATACTACAAAACTACAGTAGCCGGAAGTTTGGAAATGAAGTTCAAATTGGATCATAAACAATAAACACATTTTATTTTTAGGACAATTACTTACATACAAATTACCTATTTCAGTTACAAAAACTGAATTTTAACAAGTGCGTCATACATGCAACTAAGCTATTACATTTTCAGTTCCACATGTTTGAACTTCAGACCTGTTCAGACCTGAAGTCTTCAATGCAGTTCGCATGACGATAACTGCAGAGGATGTTTTGTGGCCGACCTTGTCATCATCAATGCCAAAGATGACCTTCTGAATAAATTCCCATGACACTGCACTCGCCATATAATACATAAAATAACTTGAAGCACACATCTATTGCTTTCAACAGGGTGGGATGCTCCTTTGCCCTTCAGCAACAACACTTGATAATTGTGTACTCCCATGAATTATTAGGATGAATGGCCTGTAATTTCCCACTTCCTCAAGGTATTTTGGCATGTTAGTTCCCATCTATAATACAGTGATTAAAAAAAAGTGTTACCGGCAGAAAGTAGGCAAAGACAGCACTTAATTCATAAATAAAATATTTGTACTGCATATATACTACATGTATTCTATTATTCTTTGCAAACAATACTTAAAAACTCACAGGTTTAACATCCATGAATGATTATAGTGCATCATCGATACTGCACCTCTTCTTACCCTTTCTTCCTGAAGGAAGGATACAGGGTAACAAACCAAATGCTACAGTTTTCTTCTTTTCATCTAAAGATGGAAAAAAGGAATTGTTCTAGCTTTGAACAATACCAACACTAAAGATGATATATGAGATAAACGTGGGTGAAGGAAACAAAATTATTCAAGTTAACGCGCTAAAGTAGATTAACGGCGTGCACGCCCTGACGCCACGCCAGCATACACCAAATATTTCATTGAAAATACGTCAAGTACTACCACGATCATACGCCAGTGCGCCAAGCGACTTCGAAGTCCACGCCGAATATCTTCGGCGTTACCTACATATGTTCCACCTTGGACTGAGAGTCGCCAAACGGTTTCACACCGACAAGCGGAAAAGCCGATACAATCTCGGCGCCCCCACGTTATCAGTTGACATGCAGGTGTTTAATACTCTAGCAGAAGCTTGGTTTTCTTTTAATTTTGATAAACCTCTGGAATATTTACTTATATATTGCCTTTACTATGGAGTTCTACATTCTGAATTAGATCCTGAGTTCACAACGTTTTTAATTATCGTTATATGGTGGCATCAGACTGTCTGTGTATGTTCTTTACAAAATATTTTTGTTATTTCCGCGCATGAAAGGTGTTGATCAATCTAGTACTATAACATAGGATTTACTGCTATAGTCTTGTCTACAGGGAAATAATTATTCTAAGCGACTATTGGGTATTGCGTTAGTTCTTCATAATCCATGTCACAAATGTATTTGATTCTCACCGAGTAAGAAAACCCGGCTACATATACGCCGAACACCGCATGTGCGTTGCAAAACAATCACACGGCGCGGCGCTAAATATGCATGGGGCGCTGCGCGCTATATGCGCCCTGATAAATATCAAACATCCAGCGCAATGTATCTGTTTTCTTAAATTATTTCACCAATTTGTAATGCAGAAGCGCTGCAGTTTAACGGCTGTATTTTGACTTACAGTTGAGAAAAATTACTGTGCATTTGAAGCGCTTCCATTTCCGCACGTTAACACATTTATCAGTGTTTTTGCTAGACTATTTGTAATTCAAGAATTAATAATACTAAAAGTTTCAGATATAAAGCTGAATATCCATGATTTTAGTAATCGTATATATAGTCTCAGAAACTGTTGACCATTCATATTCCCCTCCGACCCACCCAAGCACATGAGCACAGGGGCGTACCGTGCGGGGGGGTGTGGGGGGGGGGGGGGGTGTGACACCCCCCCACTTTTCACTGAATTGGTCGGTAAAACGCGGAGTCGGTCGGTAAAGCCTGGCATCGTCGGTAAAAGGATTGGTCAGACCGGAAGTTGGGAAAACCTTGTAATAGTTAAGGCTGTCGGTAAACTGTTCGTCATATTAGATCGTTGGTAAAATTGACTTAATCGACTGTTTAAACTTTGTCGGTTGTATAAAATTCGATTTAATTGCATGGGTTAATGTTAAATTAATATTCCTGAGCTTACAAACCTCCCTTTCCAACCTAGTAGGCAGCAGGCACAGAATTAGATGAAAAAGTTTGCTCAAATTGATGCAAATTGTCTTTCCGAGCTTCTAGATTTCAAAATTTTCCGGGGAAGGACCCCCGCACCCCCCTAAAAATGCGGTCACTGATTACCTACTTGTCGACTTCAGCCCCCCCCCAACTTTAAATCCGCCTCGGCGCCCACGTGTTCGTCGGTAAAACTAAGACGATACACCCCCCCATCCAAAATGGTCACGGTACGCCACTGCATGAGCACATAGTTACTTTACTTCATGACCAGTCCTTAATTATACACACAAACATGCAATTGTATTAGCTACTTGAATTTACCTACAAACTAGTCTCACCTTCAAATATATCACTTATAGAGGTGATAAATTCCATTCGATCCCGCGAGTTTCTCTTTGACAAAATTTATCCATATTCTGGTAACAGACTTCTAGTTGTTCATGTTTCTTCTCCGACAACGTGCAGAAAAAGGCGCCGTCAAAACGCCGTCACTTGGCATATATCTTATCTTGAACAATGTGACACTTTTAATATAAATGTTGACTTTTATTATAAAATAAATATAAAGTAGCATATTTGATATAAATGCCCCTAGGAGATAATTGTTAGCATATGTTTTGTCTTACACTCAGAGTCAGAGTTTCAGTATTTAGATTACTGTGTTATACAGTTAATTATGTTAATACATTCCTCTAAGACCTGATTAGTCGTTGAAAGCAAGTATATACGTTCATCGTTGTATTATGACAAACTCTTTCAATGTTACCTGATTGGATATTCTGGATTTTCCGCTGTACTCAGTAGTATAGAAAGTGGGGCTACCAGCGCAGTTTTCTATTTTTCGTGCTTCGCACCCAAAATTGAAAACTTCGCTGTTAACCCCACTTTCGAGACTACTAAAACGATACGAAATAAAATTCGTTAAGTAAGTTAAACTCGAAAACCATCACGCGTTTTTCAAGCACTGACGCGTATAGACCGCAACTCTCTTTTACGACTGGTCATCCTTTTCCCGAGTACAGTGTGTCTAAACCTCTCGTCTAGTTCCTTACGTTCTAAGATACTCTTAGCGAATAGTTGTCGTTTGATCTCTCTAACCTGATAGATAAGTAACAACTCTCTGTTGAGTCTCATTATCTTTTCCTCTACTGATTCCACACGTTCTACGCTACTATCCAGGGTTACAGTGCTCATTACTTTGTGTGAGCACTGTAGCCTGGAGAGTAGTGTAGAACGCGGCTATGTAAGACAATGTATCCGGAAGAAGTGACACAGCTGTGTCGTTTGTCACACATTCCGTCTTGACTAGTAAAGAACATAGTAGTGTAATACATCGTCTTCGGCTCGCTAATTAGATAGCGCTGTCTCCTTCGTTCGGGGGTTTCCCCTCGGGGGTTTCCCCTCTAGCCATATGGCTAAGTACGTGTTTACTAGTTGTCAGTCCACCTGATAACAACCCTAAACAAGGGAGGTAGGGGGATACGTATGATATAAACTTCTCTACGTCTCTTTTAAGTAGCTGGTCAGTAATCAACTCTTTTTCAAGCTTTTCAGGTGATTCAATAGCGTTGAACCCTCCTAACGCGTGGGCGAACTTGCTTATTAAAAGGTCACAGAGAAACACGTTCGCTTTCTCCATTCTTTTTACCTCCCATTCTTCGTATATCTTGTTGATAACTTTATCTGAGGCCTTTTTGAGATAAGCGATGGATTTGTCTATCTCACCGTCCTCTGAGAGTCTTCTTAGTTCGTCTCGTTTCTTGTCTACATCAGTTTGAGGAGTGTCGTCAACTTGTGACGTGTTGGTTTGTGACTCATCGATCACTTCCTGTTCTGCTTCTTGTATGTCTTCGATGAGTTCGTCGATTGTCTCAGTATTTTTTGTCTTACGTTTTGGCATGTCCTATATACTATGTGGTATGTTTTGTTTTTGCGGAATAACTAGTTCGTACGAGTACGGGTGTCTTAGAAGTATCTCCAATCTTGCGTACTCATTGTCTTTCAACTGTTTTATTATTTTCTCAATTTCCGCTTTATCAACTCCGTTGAGATAATCGTCTACGATAATTTTCATATCGTTTCTGTTAGGGTTGTAGAATGTTACTAACTTTGAGATGTTCTCACGGTATGGTTTACTAATTGAGGTTAGTTGTTGTGTTATGACTATTGTGGATAGGTTGTAGTGTCTAGCGCTAAAGGCTAGTTTAACTAGTTCGCTTGTTCTGTTTTTGACGTCCTGCCCACCAGCGCAATCGTCTAGTATTATCAATGAATTGGTGCCTTTGTAAATACCAGTCACATATTTAAGAAATACGTCGACCTTGTCTTGCTCACACTGAATAGCGATAAAGTTTGGGTCTCTCAAGTATTTCCACTCTATGTACGTTTTGTTCCATTCAAATGTTGGACATATAAGAATGATGTAATCGAAGTGATTCATGTAGTCTTTCTCTATCATATCCAAGAGGTAGTGCGTTTTACCACAGGCTGTCATACCAACAATTAGCATGTTAAAAGGTGTTTTCATATAGAATACTATATGTTTTAGTATTGGATTGATTGTAGATCGTTGTTGATACACTCTAAAAACAAGTGTGTAGAAATTACACACATTTTTTTGTCGCCCAAACAGCACACTAGAAGCCGTGTTTTTTAACACGGATGTAAATTAGGTGTGTAAATTTACACGCTATATCGCGTGTAAACGGCTTGTCGCCCAAACGACACACTATAAGCCGTGTTTTTTTTAATCGTGTTTTTTTACACGCCATGCGTGCTTTTTTACACACTGTGTGTGTTTTTTTATTCACTGAAGACGTGTTTTTTTACACAGCTTATGGTGTGTAAAATGTTTACAATCAATCACGGAAGATACAAAGTATAAACACGCAATCTTAATTTAAAAGACTTTATTTTGGAAAAGTTAAAGATTATATACATTTAATACTTACACACAACACACTTCGTAAAATTACGGTCCTTACATATATTTTTTTACTTCTGACAGCAAGACATTGTATTTACTACCACGATAACATATTCTGTTTGCTAACTCCAAGAAACCAAATGCCACGCGCGAAAACGAAGACGTTTCAAGACCGCATTCAATATTGTTTCGGTATAATATATCATTTATAGACCGTCCGCTCGGGGAATTTGTCGACTTTCACAAACGTTCGAACGCTAGCCGTTCGAATGCTAGTAGCCTGCCTTCGAACGCTAGCCTTCGAACGCTAATAGTAGCAAGCCGTTCGAACGCTAGTATAGCAAAGCCGTTCGAACGGAACGGCTAGTAGCTAGCAAGCCGTCTAGCAAGCTGATCTAACGAATGATATATTATCATCCCTCGGGGTAATATTTCGTCGAATTCCCCTCGCTCCGGGTCTATAAATGATATACACTTATATATAATCTTCATTATCACAAACTGTATAGACATATGTCATGAAAGTGTTTGGCTCACCGGTTTTATAAAATTATAGACCTTTCCATGGTTCTGGCTCGCCAATATCCACGTGCTCCCAGGTATTTTCCTTTAAACCGGCTTAGTTGTTGAGTAGTTCCTAAAACCTTGTTTCTTGAAACTGTAACGGCGGAGTATCTTTCGGGAAGAAAATCGACAATTCCTTTGGCTCTACAAAGCAACGCAAATTACAAATAGATCAGAATTAATATGCTATATCAACTCACCCTAATTATCCTTTCAAAAGACTAGCAAAACACACTATTGCCTTGACGGATTTTAAAATCACTTTCTTTTGAACCTTACCTTTCAGTTATCTAATAGTTCTCCCTTTGTTAGAAGTTTCCATTATCGTTCGGTAAAAATATACGTGCAGATCGAAGTTTTCAGTTTTGAATACAGCGCGATGCTTGAAAAGCATGATCAAACTTATAAAGTGTTGACCAATCACAGAACACTAAATACCACACCTGACTCAGAATTCTGTTCTGATTGGTTGCGCCAATAATCTGTTCCCCACTAGTCCTGACGTCACTGTGGCAAATGAGGCCATATCAGCTTTCGTTCGAGCGAAGAGGGAGATACAAAACGTGGATGGGATGCATGATTTTCGCATACCGGTTCCTCGAACCACGAAGTGGCGGTATCATGGACTATTGAAAGTGATATTCTTGGACTGGGTTTTGAAACTCCCATAAATTCATCAAAATTACTTGAAATTGGTACCAAAAAGCAACAAAGACAACAGCTACTCTTCATGTAAGTTATTTTTTTATTTCATTTTAATAGTTTACAGTGTATTTAAAACAGATTTTGTCACAACTTCTCATAGATTATAATAGTAAATCCAAACAGAAGGTGGAGTCTGGGTAAGAGTTATACTATAATAATACAATAATATAACAATATAATAATATAATAATAAAATATAATATAATATAATATAATATAACATAACATAACATAACATATAATATAATATAATATAATTGTATTGTATTGATGGTGTATGATGGCTAATTGATGGCGTACTGCAGTAGGATGGCTAATTGATGGCGTATCACCATGGCATAATCCATCCATATTACCTGTAATATACCCAGAATCTTATCCCGGCATTACCACCACCATATATTCAGAACTCGTAACTAGGCTCTCGGCAACGGCTTCCGTAGCTCAGTGGTCAGAGCACTGCACTAGCATAGCAGTGTCACGGGTTCAATTCCAGCCAGAAGGCCTTGAAGTTGCATTTTTCGCAACTGGTCCCGGTTTGGTCTTAAAATGTATGTATTCCAACACTCGAAATTTTCCTTCACCATAAATCCTTTCAACATGTAGTTTGATCGAGTGAAATGCCAAATATTACCTGTAATATACCCAGAATCTTATCCCGGCATTACCACCACCATATAATTATACAGAACTTGTGACTAGGGTCTGTAGCTCAGTGGTCAGAGCAATGCACTATCATCGCAGGGTCGTGGGTTCAACTCCAGCCGGAAGGCCTTGAAGTTGCATTTTTCGCAACTGGTCCCGGTTTGGTCTTAAAATGTATGTATTCCAACACTCGAAATTTTCCTTCACCATAAATCCTTTCAACATGTTTTACATAGCCTGATATAAACACGGTAACTGACCAATCACAGCATGCGTAAGACACAACTTATTTTATAATATAATATAATATAATATAATATATAATATAATATAATATAATATAATATAATATAATATAATATAATATAATATAATATAATATAATATAGTTGATCGTCCAGGTTGTTGTAGTCTTGAGAAAGACTTTGTTGGTGACTGACGGTTCGATGATGACTGCTGCTGAGGCCGTCAAAACGTCTGTCACCAACAATAGTCTTTCTCAAGAGTTAAGACTACAACAAGCTGGATGATCAACTTCACACATCTAATGATACTCCTATACTTCATTTTAATAGTTTACAGTGTATTTAAAACAGATTTTGTCACAACTTGTCATAGATTATAATAGTAATTCCAAACAGAAGGTGGAGTCTGGGTAAGAGTTATAATATAATAATATAATATAACAATATAATATAATAATAAAATATAATATAATATAATATAATTGTATTGTATTGTATTAATGGCATATGATAGCTGGCTAATTGATGGCGTAGGATGGCTAATTGATGGCTAATTGATGGTGTATCACGATAGCGTAATCAATCCATCTTTTACATAGCCTGATATAAACACAATAACTGCCAATCACAATGTGCGTAAGACACGACTTATTTTATAAAATATAATATATAATATAATATAATATAATATAATATTAATATAATATAATATAAAATAATATAATATAATATAATATAATATATAATATAATATAATATACAGTAATATAATATAATATAATGCAATATAATATAATATAATGCATATAAAAAAATGCAATATGTTGCAGAGTTTCTCATTACTATTACCAGACAAATTGTCAGGAACGAAGGCAATTCTGTTCCAGTCAGTTACCCTTTTCATGGCGGACCGTGTCCGGTCGCGTATTTTCAGGCTTGCTCTGGACTACCAATGCATTGCCTCTGGGGCCAGGGTAAACATAATTAATAAATTAATTCAAATTGATATATTTATTACTGCAGATGAATGTAATGTAGACCTTAATGATCAATGATCATCCTTGTGCAAACATGTTTTATGAGGCACTTGATGTTCATACAAGACTGGACAAATTCATTGCGACCAAGTAAGTAAATGTTGATTGTATATTAATGAAAATAAAATTCAAAGTACCTAGTGTGGATGGGTAAGTTGCAACCGAGAGTAAACCAACATTGTAATTTGTTTTATTTAAACAGAGTTAAATCAACAATTATTCATGGAGTCCAATATAGACCTGGTGCTGTCCTTCGACTTGCAGAAATGCAACCAAATGCAGAGCAAGATTATCCTTTGTTTGGACTACTAGAGAGTATAATTGTGTGGGAGGATGAGAAAATGTTTCTGGTGACTATTTTGGAAACAGTTGGTTTTAAACAACATTACATGGCCTATCATGTGGAAATGACAGAGGGGAAGACAGTGCTGACATACAACAATTTGCCATGGCATGGTGTTCTACATTGTATTGAAAAAGGAGAACAAAAATTTGTTGTTGACAAAGACACTGCCAGTGTTGAACTCTTTTAACATATTATCCAATGTTTAATGTGTATAATATATAACATATAATTTATTATAATATATGTGTATATTATAAAACCACTGAAAATGTTATTGCAGGAAACAAATTATTAGTATATATATATATATAATATAGGTTCTAAGGATTTATGGTGAAGGAAAATTTCGAATTATACATTTTAAGACCAAACCGGGACGAGTTGTGAAAAATGCAACTTAGCGGCCTTCTGGCTGGAATTGAACCCGCAACCCTGCAATGGTAGTACAGTGCTCTGACCACTGAGCTACGGAAGCCGTTGCGGAGAGCCTTAGAAGTCACGAGTTCTATATGTTAATATATGGTGGTGGTAATGCCGGGATAAGATTCTGGGTATATTATAGGTAATATTTGGCATTCACTCGATCAAACTACATGTTGAAAGGATTTATGGTGAAGGAAAATTTCGAGTGTTGGAATACATACATTTTAAGACCAAACCGGGACCAGTTGCGAAAAATGCAACTTCAAGGCCTTCCGGCTGGAATTGAACCCACGACCCTGCGATGCTAGTGCAGTGCTCTGACCACTGAGCTATGGAAGCCGTTGCCGAGAGCCTAGTCACGAGTTCTGTATATATGGTGGTGGTAATGCCGGGATAAGATTCTGGGTATATTATAGGTAATATTTGGCATTCACTCGATCAAACTACATGTTGAAAGGATTTATGGTGAAGGAAAATTTCGAGTGTTGGAATACATACATTTTAACACCAAACTGGGACCAGTTGCAAAAATGCAACTTCAAGGCCTTCCGGCTGGAATTGAACCCACGACCCTGCGATGCTAGTGCAGTGCTCTGACCACTGAGCTATGGAAGCCGTTGCCGTGAGCCTAGTCACAAGTTCTGTATATATGGTGGTGGTAATGCCGGGATAAGATTCTGGGTATATTATAGGTAATATTTGGCATTCACTCGATCAAACTACATGTTGAAAGGATTTATGGTGAAGGAAAATTTCGAGTGTTGGAATACATACATTTTAAGACCAAACCGGGACCAGTTGCAAAAAATGCAACTTCAAGGCCTTCCGGCTGGAATTGAACCCACGACCCTGCGATGCTAGTGCAGTGCTCTGACCACTGAGCTATGGAAGCCGTTGCCGTGAGCCTTGTCACAAGTTCTGTATATATGGTGGTGGTAATGCCGGGATAAGATTCTGGGTATATTATAGGTAATATTTGGCATTCACTCGATCAAACTACATGTTGAAAGGATTTATGGTGAAGGAAAATTTCGAGTGTTGGAATACATACATTTTAAGACCAAACCGGGACCAGTTGCAAAAAATGCAACTTCAAGGCCTTCCGGCTGGAATTGAACCCACGACCCTGCGATGCTAGTGCAGTGCTCTGACCACTGAGCTATGGAAGCAGTTGCCGTGAGCCTAGTCACAAGTTCTGTATATATGGTGGTGGTAATGCTGGGATATTACAGGTACTAAGGATTTATGGTGAAGGAAAATTTCAAGTGTTGGAATATATAGATTTTAAGACCAAACCAGACGAGTTGGGAAAAATGCAACTTAGTGACTAGGCTCTGGTCAACTGCACTGCCATCATATTAAATTACTGTTTTAAATCTACAGCGGGGGGGGGGGGGTATTTTTCAAGAAACCCTGCAAGGAATATATTTTTATCTTAAGTATTAAAACTGAATTGTGATCGAAAACCTTTAAACTGCTCGCTGTGACTCATGCTTCGCTCGAAACATCAGCTCGTTCATCGGTTCACCATCTTAATATTATATATATATATATATAGTCATACCTCGTGTATTCATGATCGAAGGCATTAAAATGTTCATCCATTCTGGTTTAGTCCAAGTTTAGACTTAATAGTGTTGGTAAATAAATCCATATATCAACTATCATTGAACAAAAACACGGTAATAATATACAATACGGTGGCATGTTTTAGACGATACATGATCATGAAAATTTATCGAAACCAAGTATCCATTGGCTAAATAAATCCATCGCCTGGCTCTGATTCGCCTTGTGTTGAATAAAAATTTTAAAATACAGTAATCGTCGCCATGTTTAATACACGATGCATACGCACGCGAGTCAAACTCGCGGCGATTCAATACAATCGCCGCGAGTTCGACTCGCGTAACTCGCGTATTATATTTTGTTATAACACAAGCGCTATTTTCAGTTTGATAATCCTTCCAGGGACAAAATAATGAGCATTCAAAATTATGAAAATAACATATGTATTAAAGCTAAGGAACATGTTGGCTGTGATGTTTATAAACCGGAAAAACCTATATGAAATACCTCTGGAATATCTAAATCGAGGTTTTCCGTACGTTGTATTCCTTGGAAATTAATTTTAAAATAAACACGCTCCGCCGTCCTGAAACATGCAAGAAGTGCAGCAAGATGTGTAAACTTGAATGGTGTGTTTATTTAAGCTGTGTAAAATGAAGGAAGGCGTGTAAATTTGAATGGTGTGTTTATTTAAGATGTGTAAAATGAAGCAAGGCGTGTAAATTTGAATGGTGTGTTTATTTAAGATGTGTAAAATGAAGCAAGGCGTGTAAATTTGAATGGTGTGTTTTTGCCTATGGCGTGTAAAATGAAAAAACTGTGCTAAATTAACACACTATTCAATATTCAATGGTGTGTAAAAATTACACACAAAAACATATGTGTAAAATAACACGCCTACGTGAGTAAATACACGCATAGGTGTGTAGAAAAACACACAATGCGTGTAATAAAACACGCATGGTATGTAATAAAGCACACACAGTGTTTTTTTGCGTGTTTTAGCGGCCACACTGTGCAATTTTACACACTAATGTGTGTAAAATTGCGCATTTCGTGTGTAATTTTACACACCAGTTTTTAGAGTGTAAGGTTTACGAGTCCGTCGGAGAGTATGAATATTCTACACATGACGTTCGCTGTTGTGACTTTTTTAATGATTTCCATCAGTATTCCTGACTGAGTATTCACGATCTTTTTTCCAGTGGCTACTTTAGCGTTATCTTCGATAGATCTAAGGTCAACAACCAAAGCGAAACCGTCTTTGTAAAACTTTTGGACAGTCATGTGCTGGTCACAGTCTAGTTTTCGTCCAAATAGTCGTTTCGCTTCTACCCATAGTCTTGATTTTGGTATTCCTTGACTGTATACCATATTTGGCACGCCTTCTATAGTAAGTTTGACTGACTCTATGTTTGGGTAGACGAACTCCTCACTGTCAGTTCTTGTCTTATTTGTGAAGAGTAGAACGATAGCTTTCATTGACTTTCTTGGTAGGTTAATATTTTCGTTCACGAGTGTGATTCCTTTATCCCACTCCACAGTCTTCATTAGCGTGACGTGCTCGTACGATAGAGATCTACCGGATGCGTATAGAGATGATACTTCATCAGCGATCTCTTGACTCTCGATAGTTTCGTACTCCAATTCGAGGTTCTCCAACGTATAACCAGTAACAGCTGATCCAGATTGAGCCACCATAATATCAGTTGCTTTGGGGAGTGTGATTATGTACCTGAGATTATTGTTCATATTATACGGTGCGTATAAACCGTGATCTTCTAGAATCTTGTCAAGTTGAATCTTTTGTTTGGTGCCATGAATAGAGAACATCAGACCATCGCTAACTTTTTGTACGTTTCCACTGGCCGCGCCACTGTCGTCCTTCGAGATTAACTTTCGAAGGTTCTCGTTTGCTAGGCCGTATTCAATCATAGCCGTTCGCTCTGTTTTAGGTCTCCATAAATCTCTGTACGTACCGATAACACTCTCACCACAGTTGTCGTACACAGTCTCACCTGCTAGTTTTATAACCAGTTTTTCAGAGAGTAGTCTCGAGAGGTTATTAAGAAACCATGATTTCGCGTTCGCACTTTTGAAGTCGAATAGGAGATGGAAACTGGAGGGTACTAAACAAGTGTTACCCTTTGTCTTTGGGATATCAATGTATAACTCCTTCTCTGGATTGGCTTTGTTAGGGTTCAGTGTCACAACGTGACGGGTTCTTGTGCCTTTGATAGCAGATATTTCACGACGTCTATATCCAGGAAGCAACTCTTTTTCACTAGTATTCATACTATATATTATAACACATGTTTTATTTCCTCTGTTTGTACTGATCGTAGACGAACCAAGCTAGTGCTATCGCTAGGATCCATAAATTAGACGCTAACCAATATATGCCTGCAGCTCCCCACTTTAACGCAGTTGCCACCACGTTTAGCAGTCCAGCCAGTAGAGGGCCAGCCTTTGTGGCTAGATTAGTTATAGCTTTTCCTAATTTTCCAAGTGTTTGACCACCTTTGACGATAGCACTTCTAGCGCCTATTACTATGGTAGTTATTATCCCGGCTATAGAGATTGATATAGCACTTATTCCAACTAAGTTTTCCTTTACCCATTTTTTGAACCTTTCGAGTCTATTTAGATCGTTACCCTCAACCTCGTCTTTTAGTATGCCTATTGCCTCGTCATGTTCTGGCCTTATGTTGTTTTCGATACGGATGCTATCTGCCTTCAAGTAAGCTGTGTCACTAACACTCTTATAGAATTGTTCTTTTAGAGGGTCTGTCTCGACGATAGACATGAGTCTATATTGATCGCCTAGTGCATCTAGCGACTCTGTCTTAACATCAGTTGATCCTTTTGGGTCAAGAGAGCCAGCGAACTCCCTAATCTCTTGTTCACTAACGAAGATACCTTGCGACGTTTCTACGAGTTGCTCCTCTCTTCGTGTGACTTTGTCTTGTATCTGTTCGCTTGTGTTAGATACTATGTCTTCTGACACATTATCTGGGATTGTGTTGTCGTCATTAATTTCCTCAACCATCGCAGATGTAGTGGCTCCATGCTCCTTAATAGCATTATTTAGTAGACTCTTAAATTTATTGACATCTGTATGTGACCTCTCAGCTTCGCTATACACTATAGAATTCCCTCTTGACACCATAACTCTCTTTTCCCCAAATTCTAACCCTATAGGAAGACCTTTAACACCAAACATTACTTTTATATTTTCTATCAAACTCTGCGAGGCTTTTCCATCCCCAACATTAATTTGGACACCAAGATGGTCCAACAGAAACTGTTTTCGATCTCTTGTTATTGACATAGAGATTGCCCTTCCATCATTTTTCGAGTTTGGGATACCACCAGACATGTCACTCTTTTTATCCTCTCCAGTTATTGTTACTGTGTTACCATCATCATTACTTGTGAATGATGTTTCCACGTATCTGTTTTTTACTCTGAGTGATATGTCTCTCCTCTCTAGCTCTTGTCTCACCCTAGTGAATCTGTCACGTACACTACTATATTCTTGTGTTGTCCAGTTTTCCTCTAGTATAGTATTGAGTTGGTTGACTTCAATTTCTAACTGTTCGTCTGTATATTCCTTAAAATTGTCACGCTCTTTTTCTTCCTCACGATTTTTTATTTCAATGTCATCAAATCCTCCTTCAGCCATTATATACTACTCAATGTTTTGAATATCACTCTCTGGTATCCATGAGTTGTGCTTACTATCGTAGCCAAGCCACTTGACTAAAACCATTTTCTTACCTCCCACCTTCTTTCTCTTTAGTATCTTCTCAACTTTATATACATCGTCTTTTTTATCGACAGCTGACAACTCTTCCTCGTAGAACTTACCAACGATAGGTTCCCCTTCATGGTCCTCTATCTCGTACACGGTAGGGTCACCGCGTATGACCTTTGTCACTTTGAATAGCTCCTCAGTGAAGTTAGCTTCATACCCTTTTGCGAATATGCTCTTGTACTTTGATATCCTGACAGTCTCACCTACTTTAAACTTTGGTAGTGGGTAGTCACCGAAATGATGTCCAAACAATGTCGTCCATACTTCGTTTTCGTTTTTCTTACTAACGTCTTTAGGTTTCGTTAGAATAGTACTATGTTTGGTATTGTTGTAATTCTCAACGAGCTGATCTAAAACGTCAATCCACTTGTACGTTCCTTTACTGTAGAAGTACTTCCACATAGACGTCTTGAGTGTTCTGTTAAACCGTTCCACGACTGCTGCCTTTTTATCAGAGTTCGTGCTGAAGTACTTCACATTGTGTTTATCCAATAGATCCTTCACACCAACGTTATAGAATTCCTTACCGTCGTCAAACTGAGCCAGCTTTGGGTACTCGCCAAATCTAACCTTAACCTTCTCTAGTAACTTTGTGACAGCCTTAGTCATGTTTTTCGTGTCTTTCCTATAGACGGGTATTGCGAAAGCATACCTACTAAGGATCTCAGTGGCTGTTAGTATCCAGTAGTACCCGTTGTTCTTATGCTTGTACTTGCCCACGTCAACCAAGTCCATCTGTATCTGCTCACCCAGATAGTCAACAAATGTTTGTCTAAACTTGTGTTTCTTAACAACTGGTTTGTACCTGGTGTACGTGTCTTGAGATTTTAACCAGTCCTTTATCTTTACCCTACTAACGTTTAGACCGCCTTCTTGTGCCTTTTGGTACAGCCTCTCGGCAGATTGGTAACCAGTTGATGGGTTGTAGTAAATATCTCTTAGTTCTTGCTCCATATACACTACGTGATGTGTAAATCTAACAACACCTCGCCAACGTTAATACTGTTATCGTCCTGATCTGTTATCTTGAACTCTAGTTGGTTGATGACTCCTTTGTTTATTGGGATTTTCGACCCAACACCAAAGAAATGTTGTACAGAGCCCTTAAGTGTCTGTGTGCTAGTTATTGGCAGTACTGCGATACAACCACTTTTGCTACCATCAACTATGTTATTAGACCTGTCCACAATATTAGATGTTACTTGTATGTATTTCAGTCCTCTGTTAACGTTCACAACGTTAGGACTGGTTTTTGTGGTGGTTATTGTAGTGTTTTCGTCAAACCCTAGAAGTTGTCCAAATTTAAACAGTTCTATTTGTTGATCAGTTGTTATCGTACACGTCGAGTCATATCTGTTAGCCACTAGCTTGACGTCTCCTAACTCTTTCAAGTCGTCGGCAATCGTTTTAAAGGTGTGGTACCCAGGACTAAAAACGTGGTTGTTACTGTTATAAGTTATCTTACTGTTGACTGTGGTTACGTTAACGTAGTCCCAAAAGATGGTTGCCTTCTTCACTAGTAAGTGTGGGTCTGAGTTAGTTGCTAGAGTTGACTCTGGTAGGTCTATAGTTTTCGTTGAACCACTAATCAATACTACCACTCTCATATAACGTACGGTATGTTATGATGGATGCGTTCAAAAGAAAGTATCCTTATGCTGACAAGAATAGGTTTTTTCTTGATGTTGACGACAATATGCATATACATATATTCTTCGTGACGAAAACCAATATTGGTGACGTTTCGATAGACTCAAGTAGGTTTAAGAGTAACCCGGAGTACACTAAGTATCTAACGATAAACAAACCAATGATACCTGACCAGGAAGAGATAGCTAACGCCATACGCGTGGCTAAGCTGAATCTAGTGAAAAAGTACCCTCACATCACTTTGAGCAAGTTTGAGTTCGATCCAACTGTCTCACAAGACGGTGAGGTTAATGGCGTTGACATATATTTTAGAAAGAACGACATCATAAGCACTAACATAACTAGTGATACCTTCAAAAACGACAAGAGTATGTGGATTTGGTTACACAACAACAAGTCTCCAAAAGGTCACGACGACAAGTTTCCAAAAATATGGCTATCTGGTGGAACTATCCAACCACTATCAAAAGGTCGCAAGAACCACTGGGGACTTTGGGATGGCTATCCAACGGAAAACGTGTTGAACTACCCAGTGAATAACTTTAGAGTCTTCGTTAATCAAAAGAACTACTTTCCCTCAAAGCTACCAATACTACAAATCACCACTTCAAAGACAAAGTCAAAGTGGGACGACAACGAGAGCTACTATAGAGTAGTGTTTGCAACATATTGTGCAAGTTTCTGTTGTGGAGTGTCGTTGCAACACTTATCCCTCACAAGAAGTCCACCCTGTTATCACAAGTGTGATGAGGTTTCATCTGTACTTTACTGTTAGAAGACTTCTCAGAAGGATGGAAGGCGGTGAGAGTATGAGATCGATAAGTAGAGAGTTTGACGCTGGAGAATTGTATGGTAAGACAGACAAGATTCCTAGAAAACATTACTACCAAGGTAAAGTCCTTGCTGATGGTACAACAGGTGAGGAGAGAGTCTTCACGATTAACGACGTTAATAACGACTACAAACGATACGTTCCTCTGGTGTCGAATGGTTTCACCAACATTGGGCGACAATATCTAAATCAGTCCATAGAAGCCTTTGTTTACTCCACACTTGGTGCACAAGCGAGAACACGTGTGTCAGTCGTTGGTGATTCTGCAGGCAGTCTAGAGACTCAACAAGAGTTCCGAAAGTTGGTGGAGGATAGTGTTATAAACTACGACGTGTCAACGTGGATTCTCAACATGAACAAGTCGATTAGGGACACTAACGTTGTCCAAAACCTTGCGCTGTCACCGTCTACGTGGTTAATGCCAAGTAACGTTGTAATCCTAAAGAACAAAATCGCTGGGTACAACAACCTATTGAAGACTGCTACACAGAGTATGAAGTTTGGGGTAAACAGTGGGTTAAACTACGCGAAAACGACTGAGGTTAAGAAAGTACACCAAGAAGGTGGAGAGCACCTGGAGACACTTGACAAACCAAAGGTGACGAATCGTCTGGTGACATCAAACGTGGCACACCAGGAAGGTGGAGAGCATCTGGAGACACTTGACAAACCAAAGGTGACGAATCGTCTGGTGACATCAAACGTGGCACACCAGGAAGGTGGAGAGCATCTGGAGACACTTGACAAACCAAAGGTGACACATCAAGAACGTCGTCTAGAGGCGACACCAGGTGACAACACTACAGAGTTGGGGCTAGTTCTAGTGGTTTCGGCTGCGTCTGGCTATTTAGTAAGCAAATATATGTTATAACATAATGAGTCTAAGTTATGGATTTGAGGACAGAGACTACGAGAGTGACAAAATATTAAGAAGAGCGAAGAGACATCTAGACAGTGACCCTAAGTTAAGCGTTAGCGGTGGGAGGATGTTTGGAGACATAGATATGGCGTTCAGGGCACTCGAAAACATAGCAGACCCAGAAGATGATTGGGATGCTGTCAGTAAAAAAGTGTTGGAGTCTGTATACTTATCGCAATACTTTAGAACGCAGTCCTATAACGTTATATTTGGTTTTAACGTCACAAACCATGCTGTGAGTATGGTGGAATACCACAGTGGAACAAATAAAGTGAAAACCATTAGAGATAAAACAAACATGTTAGTACAATACGACCCAACGTATGGTCCTATTATTGGTGTTAACAATGGTCATAGCTTCCTATCCCCCGAGCTAACTCCAGTTCCGTTTGAAGCTGGAGTGCATTTTAACTGTCCACGTATGCAATACTGTGACATATCCGTTTTTATGGTAGTGAGGTTAGTCACGAGGGTTTCTACGATAGATTGCAGGGGCGGATCCAGCCCAAAATCTGAATGTTGCAAATTTGTGAAGTGTATTATTGAAGGAGGGGTAGGGCGGGCATTCCCCCCCGGAAAATTTTGAAATCTAGAACCTCTCTAACGCGATTTCCCGCAATCTGAGCGCACATTTACAGCTAATTTTGCATCAAGAACGGTTCGAATTTTCCACAAAAACAAAGAATCAAATATAATTTAGAGTAACATTTCATGTTATCTTATATTTATGAAAAAAACACACTAAACACTGTCAACAATATCAAACTATTTGTGCAAAGCATTACAATAGTACTGTATCGATTGACCAACTTACCTGCCCTTACTGTACTTTTATACCTGCTCTTCCACGTCACACAAAAAATTTATGCAAGGTAGATGCTTAATATTTTTTTTTCTGTACAAAACAGTTATACTAATTTACTAGGCAGCAACCCCACTAAGACATATGCTTTTAAAGAAATGATGGTTGTACAGAAGCACAAAATTTAGGAGCTTTCACTGCACAGGTACAGAATAATCAGTTTCAAATCATCAGCTTGGTGCTGCAACAGCAGCATAGTAGCAAGGGAAGATATTTAATTTAAAATCATCATGATATACAGCAGCATGAGGATGCAGTATTTAGGAAAGTTATTTACATGTAGTTCAAAATCATCTTGATACAGCAGCAGAATAACAGTTAGGAAAGTTATTTAATTGAAAATCATCTTGATACAGCAGCAGAATAGCAGTTATATACAACAGCCAAATAGTGGTCAGTAAGCAAAAGCAGTTCAAAATCTTCTTAAGACAGTGGTTAGGAGAAAAACCCAGTTCAAAGTCATTAATATAGTACAGCAGTCAAATACACTGTAGTGATCAGGAGGGAAAGCAATTCAAAATCATCTTGAGACAGCTGCTCAGCCAAAAAGTGGTTGGGCAGAAAAAGCAGCTCAAAATCATCTTAGTACAGCAGCCAAATAGTGGTAAGGAACATGTTCATTTGAATAAAAATTAACAATATATACTGTAGCTTAATAGAAACATAGCACAGCCAACAACATTCTTTCTCAAGACTACAACAACCTGGACAATCAACTTCACACATCTAAGGAAGTTTAATGGAACTTGATAGTGACATGAGACATAGAAATGAGGAAAATTGGCAGAAGCATTATTGTGAGCTTCTGCAACAATAGCCTTTATTGGATCTTCTTTTGTCAAATGTTTGAGTGCATTATTTGACAAATACATAGACAAATACATAGCAAATGCATTTCCTTTGTGATGAAATAATTATAATAATAATAATAACATGCAGCTATAATTTGACTGGTTAATACTTGGTCATTGAGCTAGTTAATAAAAACATTGCTGCTATCAATCAAGGACCTGCCTATAAATGCACCTTTATTGTGCTGCTGCTCAACCAAATGGATGTAAGGAATATATAATAGAGAGCATTCAGGTAAATATGACATAGACCTCTTTCATAATGGCACCCAAATTAAATATTCTTTTATATTCATTTAAATTAGCCTTTAAGACCTTGTTCGTGTGTCTGTAACATACAGTATAAAAGAATATTTAGACTGACCGACATTATGAAAGAGGTCTACAGTGCAATAGAACAGGCATTAGACAGACAATTGCCATCTCCCGCAGTTCTAGAGGTGGTTTAAAGAGATTGATATACCTGTAAGCACATTAGGCCCAATTCTGCATGGTCAACTTGTATTAATTTATAGCAATGGAATAGTGAACACACAAGGCCGGTCTGAGGTCTGGCTGGCCTCGTGTAAACAATACACCCAACATTAATAATTATTGCTAGAACTATCAGTTTATACAAACTGAAAAGGTAATTTTAACGAACTGTAGTAAGGTCTATTACTAAACAAAACTTGCTTTTGGACTATTAAACAAAGACCATTCATTTGTGACATTAATAATATAAATATTATATTAAATACATATGTTCTCCAATCTGGCAAGCCACAAATTACGAACAGATGAAAACATATTCAATATAAACTAATTAGCGTAATATGTATTATTCATGAGCCGGCAGGCTTACATTGTCTGTACCTTTTTGTCCTTTACACTGGGTCGTGATTTGAAGACCGGCGGACAATTTCCTGGCTGTGTCGAAACTGCAACTTCGAAAAGTAATAAGTACGATAATCGACGTCCTCCTTGTTAAATTTACTTGTGAGAAGTTGTTCGCAATGGTGTACAATAACATCCATCTTCAACAGTTGTTGTAAAACGTTGGGAACAAAGGCTGAAAATGGACGAACGTTGGTAGCAAACCATATCACATCATCGGAAAGTTAATAGCGATTGCTTGCTATTGCGACATCTGTTGCAAACTGTTGCAAAATCCGGTGTTGTGATTGGTTTGCAACACAAAACGCGTCGTGCAACATGCTATATTTAGCGCAACTGTTGCAGTCGGCAATCGTCGACGCGCCTTTAGCGCGATGCTAGAATGGCTAGAGTAAAAACCTAGCCTGCGTGCAGGCTTGGACTCTCCCGGAAGCTAGAGGGTCCACAGGCGTTTTTTAGGCGAGAAGGGCGCGGGCGGTTGGGGCGAACAAGCATTTCAGGCTATGGAATCGCGGGTTTGGGCGCGCCACCAATGATCCGGTAAGGGTCTGGTAACTAAAGTATGATACATCATGATTCGCGCCGCAAATGAGGCCACGCAGTTTTGAAAAACGTGAGTCCGTGACTGTGAATTGGTATTGCATTTAAATTTCTAATTTAATTACAATTTCCTCTGCAAATTCTGACTGTTGCAAGTGCAACAGTTGCAACACCCTAGATCCGCCCCTGGATTGGGAGGCAATTATCTCAAACGATGATGGATCGTGGGACAAATACATAGGATACAAAGGAGGCGAAAACGATAAATTATCATATGGTGGTGGCTCTCCAGCAAAGGAGTATACGTGTACAATCCCAAATAACATCGACATCACCAAGAGACATATGATATCAATACATTGGCGGATGGGTAACTCCTACGTTAAGGTGAACAACATAAGATCAACAGACTCAGACTTCACAGCTAATCATGAAGAGATAGGGTCTCCTTACGTAACGATCTTTGGAGTGTATCGACCAAAAATACCACTCGCACCGTATAAGTACCCGTCTTTGATAGAGTTCTACGGTGTGAGGGTTGTCTCTGGCTACATGACGAGCCGAGACATAATATTAGTTGGTAGAGATATGATGAAGGAATATGATGTGAGCTAAGATATATGAGGAAGAAGTCAGTTGTTGTTTTCAATCACATATCAAAGGATATGTCAGAGGAAGAGGTACTAGAGCTCAAACGCTTGTACGTGTACTACCACAAACTAGAAGCCTGTTACAAATGGAAATACAAGAGGTTGAAGAAAGTTAAACTATCGTTAAACATGACTAGCATAGGGTTAACGACAGTAGGGATTGTAGCTGGATCGATAACCGCTAACCCTCTAATCATTGCTTGTATTAGTGGTCCTGGCGTGATCATCCAAGGCTACTTGGCTAAATCCAATCTGACGAGTAGAGTGGAGCATTGCAAGTTTGCTCACACTAGCTACAAAAAGATACTGACACAAATAAGATCGTATCTTAGAGGTCTTCCTTACAATGAGTCAACGTTTCTCTCAGACGTTAAAGTGTTGGACGATAATGTGACTGACTTATGCCCACCAATCAACGGAATGGTGAAAAGGTACGATAAAGTGTATGAGACACAAGGGGGGTCCGATTCCGACCTCCCTTTAAACACGGGTCTACACGTAAGAACCAGTGATGTGTCAGTCGACAAGTTCCAAGAGTAGGTGATCAGAAGTATCACCAATTAGGAGTTTGTTCTGACATAAAAACAAAACATGTGGTATATTATAGGTGATGAGTATCACTAAAATATTTAGAAATAACGACACGTCAGTCACTACTACAAAAGATGGAGATAATATTTGGTTCTACGGAAAAGAGGTAGCTGAAATCTTAGGATATAAAAGACCTTCCAAAGCGATACAACAGCGTGTGAAAGATGATGAGAAAAGAAAGGTTCAAAATCTCAGGTCCCAATTTGGGACCCGAGATTTAGAGTGTCAAAATAGACAAATTCAGAATAGGCAAGTTTGGCAAATAAACGAGAGTGGTCTATACAGACTAATATTCTCGTCTAAACTAGAGTCGGCAGAAAACTTTAGAAAATGGGTATTCTCAGAAGTTCTACCATCTATAAGAAAAACAGGTGTTTACACGCAGTATAACCAACTGTCAATCATGAATGAGACAGATTTACACTACGACATTGTAAAATATATTAGAGAGTACCATCCAACAATAGTCATCCCAGGGTTGGGAGAGTACCAAGACACATCTACTAAAAGAATAGATGGATGGAAGAAGGGTTACAGTGGTGGGCAACCAGATTTGATAGTTCCACAACTACATAAGAGATATAATGGGTTTGCTATAGAGTTCAAAACACCGAAAGGTAATGGGGTTATTAGGAATAACCAGATGAGGGTACTAAGGAGACTAAGATCACAAGGGTACAACACACTGCTGTCCTCAGACCAACACGAGATAATACATTTCATAGAAACATATATGAGAGACTCTAGAGTTCTGTGCGAGTACTGTAATAGGAGATTTAAGAGTGAAACCACACTGTCTAATCACCAAAGATACTTTCATCGAATACTCTATCTGTGAGACGACCTGTGAGACGACTGTGAGGTCATCTGTAACAAGACACCACGTATAGTATAAGATGACTGACAGTGAGTCCGTACCTATTATAACGTCGACAACAAGGGTTAAAGACCCTAAGAGAGTAGAGGCAGGCAAACGCTTGGCTGCTATATCAAAAGCAGCCAAAGAGAGGAAGATGAGAGAGAGAGTGATAAGTGAGGATGATAGTTTTAACTATGGATACATCATAGGTACTATAGGAGTGGTAATAGCCGCTGGTTCGCTGTACTACACGATTAGTCAAGACAAACAAGTAGTGGAGCCTAAGACCGTCGTTATAAAACCACCACGTAAACTCGACAGCCTCGATTAAAACATATCGTATAATATATGGCATCAATAGATAGAAAAGAACTGATGAACGAGCTATACGACGCAGCCCTTGTGACTGCTGGAGCCGTAGCCGTATCCATGGCATCAAAGAAAGTACTAAAAGAACCGTTGGGTACCCCTGAATCAGTAAAGGGCACCCTCAAGTTAGCGACTGCTGTAGGCGTTTCAACGCTACTTATCAAGTGGGCACAGAGTAAGAAATACTTACCTATTGACCCGTTCTCAAAATAATCTAACGTAATACATAATGGCTAGTGTGATAGCAGGTGGTTTATTCAACGCTATAGCATTCGCAGGAGCTGGATTTATATTCAGCAAGCTAAACCACACCGGCTACGAGACAGAGATAAAGAGACACAACAAAGCATTGGAAAGTCTTGCAAGAGCGAAAGAAAAGTTCTACGAGAACGAGATTCGTCAGAGAGAGTAGTATAGCAAGTGGGGCTGCGAGCCCAATCGACCTCAACCGTGAATATAAATACCAAAACATCACCAAATTTGGCCAAGTCACGACTCGACAAATTTGGCGATATTTTGGTATTTATGTTCACGATTGACGTCGAATAAGCTCGCAGCCCTACTTGCTATACTACTACAACGGTCGTTAATTTGGTTTGACACACCCCTCTCCACCGATTAATGTCAAACACACGCGAGACTTGTGAAACAATACTGAATTTATACCAAATCACATTTCAGTCACGTTTAAAAATAGTCGCTTCAACATTTTCACATATTTAAAAAATAGTCGTTTCAAAATTTTCAGTCACATTTAAAAAATAGAAAGTGCCGTCTCAACATTTTCACAAATTTGTCAAATCACATTTAAAAAATAGAAAGTGTCGTTTCAACATTTTCACAAATTTGTCAAATTACATTTTTACAAATTTATGTATCGTAAAAGTGTCTCACGCGTGATAAAATTGCCACCTGTTATGCAAATTAGATTATTGTCACCTGTTAATAATAGATTAGTCCGTTTGTTCACTATTTTCAGCGTTTGTCGCCTCGCCTCTAAAATGGTGATCGTACACATATTTCGACGTTGTGATTCCTCCCGACAACAAGCCTAAGAAAGGTACGTACGGTGTCACAATCGCGACAATGCTCTCAACGTCTTTCTTTAGTAGCGGGTCTTTTTGCAACTCATCGTTTAATTCGTCGGGATTCTCAATAGCGTTCAACCCATCTAGTAAGCTAGCGAATTTGCTGATTAGCAAGTCGGTGAGAAAAGCGTTTGCGATTTCCATTCTCTTCAACTCATATTGGTGCCATATCTTGTCGATGACCTTTGCGGACGCTTTTTTAATATACGCTTCAGATTGGCTCACCACACCATCACCAGACAGTCTAATAAGTTCGGATCTCCTAACGTCAATGTTGTCTTCCACAGTCGAAGTACTAGCGGCTTCAGTGTCCTCGACTAATTCCTCAATCGTAGGATTTTCCTCACTTTTGCGTTTTACCATCACGCTATTACTTATACCCATATTTTATTGCGGAATAACAACTTCGTGACTGTACGGATAACGCAGTGAGATTTCGAGTCTAGCGTACTTGTTATTTTTTAATGCAGTCACAATCGCCGACGATTTTTCTCTGCTAATGTTTCCAAGGTAGTCGTCGATAACGACCTTCATATCGCTCCTACTCGGGCAGTAGAAGCAAACGAGCTTACTAATATTTTCTCTGTACGGTTTTGCGATCGACGTCAGTTGTTGCGTGATGACAATAACGCTCAACATAAAATGTCGCGCGCTAAAAGCTAAGTTGACCAACTGACTAGTCCTATTCTTGACATCTTGAGAGCTCGCACAGTCGTCCAACACAATCAGAGTGTTAGTGCCTTTAAAAACATTTGTTACACACTTGAGAACAGCGTCGACATTGTCCTGTGTGCAGTCTATCGCTAACACATCAGGGTCACTTACATATTTCCAATCTTGATACGCTTTGTTCCACTCAAAAGTAGGACAAATCAACACAATGTAGTCAAATTCACTAAAGTACTCAGATTCCAATGTTTCCAGCAAATAATGCGTCTTACCACAAGCTGTCATCCCAACAATTAGCGCATTAAACGGAGTCTCCATTAACTCACGTTTGATTTAATACTGGATTGATTGCAACCCATTGTTCATAAAGTTGACCAACCCATCGCTTATCACAAACACCCTGCACATGACATTTGCGGTCGTCGCTTTCTTCGTGATTTCAAGAAGCACGCCGGATTGTGTGTTTACAATGTTCTTGCCAGTGGCGACATTGCGATTATCTTGAACGCTCCTCAAGTCAATGACCAACGCAAAGCTGTCTTTATAGAACTTCTGTATGGTCATGAACTGAGCGTGTTCTTCACCCAACCCAAACAATCGTTTCGCTTCTGCATAGAACTTCGACTTTGGGATACCTTGTGAGTACACACTATTTGGCACACCTTCAATTGTGACTCTAATATTCTCAATATTTGGGTAAAGAAACTCCTCGCTGTCTGTTCGCACCTTATTCGTGAATAGCAACACAATCGCCTTCATGCTTTTTCTTGGAAGATTAATGTTTTCATTCACAATGGTCGTACCTTTGTCCCATTCGGTGGTTTTCATCAACGTAACGTGCTCATACGACAAACTACGACCACTTGCGTAACCCGACGCTATCTCATCAGCGAGCTCCTGGTTATCAATCGTCTCATACTCAAGCTCGAGGTTCTCCAGAGTGTATCCGCCCACGGCGCTACCGGATTGCGCCACCATAATGTCTGTGGCCTTCGGAAGTGTGATCACATACTGCAAGTTGTTGTTCATGCTAAAAGGAGCGTACAACCCGTGGTCATTCATGATCTTGCCGAGCTTTATCCGCTGCTTCGTCCCAATCACACCAAACATTAACGCGTCACTAACCTTAACAACGTTCCCACTTGTCGCACCACTGTCGTCCTTAGAAATTAACTTTCTCAAGTTCTCACCACCAATACCATAGTCAATCATTTGGTCTCGCGCAGTAACACTTTCCCAAAGGTCGCGATAGACACCAGTGTAATTTTCCCCATTGTTGTCATACACAGTTTCCCCAGCTAGCCTCACAACAAGTTTCTCAACCAACAACTTGCTAACATTGTTCAAGAACCAGCTTTTGGCGTTTGCATTCTTAAAGTCGAACACTAGACCCAACGATCCAGGCACCAAACAGCTACTAACCTTGAGCTTCGGTATATCAATGTAAAGTTCCTCGCCAGGACTGACCTTATTAGGGTTCAACGTGATTACGTGTTGCGTTCTCACCCCTTTTATGACACCCATGGTCGCTCGTCTAAAACCAGGGCTCAACTCTGCTGACGTGACGTTCATATACCTTTACACATGTTTTATCGCTACCGTTTTAGCTTGTAATAATCGTAAGCAAACCACGCAAGTACCACCGCGAGTACCCACAGATTTTGAGCCAACCATGCGAGACCCTTCGCACCCAACGTCAACACATTATAAACTAAATTAGCCAACCCAACAGCCCATGGACCCATTTTCGTTATCGCGTTCTTAACAGCCTGTGCGAATGACCTCGTAGCCGTAGCGCCTCTCATAACAGCAGACCTCCCAGCGATAATAATAGTTGTTATAATTCCAGCCACTGAAATTGCTACAGCGCTCAACCCAACTATATTTTCTTTAGCCCATTCCTTGAACTTCTGCAATCTGTCAATGTCGATCTCTTGTTGCTCTCTAACTTCCTCTATTTCTCGCTGCTCAATAGTTCTGTCTCGAGCTTCTTCAAGCCCAACAACACGCTCTCTCAATTCAAAGGCGATGCTTTCATTGTCTTCACCATCTAGTTCGTCTGACGTTCTATTTATCACTTCTTGAAAGTGGTCCGCTTGTATTTGCAGCGTACCATCGTCACCTACTCTTGATTCACGCAACACACTATCGCTTGGATTAACCACACCACTCAGCTCGCGGTTCTCGTCTGGTGACAGCCCAGGTATGTCGGCATAGCCCACTCTTGTCTCGATTACTGGGAGGTCATCTGGGACTACTTCTATTGTGACAGCTGTTGTTTCTGCATTCTCAGGGATTTGACTAACTAACTTTTTGAACTGCTCGATCGCGTTTTTACTACTCGCGTCTTTACTGTAGATCAAACCTTTTTTCCTAGGTTTTAGAATTAGTTTGGGTTTTCCATATTTACCGTCTTTGTTTACCGGTTTGAAAAGAATAGCCCCCGAGTCCGTAACCTGCGACCTGTTGACTATTTCCCTTGACGCGTCGTCGAGACCGAGTGCCTTTTTGCTTAATTTACGTATTTTCTTGTTTATTAGCTTGATTCTTTTTACGTTGTTTTCTGTTAGCTTTTTGTTGGATGCTTTTAGCTCGCCCAGCCTTCTCTCAATTTCTTTCTCCTCTTCAAAAGCTATACTAAAACTCTCGTCATTGACATCACCATATGACTCCTGCTCAACAAACCCCACTGCAGGGACTTCTGTGTTGGTTCCCCTTATCGTCACCGTCTTACCATCATCAGTATCAATAAATGGCGTCTCTTTTTGCCCACCTCGCCTCGCGTCTAGCTCACTCCTTATCTTTTTCGCTTGGTCTTGATAGTCGTTGTAATTAACACGAACGTCTTCCGGCATGTTGTCTTCAGTGTGCTTACCGTACATGCCTTCAATAACGTCTTCAACATCGGCGAGCGTCTTTTCTAATTGCTCATTACTCATGTCTTCATACTTATTGAGGGTTTCCATCTCGATCTCGTCAAAAACTTCCCCACCTTCAGCCATATTACATTAGCTCACATTTTGAATATCGCTCTCTGACTCCTACGAATCACATTTTCTTTCTAGTTTAGATAATTGTACGCAAGCCACGCGAATGTCACCGCAAACACCCACAGATTTTGAGCTAGCCAAGCGAGACCCTTTGCACCTGTCACCAGCGCGTCGTAAACTAAGTTAGCCAACCCAACAGCCCATGGACCCATCTTCGTTATCGCGTTTTTAACAGCCTGTGCAAACGACCTCGTGACCATAGAGCCTTTCATAACGTTAGACCTCCCAGCGATAATAATAGTCGTCACAATTGCTGCCACTGCAATCGCTAGAGCACTCATCCCAACCATATTTTCTCTAGCCCATTTCTTGAACTTCTGAAACTTGTCAATGTCGATCTCTTGTCGCTCTCTAACCTCTTCTATTTCCCGCTGTTCAATAAGCACGTCTTTAGCCTGTATGAGCCCAATCACTCTTTCGGCTAGATTAACATGCTCTTCGCTCCCCACAGTTGTGAGATCTTTTTTACCAAGCTCTACCATTCTCTCACCCGCTTTGTCTATCAAGTCTCGAAAATGGTTTGCTTTTATTTGCAATGTACCAGCGTCGCCTATTCTAGACTCACGCAGCACATTCTCGCTTGGATTGAGTGTGCTATTCAACTCACGATTCTCGATTGGTGTTAGTCCAGGTATGTCGACGTACTCCGCGCGCGTGGTGTCTAACAATGACGCACTCCTCGCAACGCCTTCGTAGTCTTTTGCGTTGTCATTAATCCGCGTCTCAATATTGCTAAAGGCCTCCTCCACGCGTTGACGCTCCCTTCTACCATGTTCGCGAGCCAGCCCACTCCTCACTTTAGTTAGTCTAACTCTCTCGCCGACTGCGACGTTTGGGTCGTCCCAAGCTAGCTCGCTATCTTTAGTGGCTTTTTCAAGACTACGCTCTAGTTCGTCGTCGGCGACATCTTTGTATTCGTTAGAGCTACCCATCTCAAGGTTGTCGAAACCGCCCTCGGCCATATTACACTAACCTACATTTTGAATATCGCTTTCCGGTATCCACGAATTATGTTTGCTCTCATAACCTAACCATTTGACCAGCGCCATCTTCTCTCCTCTAACTTTCTTTCTTTTCAACACCTTTTCAACTCTGTACGCATCATCACCATGTTTCCTATTAACCAGCGATAATTCCTGTTCATAAAATTTACCAATAATCTGTTCACCGCTTATATCCTCAATTTCGTACACATTCGGATCGCCACGAGTAACCTTCACCACTTTAAACAGCTCTTCAGTGAAGTTGGCTTCGTAACCTTTTGTGAACACGCTCTTGTATTTACTAATTCTCACCGATTCACCAACTCTAAACTTCGGTAATGGATTGTCCGCAAATTGATGACCAAACAAAGTGGTCCACACTTCACCCTCATTTGACTTATTGACATCCTTCGGTTTCATCATAATGCTTCGATTCACATTGCTATTGTAATTGCTCACAAACTGGTCGAGACCCCCAACCCATTTATACGTTCCATGGGCGTAGAAGTACTTCCACATAATGCTCTTGAGACTTCTATTAAAACGCTCGACAACAGCAGCCTTTTTATCGCTCTTAGTGCTGAAATATTCAACACCATGTTCTTTCAGTAAACTTTTCACACCAACATTGTAGAACTCAAGTCCATCGTCAAATTGCGCTAACTTAGGCGTGGTTCCAAACCGATCTTTGAAGTCAACCAACAATTTTCCAACAGCCTTAGTCATGTTCTTAGTGTCTTTTCTATAAACTGCAATACCAAAAGCGTATCTACTCAATATTTCAATGCTTGTTAGTATCCAATAATATCCACCATTCTGTTTTGAGTACTTACTCATGTCCACTAAGTCCATTTGGAGCTCTTCACCAAGAAACCCAACAAAAGTCGCGCGGAATTTATGTCTTCTCACAATAGGTTTGTACCTAGTGTAGGTGTCCTGCGCTGTCAACCATTCTTTCACTGTTTTTCTAGTTACTTTCAATCCGTCTCCCAACGCACTTTGATACAACCTCTCTGCACCACTGTACCCTGTCTTGGGATTATAATAAATGTCTCTCAACCCCTGCTCTGTTTCCACACCAAGTTCCATATAATTCACACAATATACAGTTCCAATAGCACCGCGCCGACGTCAGCGTCACCATTGTTTGGTTTGACACGAAACGTCATACTTGAGTAAACACCTTTTTTAATTCTCACCTTGGACTCAACATATGCATAACGTTGTATCCCTCCATCAAGAGACTGCTCGGTGGGTATTGGCAACGTTGTGATCACATCACTACGACTCCCATCGGTGCCCACGTTGCTCTCCGTCTCAACAGCGTCGCACGAGACCTCTACATACTTTAGACCTCCACTCACGTCAATCTTGTTTGGACTGTCGTGCCACTTACCATCTAACACGATTCCTACATCCTTCGCGAAGCCGAGCAAAAGCCCAATGTCACCCAGCCTAAGCTCTATCGCGCTGTAGGGTTTGCCCCTAATAGGCAGAGCTCTAGCCCTACTTTTACCTGTGGCTATCAGTTTCTCCACCACGAAGTCTACGCTAACCTCCCTGAGCGCGTGTCGTAGAGCTCTAACCAACGCGTCGAAGTTGTAGTGACCCCCACCCAATCGAGGTGTTGAGAACCTCGACGTTGGCGTTCCTAATCTAACAGAAAAGAATCGAATATTGGCGTTACTCGTCACATTGTTGTAGTTCCAAAACACAGTGGCTGTCTTAACTATAATATGTGGGCTATCGTGTGTGACTACCACACTATGGTCAAAAGTTATGACTTTCTCCACACCTTCAATGAGCACCGTCAACTTTTGATGGTTGTTGTGTGTACGTCGCTTTTCAGTGTAACCACCAGAGTCGAACCCATAGTTTAGACTCATTACTTTAGCACGCGTTTAATGTTAGCTACTCTAGCGTTGCATACAAATCCAACAATATGTCACCAACGTTGACACCACCACCATCTTGGTCAGTCACGCTAAAAACTAACTGCGTAAAAGCGCCTTTGTTTATCGACACCTTCGACTCAATGTTGAAGAAGTGTTGAACAGAGCTCTTCAGTGGTTGGGTGGTGGTCAATGGTAGCTCAACGATAACCTCGCTTTTGCTACCATTAACAATATTCTCAGGTCTGTTCACAATGCTACAACCCACTTGTACGTACCTCAGCCCTTTGTTAACGTTCACAACATTAGGGCTGACCAAACCACTACTACTCACCGTCGTGTTATCGTTGAACCCTAAGAGTTCTCCAAATTTAAACAGCTCTAATTGTTGGTCAGTTTTTATCTCACACTTTGAATTGTGTTTGTTGGCTACTAGCTCGATAGCCCCTAATCCTTTCAATTCGTCGGCAATCATTTTAAAAGTGTGGTACCCAGACCCGAAAACGTGCTTGTTGCTGTTGTAACTTATTTCATCATTCACACCGGTCTCCACGTTAACGTAGTCCCAAAAGATGGTCGCTTTTTTTACTAGTAAGTGAGGATCTGAGCCAAACGTCAAAAGTGCCTCTGGTAGATCCACAGTTTCCGTTGGGCCTCTAATCAATACTACAACCCTGACCATATATAATGTAGCATGTGTTATGTGTAACATATGGTATATTATATATGCAGAAAGCCCTTCGTGATTACTATGGAAAGTACTACAAACTCGCGATGGCTAACACATCGAAGGCTGCACACGACGCAAAGGCAGACCTCATCAAAAAGTACCCCCACGCTACTTTAAGCAAATTTGAGTTCTATCCAAATATTTTGCAAGATGGTAAGATCATGAGTGTCGACATATATTTCAGAAATAACGACATCCTCAGCACAGACATAACCAGCGCAACCTTCAAAAATGATAAAAACATGTGGAAGTGGTTACACAATAGTAAGTTCCCAATAGTATGGCAAGGTGGTGGGACTATCCAACCACTACCAAAAGGTCATAAGAACCACTGGGGGCTTTGGGACGGTTATCCAACAGAAAACGTGTTAAATTATCCAGTGAATAATTTCAAAGTTTTTGTTAACCAAAATAGCTACTTCATGTCGAAGCTACCAGTCTTGCGAGTCACCACGTCAAAGACAAAATCAGAGTGGGACGACAACGAATCTTACTACCGTGTTGTGTTTGCGACGTATTGTGCGAGTTTCTGTTGTGGGGTGTCATTGCAACATTTATCAGTGTCACAAGAAGTTCACCCTGTGGTTACAAGTGTGATGAGGTTTCATTTGTACTTCACCATTAGGAGACTTCTCAGAAGAATGGAAGGTGGCGAGACCATGAAATCAATAAGTAGAGAATTTGACGCTTCCGAATTGTATGGTAAGATTTCCAAGATTCCCAGAAGGCACTACTACCAGAATAAAGTCCTTAGCGATGGTACAACAGGCGAATCCAGAGTGTTCACACTCAACGACGTTCAGAACGATTACAAACGATACGTCGCACGACTCTCAGACGGCTTTACCAACATTGGACTGCAATATCTAAATCAGAGCATAGAGTCCTTTGTGTACTCCACACTTGGTGCGCAAGCGAGAACACGTGTATCAGTCGTTGGCGGTTCTGCAGGAAGTCTAGAGACCCAACAAGAATTCCGCAAGTTGTTTTCTGACAGTGTTGTACAGTACGACGTGTCGACATGGATTCTCAACATGAATAAATCGATTAGAGACACCAACGTTGTCCAAAATCTCGCACTGTCGCCAAGTACATGGTTAATGCCGAGTAACCTAGTGATTCTCAAGAATAAAATCGCCGGGTACAACAACTTATTAAAGATTGCCACAGAGTCCATGAGATTTGGAGTGAACACCAGCTTGAACGCAACAACACCAACAATCACGGCTAAAAAAGTCCACCAAGAAAATGTGGTGACTCACCCATTAGTGGTGCCAACGACCGTGAAGAAAAAAGCTCACCAAGAAAATGTGACGGCGCTAAGTAATCTCGTGACTAAAAAAGTTTACCAAGAAAGTGCGGCACCACTTCCCATGAGAGAAGCACTTCCCACAAGCGAGTCAGACACGACAACGCTGGCGATAGTGTTAGGGTTCTCAGCGGTATCTGGCTATCTGCTAACCAAATACACCTTGAAGTAGTAATGAGTCTAAACTATGGGTATGAGTCTGACGACCCTCACGATAAAATACTAAAGAGAACGAAAAGGCATCTGGACGAAGATCCTAAATTAAGCGCGACCGGTGGAAGGATGTCTGGAATAATAGACATGCAAGGCTCAGCGATAAAAAACGTAGCAGACCCAGTCGATGACTCAGACGCCACAAACAAAAGAACTCTAGAGCAGCTGCTATCAAGCTACCTCAAGAGTCAGTCCTACAACGTTGTGCTCGACTTCAACGTTAGCACACACGCCTTGAAAAACGTGGAATTTCACACCAATGGTTCAAACAATGTGAAAGCTATTGGTGAAACAAGTAAATTAGTGCAAAACAACCCGGCTTATGGTCCTATTATCGGCATCAGCGGTGTAAGCCAAAGTTTTCTATCCCCTGTGTTAACACCAATCCCACTTGAGTCAGGTCTTCATTTTAACTGCCCCAGTATGCAATGGTGTGATCTTTCCATTTTTGTTGTGGTGAGGTTACCTACTCGCACCGCTGGATCAAATTGGGAGACAATTATATCAAACGACGACGGTCAGTGGAATAAGTTCATAGGGTACAAGACTGGTATGACTAATGGACTCGCGTATGGTGGTAGCATCCCAGCGATGGAGAGCATATGCACTATTCCAAGTGGCGTCGACATAAGTAAAATGCATATGATATCAATACACTGGCAAATGGACAATTCACATGTCAGGGTCAACAACGTTAAGTCAACCGATTCAGACTTCATAGCGAATATGAAAAAGATAGGCACACCCTATGGAACAATTTTTGGAATACACCGACCAAGAATACCACTCGCACCTTATGCATACCCATCGTTGATAGAATTCTACGGTGTGAAAATTGTGAGTGGCTACATGACAAACCGAGACATCATAATCATGGGTGGAGAAATGATGAAGGAATATGGTGTAAAGTAAATGGGAGCGTGTGTTTCGAGACCTTATGAAAGATATAAGATAAATAAAACGACTGATCACATGTTCAAAGCTGGTGGATCATTTGGTCGCGGTGACGTGACTCTCGAGCTCCACGCTGAGATTGGTATGAGGTCTAAAAAGACTTATGGCGAACCTATTATGTTACCCACAGAGTCAGACACTGTGGGAGTGGTAGGAGACGTGACCTAAGTTAAAATGGGTTGGCTTAGAAAACTGGCTCGTAACATTAGAGACTTTTTCAGACGACGTAGAAAACTGAAGACTAATAAAACACACCTGCTGCATTGGTACACAACAAACCAGATCTATAAAAAACCTGACACCTATGTCGAGTAGTTTTTTTTTTGCGAGGCTATAGTAATGGCAACCAACTCAGTGCAATTATTCGATGGTCACCAAATCACGACGGTTAATCACAACGGTGAAATATGGTTCAAAGCGAAAGAAGTCGCGAGCGCTCTAGGTTACGCTCGACCAAAAGATGCAGTCAACGACCACGTCGAACCTGACTGTAAAATGGAGATGGAACAGACCTCGTTTATCAACGAACTTGGGGTCTACTCATTGACGTTCTCGAGTAAATTGGAGCGCGCGAAACACTTTGGAAGGTGGGTGCACTCAGAAGTCTTACCAAGCGTTAAAAAAAGTTTAGCTGACGTCGGTCTCAAACACAACCAGTTTAAAATGATCACTGAGTTCGACCTTCATACGAAAGTCGTCGGTTTTCTTAGGAAATATTATCCAGAGGCTATTTTGATAGCCGCTTGTGGTGAGAATCAAGACACTTCGAGTAAAAGAATAAACTCGTGGAAAAAAGGTTATCAACGTGGAACACCTGACTTAGTTATTGCCAACGCAAACCGACAGCATAGCGGACTCGTGATTGAGTTCAAGAACCCAGGTGGCACAGGCAAGACGTCCAAAGAGCAGGAGTCTCTGTTGCTCAGATATAAATCCGCTGGTTATCTAACACTCTTGTGCGACTCGTACGACGACGCTATTACCACAGTGATAAAATATCTCTTTGACGTTGGGTTTCAGTGCTCCCAGTGTTTTCGTAAATTTAAAAATAAATCAGCGTTGAGTAACCATGAGAGACGTTATTGTAAAGAGACTTTTTAGACAGCGAGTAATAAGTCGAATTAGCGCTCGTTCTCGTTGTTGAGACGACGTTTGAGGCGACAACTGCTCTAGCATTTTTTAAAAGACGTTTTTAACTCAGTAAAAAATGTCTGCGAAACTTTCTCTATTTATTTCACAAACCTTCTGACCACTGTGTGAAAAAACGTTTCTACTGTACATTGGACGCTTCACGTGACCAATGTCTAAATTTAAAAAAGTGGGATGTATTGAGAACACCCTCAATTTTGCGTGGAAGGATGATGACGTCTGCACACTGCGCGATATTGCTCAGCGCCACCAACGAATGATGGTCCTGGGTTGTATCTCCAACCGAATGGTGCTTCAACGGTTGTTCCGTAAGTGTCACGACAAACGACGCAATACGCTTTTAGAAAGGTGATGTCGTCTGCTACTGGGAAGAGCGTGTCGAGTTCGCCAAGTCTTTTTAAATGCTCTGTTGTTATGAGACCACAAATAATGACGTGGATGCCAGCTTTGACATATTCACGAATAACTGACAGATCGGAGTACCAATGACCTTCATCAATACCAATGACGTCGTAATCAGCTATCTCGGAAGAACTCGGGAGGTTGGTGATTAACTTCGCAGGTAAACTGTCTGACCCAACAACAATGGTCTGGCGATGTGTGGAGAACGCGTGGTCAGTTCGTCTGGTGTCACCTGTGTTGTTCATGTAGAGGACTTTGAGCCCTGACTTACTTAACGTGATTAACCTACGAAGAGTCTCCGTCGTTTTTCCTGCGAACATGGGACCAATCACGATTTCTAGTTTACCGATTTTCTTCATGATTACTATACCTCCAGAGAAATGCTCTCTCCTGTTGCGGCAACTGTTGTTCGTTGTTAAATATCCGCTGAAGCTCTAAGTTTTTAAGATGAGTCTGCGAGCTCTCATGTCTCAAGCGATGCAGTGGGTCGTTGGTGACCACACCGCATGGGTGACAGGTGTACGCGTTTTCGTCTCTCGCAAAGTGTCTGTGAGCGGGCGAGAGTACGTGGTCCCTGATATCGTCCGCACCTAGTATCTCATTACACCCAACCTTGCAAACGTGAACGTCGCGGTTCGCGGCGAGCTCTAGCCACGCTTTGGCTTTGGTTGGGCATGGTTTCCACATAAGGGTCGCTAAGAACACTTGGAGGAAGTTACCGAGTAGTGTGGCTGTGGACTCACAAGGGTTGTTCAAGTAGACATCACTCGCTAACATAAGGTATTTGAATGGTGAGTAACACCACACAGGGATTATGTCAGATAACATACCAGCAAGCTCGTTGGCTCTGTCTTCTCGAAGATCGATCCAAGCGTCGAGAAGGTACCTCGTATGGCGGATCTGAGAGCCAAGCCGTTTTGGTGGTCCTTCAGGGTCGGGGTCGAACATTGTGTATGTTGAGAAGTACTCGTTTAAGACGGTAGGTCCAGAGGCGCCTTGTAGGGTGGGCACACTGATAAAGGCTGTTCTCAACATGTTGGCAATATCTTCTTCGCTGATTTCTCGAGCTTGAGTCATTATGTTATACTCTCAGAAAAAATCCTAATTTTTTAGTGCGTTTTGGTCTGGAACTGTGAGACACCTGTGAGGTCAACTGTGAGACACCTGTGAGGTCAACTGTGAGTAAGATAACACGTGATAGTGTATTAGATGGCTGAAGACTCACAGACGGTTGTTGAAGCGAAGATCACAGCTGATGTGAAAAGTGTTAAGGTGAAGGACCCAAAGCGCGTCGCTGCTGGTAAAAAGTTGGCTGAGATATCGAAAGCTGCGAAAGAAAAGAAAATGCGTGAAATGATAGTCAACGAAGAACAGGGTGGTGAGTGGGGTTATGGATATGTTGTCGGAACACTTGGTGTAATCATCGCTGGTGCTTCACTATGGTACACAATTAGCAATGAAAAAGAGACACAACTGGAACCTGCGAGCACTGTGGTTAGCGCGTCAGAAAATCGTAGAACTTGTCGTCCAGCGCTAGACACGTTTGATTCTTAAACAAAACACACGACAATGTATATATGTCCGCGATCGATCGAAAAGAACTTATGAACGAATTGTACGATGCGCTACTTGTTACGACTGGTGCTGTGGCAGTGAGTATGATCTCTAAAAAGGCTTTGGGAGAACCATTGGGAACACCAGAGACAGTTAAAGGCACAGTGAAACTTGCTGCAGCTGTTGGTGCAGGAACGCTGTTAGTAAAATGGATGCAATCGAAAAAGTGGGTACCGACAGATCCATTCAAATCAACGTAAGTTAATGGTGAGTGTTGTGGCTGGAGGGATATTTAATGCAGTGGCTTTTGCAGGCGCTGGCTTTATGTTTTCGAAATTTAATCACTCAGGTTATGAAGCTGAGATGAAAAGGCACAACCATGCGTTGGAACAGTTAGCCAGTGCGAAAGAAGTGTGGTATGAGAATGAAGTCGCTAAGAAAGATAAGATCCAGCGTTTACGACAACGGCTCTCTGATGCTAATGCTGACATCAATGACACAAACCACGCGTTGGAAGAACTTAGAAGCGTAATGACCATACAGTACAGCGGACGAGTGTTCACTGACCTCCCGAGGGTTGCGGATTACTACCAACCAAGTGCGGAAATGAAGCAATACCAATTATTGTTTGTTAGCGCGCTAGGCTTGGGTAGTGGAATAGTAGTGTGGGTGCTAGTTCGGTGAAAAAAAATATGTTGGAGTAGTATAAGAGTGATGGACAAACTTATGAGGCAGATGAGCTACGGTTACACAATTGACGAAATCGCGAGTGAGACGCAAACTGAGTGTGGAGACACCTTCAGAATTCACCACTGCTCGGATTGTGACGTTGTGAAAAACGTGAGTGACTGTGGTGGGTACGCGTGTCCAAAGTGTGGCGACACCGAATGGGGTTACACTCAGAGTTACAGCGACATGAGACTCACGCGACTAAAAAGCGTTCACAAACGGTCTTGGTGGATGGGGAGGAGACTACGGAACGTTGTGAAGGGTGAGCACCTTGAGTTGATAAAAGAGGACTTCCTGAAAGTTGTCAATGTGTTGCACTCATGCAATTTGGTAAAGGGTAGAAATGTCAGCAGATATGGATACTACATTATTAGGTTGTGTCATAGAAGACGAGTCGAGACACTCAAGAAGGTGTCAGACCTCAAAGACGGGAAGGTGAAAGACTTGTTTGACAACAATCTGTTTGGGGTGGTGTACCCAAAGCTGGGATGGTGTGAAAGTGATGACAATTATTACAACGAGTGGGCTAAGAAAAAAAGTGTAATGTAAGTATAAGCCAATGAGTCGGACTGTGAAAAATTCAGTGACAAAAAGACGGGCGCATAAGACGAGTGCGGCCGTTGTCAATTCACTAACAGACGAAGCGACCAACGTTCACGGCTTCTTTAGAGACCAAGAAACACAACCTGTAGAAGACCTCGCACCGTCAACGCGTCTGTTGGATCGAGCACTGAGAGGGTTCACAAGGTCCTATGGAGTCGAAGTAATTGACGACGGAGACATCAATCAGGTAAATGGTAGTAGAAGCGCTGTCACTAACCTTTTGAGACGTGAACTAGGTGAGACCAACGGAATGAAAGTGGTGGAGACAGTCAAAGTCACTTTTGAGAAAGTTTTAGAACTCAATAAGACCACATACAAAACTGCCTACTTTAACAGCGAAACGTTCGTCGTCATTAACGAGCATGACATCGAGGGTGTCGCCAATCGTGGGTCGGAGCAGATTTTGACACGGATAGCTGGGTGGTTATCTGAGGGGTCTGGATGGACTATCGACAAAATAGATGCACACTACGTTAACGTCGCTATTTACAGACCTTTGCATGGGAGTAGCTACATTGCGTTGCCAAAGGAGCTGCGCAACAGTATGAAGGGTCTGATAAATGTAAATAACGATGATGACAACGAGTGCTTTAGATGGTGTCACCTTGCGCATAAGTTTCCTGTTGGAAAACACTCCGATAGAACGTCAAAGTACGCTAGGCATGTCGGTGAGCTGAATTATGACGGAATTGACTTCCCAGTCACACTCAAAGACTACAACAAGATCGAAAAGGCTAACGAAATTAGCATTAATGTTTTTGGGTACGAAAATAAGCAGCCATTCCCTGTGTACGTTTCTAAGGAGGCGTGTCCTGACCATATGGACCTATTGTTGATAACTAATGACGTGGGCAACAAGCATTATGTGTACATTCGCGATTTTAACAAGTTCATGTACCGCCAAACAGAGCACAAGGCGAGAAAGCACTTTTGCAGGTATTGTTTGCAGTGTTTCACCCGCGCGGACGTGCTTGAAAGTCACATTGAAGTGTGTTTGGTCATTAATGGGAAGCAAGCTATTAAAATGCCACAAAAAGGCGCGAAAGTAAAATATGAGAATTTTAGCAGACAATTAAATGTACCATTTGTGGTGTATGCAGACTTCGAGGCTATCACACAGAAGGTGCACACAGCGACGCCATCAAGCGAGTGTAGCTACACAAATGCTTACCAGAGGCATGTTGACTGTGGTTATGGGTATAAATTGGTTTGTTGCTATGACAATGCGTATAGTAAGCCAGTGAAGGTGTATCGCGGTGAAAATGCAGTCAACAAGTTCATTGGGGAGATGTTAGAAATTGTCGAATATTGTAAAGAGACATCTGAGAGTCACTTTAACAAAGAAATGATACTGACTGACGCCGATAAGAAGAACTTTGACGAGGCTAAAAGTTGTCATATTTGCAGTGTTGAGTACACTGGTGCTCACGTTAGAGTGAGAGACCACTGTCATGTCTCAGGTAAGTACAGAGGGTCCGCACATCGTCAGTGTAACGTGAACTTTAGATTGACTGATAAAATTCCTGTGATCTTTCATAACTTACGTGGCTACGATAGCCATTTCATCATGCAGGAGATTGGTAAGTTTGGTCAAGACATAAATGTGATACCGAACAACATGGAGAAGTACATGGCGTTCATGCTTGGAAAAAACTTGGTATTTTTGGACAGCTTTCAGTTCATGAGTAGCGGTCTAGACAACTTGGTGAAGAACCTACCAAGGGACGCTTTCAAGTACACGTCAGAAGTGTTTCGCGACGAGGGGTTGGCACTCATGACAAGAAAGGGAGTCTATCCCTACGATTATATGGACTCCTTTAATAAATTCGACGAAAGCGAGCTACCCTCCAAAAAAGATTTCTACAGCGTTCTGAACGATGAGCACATCACGGAAGAAATGCACGAGCGCGCCATCGATGTGTGGGACTACTTCGACGTTGAAAGTATGGGTGGGTATCATGACCTGTATTTGAAAAGCGATGTGCTCTTGCTTGCCGACGTTTTTGAGAACTTTAGAAAGACATGCCATCGCGAGTATAAATTAGACCCGTGTCACTATTTCACGTCGCCTGGATTGGCTTGGGATGCCATGTTAAAGATGACTGGAGTAGAACTCGAGTTATTGTCCGACATCGACATGTTCCAGTTCGTAGAATTAGGTATGCGTGGTGGTGTGAGCTACATATGCAACAGACATGGCGTGGCGAACAATAAATATATGAAGGGGTATGATAAAGCGCAAGAGTCGAAGTATTTGATGTACCTTGATGCCAACAATTTGTACGGATGGGCGATGAGTCGAAGTCTACCTACGGGTGGCTTCAAGTGGTTGACTGAGAAAGAAATAAAAAAGGTTAATCTATGCGACTATCACAACAATAGTAAAAAGGGCTTACTGCTCGAGGTCGACTTGGAGTACCCAGCCCATTTGCATGACCTACACAACGATTACCCGTTGGCTCCCGAGAAGATGGAGATAACCGTTGACATGTTGTCGGAGTACTGCATGAAAATCAAAAATAAGTTTAACGTGAGTGTTGGTGGTGTGAAGAAGCTGGTGACTAATTTGATGGACAAAAAAAAGTATGTGTGTCACTACGGAAATCTGCAGTTGTACATGGATCTTGGATTAAAAATCAATAAGATTCACAGGGTCCTGCAGTTTGACCAGTCCAAGTGGTTAGGCAAGTACATCGACTTTAACACAGTCAAAAGAACCGCGGCTAAGAACGCTTTTGAGAAGGACTTTTTCAAGTTGATGAACAATAGTGTGTTCGGAAAAACGATGGAAAACTTGAGGAAGCGTGTGGATGTAAGATTAGTGACCACTGCGAAGAAATTAGAAAAGCTTGTCTCGAAGCCGACGTTCGTGTCTTGCAAAATATTTAGCGAGAACTTAGTTGCTGTCCACAAAGTTAAAGAAACGTTGACACTAAATAGACCTGCGTATGTGGGTATGTGCATACTAGACTTGAGCAAAACGCTGATGTATGATTTTCACTACAATTATATTATGAAAAAGTACTCTAGCGATACCTGCAGACTACACTTCACCGACACTGACAGTCTGTTGTACACAATCAAAACTGACGACGTCTACTCTGACTTCATGGAGGAGCGCGAAAAGTTTGACAATAGCGACTATCCTGCAGACAGCCCATTCTTTTTTAGAGAGAATAAGAAAGTTATTGGGAAGATGAAGGACGAGTGCGCTGGGACGCCAATTGTCGAGTTCGTTGGGTTGCGCAGTAAAATGTACAGCTATTTGAAAGAGGGTGGAGGCGGCGGGAAAACCGCTAAAGGTATTAGAAAGAATATAATTAAAAAAGTGATCAGACACGAAGATTACAAAAGTGTGTTACTTGAGCAGAAACAATTGCGACACACAATGAAGACCATTAGAAGTGTCAAACATCAGCTCGGTAGTTACGAAATTAATAAAGTGTCGCTATCCTGTTTTGATGATAAACGATACCTTTTAGAAAATGGTATTGACTCCTACGCGTATGGTCACAAAAACATTGAAGTGAGAGGCGACAAACGCTGAAAATAGTGAACAAACGGACTAATCTATTATTAACAGGTGACAATAATCTAATTTGCATAACAGGTGGCAATTTTATCACGCGTGAGACACTTTTACGATACATAAATTTGTAAAAATGTAATTTGACAAATTTGTGAAAATGTTGAAACGACACTTTCTATTTTTTAAATGTGATTTGACAAATTTGTGAAAATGTGATTTGACAAATTTGTGAAAATGTTGAAACGGTACTTTCTATTTTTTTAAATGTGATTTGACAAATTTGTGAAAATGTTGAGACGGCACTTTCTATTTTTTAAATGTGACTGAAAATTTTGAAACGACTATTTTTTAAATATGTGAAAATGTTGAAGCGACTATTTTTAAACGTGACTGAAATGTGATTTGGTATAAATTCAGTATTGTTTCACAAGTCTCGCGTGTGTTTGACATTAATCGGTGGAGAGGGGTGTGTCAAACCAAATTAACGACCGTTGTAGTAGTATAGCAAGTAGGGCTGCGAGCTTATTCGACGTCAATCGTGAACATAAATACCAAAATATCGCCAAATTTGTCGAGTCGTGACTTGGCCAAATTTGGTGATGTTTTGGTATTTATATTCACGGTTGAGGTCGATTGGGCTCGCAGCCCCACTTGCTATACTACTAGAGAGATAAAGTCCAAGAATTAAGACAACAGTTGTCAGATGCTAACGCAGACATAAATGACACGAACCACGCTCTGGATCAACTAAGACAAGTACTGACGATACAGTATGATGGGAAGACATTTAGTAAAGAGCCTGAGTTGTCAGACTATTACAAACCCTCGGACGAGATGAAAGAATACCAAACGGTATTCGTTGGAGTTGTTGGACTACCTTTAGGTTACTTAATATATAGAGTGTTATAGAAATGAGCACTAAAACTTTGAAGGAGATGGCTATGGAATTTGATAAAAGGCGTAACTTGACAGAGACACTCTCTTACCAAACTCGTCAGATAGAAGAGTTGGAACAACTACTATCAGACGCTCTAAAACAGGTCACAACAATAAAGTGTGAGTGGGAGACACTAACCGACAACCACGAAGTTACTACACTATAGTCTAAAGGTATATATAGTATACTAACTTAGATGGTTGACGAACGTACAATGAGAATGTTCTATGCTGGGTATACATTGGATGAGATTGAGACATCAAAAAAGTGGAGTGGTACTACATTAGGGTACACATTGGACGAGATCAAGCATGTAATTAAGGACGCAACACCAAAAAAGTGGCACGACACCACGTACTGTTACGAGTGTAGTAACCACAGAACCCAAATCGAAGATGGTGTATTTAGTTGTAACAAGTGTGGAGAGACTACCTACGGACGCGTGAGAAACTTCGTACCTAACATTTGGATGTACAAGAAATCGGCTCATAGTTATAGTAAGTGGTTAGAGAGAATGTTGACTGGACTAGTTAACGAGAGTGACATACCAACAGTTGTCAGTGATTTTATAGAGATAATATGGTCTCTTAAAAGAAACAAGTTGATTGTCAAGAATATATCGAAATATATTTTCTATGTCATAAGAATATGCTCTAGAAGAGGTATAAAGTTGAAAGGTAGTCTTAACGACCTCAAACCTGGTAAGGTCAAGGTACGATTCGAGTATAACCTGTATAGCGTAGTATACAAGGATCTAGGTTGGGATGGGAGATCCATACTACAACGAGTGGATAAATAAAATATATGGTAATATATAATGGCAAGACCAAAAATTTACCAAACCAAAGAAGAAGCTTTAATAGCAGCCAGAGCGCAAACCAAAGATTGGATGAGAACTCATAAGTGGGTGTGTGAGACATGCGATCAGTCATACCACGTGACCTCTAAATATAAACACATCAAGACTAAAAAACATTTTAGGAATCTAAACAGCTAGTTCTGGACTATTTTGTAATGTCCATACGCATAGCTAGACACACCGTCTGGTAGTATATGTCGCTTGTCGTCAAAGCAACTTAAGGATATCTTATTTATTTCGTAGCTTCCTAGTTGGTGGCTCTTGCTGCGAATAGTTTTAATTATGTGAGACATTTGCTCACCATTTGTCAGGACACTTTTATAGTTGTCGTGTCTTATATTATTTCTAATGGTACTCTTCTTGATACCTTTAGCAGTCTTCCCACCTTTTCCGTCCTCTTTTATGTAGCTATACATTTTCGACCTTAAACCAACGAACTCAACGATGGGAACTCCTAATGTCTCATCCTTCATTTTACCAATAACCTTCTTGTTAGTTGGGTCGAAGTAAGGAGATGACTTATCATATCCACTAAAATCGAACATTTCTTTGTTAGCGTACATGTCTTTGTACACATCCTCCGTCTCAATCTCATACATTAGGCTATCCGTGTCTGTGAACAGTAGTTTGGCTTTGTTGCCATACTCCTTTTTGATGTTATTGTAGTGGAAGTCGTACATCAATGTCTTTGATAAGTCTAGAATACACATACCTACGTATGCTGGTCTATTTAGAGTTAGTGTCTCTTTGATCTTGTGAACTGCTACCAAGTTATTGTCAAATATTTTACTGCTAACAAAGGTTGGTTTTGACGTTAGTTTCTTCAGTTTTTCCTTGTCTGTTACTAACTCCACATTCACACGCTTTCGTAGATTCTCCATAGTCTTTCCAAACACACTATTATTCATGAGCTTAAAAAAGTCTTTCTCAAAGTCATTCTTTGCTTGGGTTCTCTTATCCGTGTTAAAGTCGATATATTGCTTGAGCCATGGTGACTGATCGAACTGAAGTACTCTATGTACCTTCTTAACCTTCATTCCCAAACTCTTGTATAATTGTAGGTTTCTATAATGAACGACGTACTTACTCTTATCGTTTAGGTTAGGTATACGTTTTGCAACCTCTCCTATAGATATCTTAAACTTATTTTGGATTGTCTTACAATAGTTTGACAACATATCACTACTTACTTTCATCCTCTCAGGGGCTAAAGGATAGTCGTTGTGAAGATTGTGCAACTCCTCTGGATACTCTAAATCAACCTCAAGTATCAACCCCTTGTCTGAGTCGTTGTTATATTTATCTAGATTGTTGATGTCAAAACCTTCGACCCACTCAAATCCACCAGTTGGTAGATACTGACACATAGCCCAACCGTAAAGGTTATTCGCATCTAGGTATACGATGTGTTTCGATGGTTTACTACTATCATACCCCTTCATGTATTTGTTATTAGCTTCTCCGTGCCTATGTGTTATGCAGGAGACACCACCCCGCATTCCTTTCTCGATGAACTGAAACATATCAATGTTAGTCATTAACTTTAGTTCCACTCCTGTCATCTTTAGAGCGGCGTCCCACGATAGTCCAGGTGATGTGAAGTAATGACAAGGATCTAACTGGTAGTACTGTTTACACGTTCTTCTAAAGTTCTCGAACACGTCAGCCAGTAGTAACACGTCAGACTTTAGGTATAGGTCGTGGTACTCACCCATATTCTCCACACCCATTGTCTTCCACACTTCTTGAGCGTGCTCGTGGTCTGTGTCTGACACATGCTCGTCGTTTAGGATGCTGTAGAAACTCTCCTTTGATGGCAACTCAAGTTCGTTAAACTTATCGAAACTATCCATATAATCATATGGGTACACACCTTTTCGCGACACCAACTCTAGCTCCTCGCCTTGAAATAGTTCAGACGTATACTTGAGACATTCCTTTGGTAGGTTGTTCACCAGGTTGGCTAGACTAGAGCTCATGAATTGGAAACTATCTAGAAACACTAGATGTTTACCTAACATGAATGCCATATATTTCTCCATATTATTTGGTATGACGTTGATTTTCTGACCTATCTTGCCTATCTCTTGCATTATGAAGTGACTATCGTACCCTCTTAGATTATGGAATATGACAGGTATCTTATCAGTCAGTCTATAGTTCCTATTACATAACTGATGTGCCGAACCTCTATACTTACCAGTGACATGACAATGATCTCTAACTCTCACTTCCCTTTTGTATTCTCTATCACAAATATGACATTTAGTCGCTTCCTTGAAGTTAACCTTGTCAGCTATGGTCATCACCATGTCCTTATTAAAATGCTCCTTTCTGTCTTTCTTGCAGTATTTAACCTCCTCTAGCATCTTTTTCATGAACTTCCTAACTGCGTTCTTACCTCGAAACATCTCTACTGGTTTACTATATTTATCGTCATAACAGCGCACTACTTTGTATCCATACCCACAGTCCGTGTGTCTATGGTACTCGCTAGTGTACGATCCTGTGAGTGGTGTCACGTTGTCGACCTTCTCTGTGATAGCCTCGAAGTCTGCGTATATTACGAATGGTACCTCTAATTGTTTGTGGTAATTTTCGTACTCGAGAGTGCTATCTTCTTCGACTGGCATCTTGATCGCTTGCTTACCATTTACCACCATACAAACCTCCCTATGATTCTCTAGAATCTCATTGGTAGTAAAACAATGAAGACAGTACCTACAGAAATTCTTACGACACTTGTGATTAGACTGACCACACATAAACCTACCAAAGTCTTTGATGTACACGTAGTGTCGTTTAACACCATTCGTTATTAGCAGCAGGTCCATATGATCCTCACACTTCTCCTCAGAAACGTAGATAGGGAATGGCTGCTTGTCCTCATACCCAAACACGCTGATGCTAATACCATTCTGCCTCTCAATCTTTTTGTACTGTTTCGTATCCACTGGAAATCTCACTCCTTCATAATTGACAGAACCTACGTTCTTCTTGTGCTTCGACACTCTCTGTGGATCCTTTACTACAGGACACTTGTGCAACACATGGCACCACATAAAACACTTGTCATCGTTGTTCTTTATATTAATCAAACCTTTCGACGCGTTCCTCAACTCTTCCGGTAGCTCAACATAACTCGATCCTTTAAGAGGCTTATACACTACCACATTAATATAGTGGTCATTAATACTATCTACAACTCACCCAGACCCTTCTGACAACCACACAGCTATACGATTCACTATCTCCTCACTAGCTTGCTTCGTAGTCCCACTAATATCAACACTATTAGTCACTGTTTTGACCACACTATTGAAGAAGGCTGTCTTAAACACAGACTCTCCGTCACCAATTTGTTTCTCTAGAGTCACTTTCAATGTCTCAGAAAACTTTAAACCTTTCAGTCTTTCTAACTCTTTCTGTAAAGTTGAGCCCACTACTCCTCTAGTCTTGACTAGTTGTTTTAGTGAATCCTTATTGTCGATCACCTTAACACTATACGACTTGGTGTACCCTTTTAGAGCAACTCTCCTTTGCACTACAGTAGGACGTTTCATCTTAGCAATAAGACTAGTGACTCTCTTGTACTCTTTGTCTGAGGCCTCCTGACTTAGTCGTGACCTCCTCACATATCGTCTAAGATCACGTCTAGCCTTTCGAATCTTTCTGACCTCCCCAACTCTGGTGACTCTATTAATAACGTCCTCTCTAGATACCTTTTTAATAAGGTCCATCCACTTATACCCCAACGCTTTAGCGTCAGCTAGATAGCTAGACATCCTCTCTAGAAAACTCATCTTAATATTAGGCATAACTAAGTCACCAGAACCTATAGCAGGACCACGTGCACCACCGCTCGATAGTGTACCACTACGAGCAACACTACCATCCACAATAGAGTTACGTTTACTCTCAGACATTCTCACACGAGTCGTTTTACTATTTAATATAGCTAAGTCCTTAGACCTTTTCGAACCACGAGCCCCACTCGACTCACGACCTGAAATAAAGTTCATATCAGTATCACGTGTAACATCACTTGACATAGTCTTGTTACGAGCTACATCCTCACCCACAGCAGCCCCATGACTAGACACCTCACTCTGTATCCTACTAGCTGACACACGTCTCATAGACTCCAAACCATGCGACACATCGTCTATTAGTAGTCTCGAAAGTGGGGCTAACGGCGAACTTTTTCCATTTGAATGTCTCAACTTCTCTGGAGAGCTAAGCACTTTTTCCGTTTTTGGATTCAACATATTTGCTCGAGAGATATATGTGGAATCTAAAAACGAAAAAAGTGCTTCGTTATCCAGAGAAAAAAGTTGAGACATGAAAAAATGGAAAAATGCGCCGGTAGCCCCACTTTCTATACTACCGTACTCTCCTGTTTGAATTTTATTTCTCCTGCATTTATTCTCGTAAACAGCATACATGCACCGAAAACCAAAGTTAAAACTCCCCTCTTTGGACTTTAATCAACGCTGAAATGCTCCGCCATTTCGCTTAATTTCATACAAGCGCTTATTCGCGAACGTCCGTTTATTGCGTCACTAACTAATTTCTACCAGGAACGTGGTTAAAACTGAAAGAGGTATTTATGGTGTTCAAACTGACCAGACAGACTGGTTGGCTGCAATGATTTTGACTCAAATAGTGTTAATTTAAAATAACCAGGATTTTTTCACCAGAGTGTTTTTAGAGTAGTTATCAGCATGAATTCGTCACTGGCAGCTCTTGTGTAACTAACCTCATAGAGAGCCTAGACCACATACGTTCTCTTCTGGGCTGTGGTGGACAGATAGACGTAGTCTATTTGGATATATCTAAATCATTTGACATGGTAAATCATGAGTTAGTTACTCATTCATAAACCCAGTAAAGTGGAGTTCAGCAGCCTACTGCCGCGTTTCCGTAACTACGAGGATCAACGTTCAGCACATTACCTGTGACATCTGGTGTTCCTCAGGGATCACAGCTTGGTCCAGCGTTGTTTCTATTCTATGTTAATAAGATCACAAAAGAACGATTTTCGTCATCAAACGTGCATCCTTCTTTCACAAATCTGTCACTGATTTACAATATTTCTTCATATACCCTTGTCCAAATTATTCTCTCGCTTCACTTTAGATCTTACCATAGCATCTTTCAAATTTCTCGGTGTTCTAAAAGCCACCATGGGCTTCCACTGAATACCTTTCTCATGCTATCCGTGGCATGTAAAACAGGCCAAGCCGAATCTGTAATTTTACTTAACCCAGACAGCGCTATATGAAAATCTATCACCAACGGCATTCTATCTTTACCGCTAGATTTCTTGCTGCTAATATCCTGACAAAGGAGGCTTTCACGACTTTTAGTTCTTGCTTTCGAAATCTGAGAATCAATTACCTTCAATTTAAAACCCCTCTTAATAAAATGACCATGAAGCTTTCTTCAAAAAGGCTTTTTTACCTTTCTTCAAAAATCTCATCCGAATCACAAATTCGTCTTATTCTTAAAGCCTAGCCATATGGAATGCACTGTTTCACATGCCTGGGATGACACGATCTATTATCTAAACACTGATGGGTATCCGTGGGTTTAGAACATACATCAGTTGATATCTTATCTTTAACTTTAATCATAACAAAATACGAAATATTTTAGTATTACCATTCCCATGTATATTTTATCGTATCATGGTATGTATGTACACAATTTAAAAATTCCAATAGAGTTTTATTACCATGTAACCAAGTTAAAAAATGTCATCCAGGAATTGCAACCATTTCCAAAGATTCAATGAAATTTGCGGAGCATCTTCCGCTCTAACTTAGACATGAACATATTTATAAATGATAGAGGAAACTTAGTTCCTATCGTGGTTCCTAATTTCTTTCGATAGAGTTTGTTATCAAATTCTAAAAAATTATTTTCCAAAATTAATTTGGCTAATTCTACTAAATCTTTAGCATCTATACTACTTTTTCAAATTCCTCAATTATTTCTTCCATATTCCCAAGACCTTCTTTACGAAGAATATGGGGGTATAGACCAACTACATCCATAGTACAAATAATAGCGCCATCTGGAATATCACCCAATTCTCTCAACTTACAAAAAAATCTGTGGTGTCCTTAATATATGGCAGACTTCTTATAATTGGTTGGAGATGAAAATCCACAAATTCCTATGTTCCTTCGGTAGGTGTACCACAGTTATAAATAACTGGCCGACCCGGTACATCTAATAATCGTTTGTTAATTTTCGGTAGCAAATAAAATCTCCCGAATTTTAAATCTCCGTCCCTCAAGTATTTGCGATTTTCTTCTGAAATAATTTTTGTTTTTCATAAACTGTTTTTCAAAATTTTTTTATTCAATTAACTTAGGTACCTCTTTACATCTACACCTCCTTTATAACAGTATCTCTATATCTCTTTAGATCTTTATGAGCTTTACCTTCTTCTTTATCCATATTATTCTTTATCCATATCCTTATATATTCTAAATTTTTTACTTTTAATGTAAAATATTTAATATAAATCCTTTGTATTTTTCTACACCTAAGAAGAATATTTAATAAACTGTTATTAAAGAGAAAATATATAGGCTTCCTATGTTTCATAGAAATGTCCTCCAGGATTATTCACTGGCAGCACGGGAAATTAATTTTGGTGTCTTGCACCGTTCCAAATTATAGACGAGCTCCATAAAATTAATACGAGGAATTCCTTTAATTTGATACCGCGCAAGTGAGCTCTTGCTTCCACTTAACAATGCTATGAATATAATGAGGTTTAATGGTGCTGTTTTTCATTTCATTTTATTTTATTTTTAGGGAAAAAAGGTTATCATGATATTGTTAAAATTTTAGAAGATGAAATATCAAGAAGTCAAGAAGTCACAGGTAAATTATTTTACGTATATGGCCGCCGAGAGGGGGCAGGGTCTCATACACTATATGGCATCAGATATCCAGGTTCCTCACAAAGTATTCAGTAGAAAAAAAAATTGTTTATCGTTTCGATGTGAGAAGATCATTCTGTTTATATATCTCTTGATACTTTGACTCATAGGAATTTATGTTTGATTTAAAATTTATAAAATAAATTTATGTTTACAGATAAAGCATTTCAGACAAGGAAGTAATACTAACGGTACATCTGCCCTACAATTTTTTACGAGAATGGGGAGATGCTCGAACATTAGCAATTGATAAACGTTACCGCAGACTCTAACTAGTTTACTTATTTATACTAATGTTACATTTGAGTTTCATCCTTTGTTGCATGACGACTTGATTGTTGGAAAGCTTTGATAAATTTCTAGAAATGGTGTAATAATGTAGCGCTTGTCGCAATACGCATTATTAATAACAATTACAATCGATCATTGTTTGAAACACGCTGTAGTAAAATCATTCAAATGTAAATATGAGTATTACTATTGTGGTCTTGTACATGTGTAAATAATCTCTTATATCCAGTTGAAAATTACTTAGTGCTCTGTCTTTAATAGCCTGCGCCACTCCTATTTCTTATTTCTGATATTTCTATTTATTCTGATATTTCTGCTGATTATTCTTCTGTATTTCGATAATTCGTGAATACAATTAAATATGAGGTAATTTTAAGTAAACCCTTTACTGCACTCTGACTCGACTGGGACTAATAAATTGTAAATAACAATCCCACCAGCCTATATACCGCGAAAGTAGCGACCGATTAATCTGTAATCGGCTATTTTAGTGATTGGCTAGCTCATGTCTACTTTTTAACAAACGAAAATACGAAATATTGTTTAAATAAAAACAAACAACAATATATATATATATATATATTTGTTTGTACAAATTTTTATCAGGATAAATACACTTCAGTAATTACAATTTTACTCTTATAAATGTGTGTCCTGAATTTATGTAATAATATGAGCTATGGCTTCCTTTTTGTACTATAACTACATGGACCATTGGAAAAGAACCTGATACAAACCCTACACAGCAATGAATTATTCCGCCGAACTATTTCAGAATCTCACTATTGTAGAATACATATTGCGAGACATAAAATAAGGATAATTAAGATTAGCAGTATAAGATAAGGTAAATTAATTATTTTAATTTGAGAGCAACCAACGTGGTGGATGCAACGGCGATGTTTGTATCTGCGGCTAGTAATAAACTTTTAAATCGGAAAACCAGCATCATTATTTCGTGTCCCAATACCCAGGATAGAAGAATGTATGGAGAAATTCCTTTGGTAATGTGTGCAGCTAAGTATTATTGCCTATGAAATGTGTAATAAGTATATAACGTTATTCACATGGGTCACACGATAGAAACTTTCAATATTAAAGGGTTACACAAACTCTTCATTATTTTTGTTTGAAAAGCAGGGCGAGTTAGAATCCTAATGGGCATCTGTATTGCTAAAAAGCGTTCAGGGAACATTTAGACTTTGTTCTGATGTGTGCAACGTTTCAAACAAATTTCGAAGACATTCTATTTCGCGAATTTTTAATTATCGCATACATAAACATTAGGAATATATTCGCCATTTGCGAAGATGTCCGTGATTTCTGAATATTTATAACGGTTTTGAACATTTAGCAAAATGGCATTGTCAGGAAAAATCTTCATTTTGTTTGCTTCCGAAAAAGTGTAAGCATTTGTTCTAAGATCACTCATTTGCTAATCTGCAAAATTCATGCCGTTACATGATTTTTTTAAACATCACGATCGAAGTCACATAGTTATATACAACATAAAGTATTAAAGAACAAAAAGCGATTACATCGATACAAACATAACAAGCATTTACAGTTCACAGAAAACGATTTGTTTGAGAGGTTTGAGAAACTGTACACACCTATAAATAAAATAACATTTGTTTGAAAATCTACATTAGAATCACCATTCAAAAGCCATTTAATATTTTTATTGTCTAACGCCAAACGCCATTTATCTCCCAACAAATGTGAGGCGGAGGTAAACAGAACAGCAAACATTGGGCAAAACAACAAATAGTGCTTCACATCTTCAAAATCTTTTGGAAGACCTGATTCACTTTACAAATCCTAGCGAGTCTTGAGGCGACATTCAGCCTCGTCACGTGAATGACCAATTAAACATAGAGATTGAAGGGATCCAACCAAATGGGCTGACGACTGTTACGAAAATATTTAGTTTGTCTGAAAAAGTAATTTAATTTATATTTCCGGTCCGTAATCCTAATTGCCTAACAAATGTTCCTTTTCAGGTGGTACTAACATAAAAACCAAATCTACTCTCTAACTGTATGGCAAATATGGCCACAGTTCTAATTACTCCAAGCGTGCTACATTAATATGCTACAGGCGAGATTTTTCTGTTCTTAATTAGAGTCTCAGGGGAGGAGCTGCTTCGCTGAATGTTGTTGTAACAGTTTACGCAATAAAGTACAAATTATTGCTTTCCTCTTCCAGAAAAAGGACGTCCAAATGTAACGAGTCAAGAAAGTGAAGGATCAGCTGAAGGTAAATCTATTTGTGTGTTTCGCAGATTAGTGCATGAATTGTGGGTTTTATATATGATAAAACACCAAACTTGGCATAGAGATAGATAATCTCCTAGCAATTAAAAATATAGGCTATGGACCTACTTGCGACTTACTCCATCCCACAATTGTAGTATAACAATGGCTTACTAGAGTTTCAGCATAGAAACGAGGCTGGTAAAATATTTAATACGAGTATAGTAAAAAATTAAATATAAAAACAAGATGATTTGGCAAAATAATTAAATGCATAAAATATGTTTAGAAGTTTCAATGTGGTAAGTGCTTGTAGGTTATATGGTATATCACGTGACCAACCATGTGACACGATACGATTTATTTAAAACCTGTTTTTTCATCATCATCAAACTTATCTCATTAAAGTGCCTATATAGACCTTTCGGTTTTTCGTTATCTGTATAGAGGATGAAAAAATAGCTGATAAGTTAATTTATAGTTCTTGATTTGGACTTTTCGTTTAGAAGATATCACACTTTAAACATTGCTATTTATATAAAAAGCTGCAAATTAGAAAGGCCTTGAACGAGGCACTTAGCGAGAACGAGGAATTTAAGACAAATTAGAGACGACATTTAAGAGACGAATGTGTGTTTTGCCTTGAACTTGTTAACACTGTATTAAAAAAACACTGCAAGTTCTCTATGTGATTTTCATCTTTACTGTCCGCGTATCGTTCAAGTAAGGAATCGTTCAAGTTAGGTGTCGTTTAAGTTAGGTGTCGTTTAAGTAAGGAATACGATGGACAGATATTTTTCTTTCAAATTCGCTTCATTAGAACATCCATACACTGCGTATCTGTCTGGCATGATTGAATAGTTCAACATAAACGATAACTTATTTACGATAAATTGTTTACGAAGCTGGGAAGATCCTGGACCCATCTCTTAAATGACGTCACAACCTAGTTTCCAGACTCCAGAATTGGCAAAAATACGTTTTCGGTTTTTTATCTGAATTTGCTTACATTGCTTAATTTGGATGCAAAATATCTTCCAAACGAAAAGTCCTAATCAAAAACTGTAAAATAACTTATCAGCTATTTTTTGATCCTCTATACAGATAACTAATAAACGAAAGGGCTGTATCGGGGTCGGCGTTAGATCATGGTCGAGATATGTACAAATATGCGGCTGCTAGCTTACAGCACAGCGGACAACTTTGGTAGGCGCCTTCGAAATAGATACGTTATGTATTACCTCAGTTCTTTAATAAACCACTTTAAATTTCGGTTTTTATTCAGAAAGTTAAGCGGGGTTTTTAAAAGAACGATACATAACATATCTATCTTTCTTCGAACACCCGTTCCTCACGTTGTAAGCCACAAACTGCTTGAATTGTTAAAGCATTGTAAGCAGTAAATTATTAGGGAGTTAGGGTTAGGATCTTTGTTGTTTTGGGGTTGATTACAATCCAATAATTTACTGCTTACAATTCTTTAAGAATTCCTGTAGTATGTGGATTACAGCGTGAGGACCGGCTGCTTCGACGGCGCCTACCAAAGTTGTCCGCTGTACTGTAAACTAGCAGTCGCACATTTGTACATATCTCGATCATAATCTAGTGCCCACTCTGTATAGGCACTTTAAATATACACATTGCTGTAATTCGCATGAGCTCGCACTGAATATATTTCCGCCGTACTGTCGATCCAGCCTTTCTCTCTTCCATCCACAATTCAAGAGTTCTGGATAGCTGTATGAAGACTGGGGAACTGTCAAAGTTGCATAATATTGTCATCTGCTACATTTTCACCTTCATGCTTTTTGTTTCTAATGGACGTAGGCAGCTATGTTATCGACCCGGGACATTGGATTTTTGTTGTCACGTGGACGACTTACAAAGTTTATCCGGATGATGCCGGGCATACGAAGTTTTGGCGACCATTCGTAGATTAGAGCACATGAAAAGCTAGTCATTTGCGATCAATCTGTGTGATCCTGGACGGCTTATAGTTAGTCTTAGTTGGTATTCGCTTCTTTCTCGTTTTCTTCGATTTAATTCGTTGTATATGTATCATTATTTTTTACACTACAATATATCCAGACGTCTGGAAGCATCACAGAATAAAATAATACTTTTGGAGAACTACATTCTCGTTTCTCGATTTTGACATGGATATTAGTGTTTTCTATATCTTTGTTGCTTCTCGATATTATAGCAGATGTTTGTTGCAAACAATTCCTGATATCCATATTACAAGTTATACTTACATTACTGTGTTTGAATACACTGCTATTCAATATTTATTATTCCAGGTACTATTATTTGTGGGTAACATTCTTTTTAACTTATATTTAGTTTTGTTTTTTCAGCTATAAACATCCTACTCAATTATTGTAACTGAGTTCAGTGAGTTGATGTGCTACAACAACAATAGATAATACCACACTCATATTGTTGAAACAATTTCAATGCACATTCTTTATATGTTGTTCTGTTAGTCTGTAGTATAGTAACATAAGACTAGTTTTCCATAAGAGTAGCAGGGATTTCATGTTTATTTATGTACAAGCTTTGCCACATTGAGTAGCAGGGAAACACCACTAGAGCTTATCGCTCCATTACATAGTCCCTAGTAGATAAAAATAAACGAACAGCACATAGTACTTGTTCATTCCCGAATAATTTTCACTGACAATTTTGACCTAGAACCCAAGCAAAACTATAAAATTGATTACTTTAAATATACTAGGTATATAGTATTAGGAGTACTACACTACTGTAAGTCTCAGCGCTCTTACGTTATATACAAGATATGTTTTAAGTAAAGACTTAAATTTACTTAAACTTTCCACATTGCGGACATATAAAGGAATAGAGTTTCAAAGTTTTGGAGCTATCACCATGAATGCTCTGTCACCTGCATGAATCAATCAATTAAGAAATACCTAATGGATTTCCGTGTTTGGATAACGTGATCCAAACACGCGGGATGTTGCGAGACTTGAGAAAAGCGTAAAAAACACGAGCTGATAGGCGAGTGTTTTTAGCTTTTCGAAAGTCGAGCAACAGCCCAAGTGTTTGGATCACGTTATCCAAACACGGAAACCCATTAGGTATTTATTTTATAAAATAACCACAGAGAAATATCACTAAAAGTTATTAATATAATTAGATCAACATTGCAATTCTCCCAAAATCCATGAACTACCAATCAGGGAGGTCTTTCATGTTCTTCTAAACTAATCGGCCAATCATGGATAGTTTTCTATTGACGCTGACGACAGCAAAGAGCCGAAAATAAGCTTGATCAGGTAAAAACATCAGGAAAACAGCTTGGAAAGATGAAAAAGATATATTTCCAGATGGATTTAATCACGAAAATATGCCGTTTAACTTTATGTTGGATTGCTTCAGATGTAAAGTGATGTTGTGAGTTTGCCTAGCCTTTATATTCTACAACACAGAATATTTTTGTGGTTTCCTCTCACTGTCGAAGTGTTCTTTGGTGATTTGTTGTTGTCTACAAGAACAAAATGAATGATTTCTTCGTGAATATGCTGCCAGACTAGAGGTAAAATAAATATTTTACACCTTTTCCATGTTATCTTGGTGGACTATGTCTATAAAAATGTTGTCTTTTTGGGTTTTATTGAATGGTTTTCTCTCACTGTCGAAGTGTTGTTCGGTGATTTTTTGTTCGCTACAGGAACAAAATGAATGGTTTCTTCGTAAATATCCTGCCCAACGAGAACTAAAATAAACATTTACACCTTTTCCAATTTCCATGTTCTCTTGGTGGACTATGTCTATAAAAGTGTTGTCTTTTTGGGTTTTATTGAAATTTTGAATAAGGGTAAACTTCTCCATCTCAAATTATACGGAAATTCTCCTTCGCTTTAGCGTTGCTTTGTCCAACTTTAAATACTTATAATTTCCTATATATTTTCGGCCTATTTTTGCAAAATCTTGTGAATATTAACAGGGAAGATTGCTATATTTTATTTATAGTTATTGTGCATGCTATGTAGAATGTTAATGTTTAAAAACGATGATGGGCCGGCTGCCGGCATGATATGCTTTTGTGTGTCACGACCTCAAAATTCCCGTGTTTGGATAACCTGATCCAAACACGGGTATTAACCAATCAGAACACGCGTAGCACACTTGTTATTTTATAATCAACTTTATTTAGTGAGGGTAACACTTAACAGTTTCAGCTGATAAACTAGTGGCCGTCAAGAAAATAAAAATAACTAAATAGGATAAACTACAAATCTTGTAACACCGATATTACAATAAACAGAGAACCTACATTGTATAACTAATCATAATGAAATAAAAAGTACAAAACTAAAAACTTATCTAGACCTAATGGAATATCAAATTATCTATACATACTAATGTGCAAGTTTAAAAAGTACGTATTCATTGTTCTAATGATAGGGTAGGTACAATAAAAATCAACTATCTAGTAAATTATTGTTCAAACAAATATTTACGAATACCTAATTTAAAAGAATTTAAGGAGTCTTTATTTCTAATAGTAGCTGATATGCTGTTCCATAATTTCGTCCCTATTACTTGGAAAGTTCTCCCACCTTCACTTTCCCGCTTGTAACGAGGACAAACTAAGTTTATTTTGGAGTGTCTGCTTGATCTGTTATGTATACAGTACTGCCTAGAAATAACCTAACAGAAACCGCGGTTAACCGGGGTTCATCCGCGGGTCATCCGCGGATCATCCGCGGTTCAACCTGGGTTCATCTCCGGTTCAACCGAAGTCGATCCTCGGTTGATCCGCGGTCGAACCTCGGTCGGTCCGCGGTTCAACCTCGCGTAACCTAACCGCAATATTAACCGCAATCGTATTTCGGAATATGTCGTTTATTTCCGAAGTTTGGCGTCGTTTGACACATCGAAGAAATGGGAAAGTTGTCAAAATATGCTAAGTTACGGCAGCGATGTAGAATATTACTTATTTCAGAATATAATATCGTTTGCTATGAATTCTTAAAATAAATACTTGTGCATTATCACAAGGAGCCGTAACGTGAAGCGAGTTTAACAGCGAACTAGCGAGTTTATTAGTGAAGCGAGTTTAACAGTAGAGCGGGTTTGTTTGGTATTTTTACACAAGAATTGTATTAAATCGCTATTAAAATGTTCTTACTTGTTAATTTTGTCGACAATCAGGACAAATTACAGGCAACCAGACCAGAAAGGCAATCAGTGAGTGTTTACATCAATTCGGAATCGCGGTAGTGATTTCGGTAGTGATTTGTTTTGACGTCTAATGTAGTTGTTAGGTAAAATCTTAGCTTGGAAATCGGCTACATGATAGATTAAAGGTTAATGTTCACAGTCGTTTTGAAAATTTTGTAATTGAAAGCTGTGGTAACTTATATATTGGAAACATTTTTAGTGGACTGCACCAGCGCTCGCATATATATAAATAACAAATAAACCCGCTTTATTGTTAAACTCGCTTAGCTAATAGACGTTACGGCCGTTACCCGCCTGGTTCATCACTCAATTGAGCAACAAGTTAATACTACCGTAGACTTGCAATCTGCAGTTTAGCGAAAAAACTGCCTTGCTATAGTACACTGCCCAATCTTTAACGCTTGATGATTTTGTCGTCTTATATGACATGTTGGCATATTGAATAAATATGATTTGTCGATTTTTGCCCACAGGCAGTGAAAGGTAGCGAGACTCCAAATATATACATACTCCAATTTAAAAGCTCTTGTTATATGACTGTGTTTCTGGAGCATTCTAACTCGCACAATTAATTCAACAAACAAGTAATTTACGCCGGATATACGCGCGCCGATGTATGGTCGCTATGAATTATATCTTCGAATGTGGATAATTCTGACACTAGTGCTATTGGAGTGAGGTGCGGTATTGCGGAATATCAAAATATCAAGTACTTATATGTGATTTTGATATATCATGATATTTCTTAATGTTTCCTGTACTTAGTATTGTACTTAGTATTGATAATATCATGATATATCAAAAGTGATATAAGTACTTGATATTATGATATTCTCGACGACTAAAATATCATGATATTTTGATATTATCAAATGGTGTTTTGATAATATCAAAGTGAAATATCAAAATATTAATTGTGTTTAAACTATGGTTTGATATTGTGAAATATCATGATATTATCATAATATCATCATGATATCAAATGGTGTTTTGATAATATCAAAGTGAAATATCAAAATATTAATTGTGTTTAAACTATGGTTTGATATTGTGATATATCATGATATTATCATAATATCATGATATTTTGATATGAAATGGTGTTTTGATAATATCAAAGTGAAATATCAAAATATTAATTGTGTTTAAACTATGGTTTGATATTGTGATATATCATGATATCATAATATCATGATATTTTGATATGAAATGGTGTTTTGATAATATCAAAGTGAAATATCAAAATATTAATTGTGTTTAAACTATGGTTTGATATTGTGATATATCATGATATCATAATATCATGATATTTTGATATTATCAAATGGTGTTTTGATAATATCAAAGTGAAATAAAACCTAACTGCTAACACTAAAACTTGAACCAATCGAAACAGACCCTATTGTAATATTTATCGCAGTATTGTATAATTTATGAGTGGGGACTGTGATGGTTTTTACGTTAAAGTACATACGAGAGTATATTATACCGATGTATATTTCAAGCGCTATTTATATGTCGCGCTTGATCTTTATTATACTATTATACTATTACAAGTAAGAATTCTATGCAAGCGATATTAAATGATTTTGAACACAGTTCTATATATTACATAGTTAGTACTTCAGTTGGCGTTATGATGTCTCCTTACGACACATTTTGGGCTTGTCGTATTCTTTTCACATCGACTTTGTGCCTTTTGTCCCCAAATATAAAGTAAACACATGGTAATTCAATGCCGACGATTTAGAGTTTCATTTTGACAGTGATGACGATGACGACGACGACGACGATCATTTTGAGGCAGCTACATAACTTGTGTTACTTTTATAGAAATTTGAAGCGGTATAACTTGAACTTTTAAGTTGCGCCGGGTTTTTTAGTAACGTTTCATATGGAATGGATTAATGTTTTTGGAATGGTTCTCTGGCCAAAATCAGAAATATTCTTTATTTGTTATTGTTTTTGCACTTGCGATATTAAGCAAAACGTCGAGCAATAAATTTGCGTTTTGAAACGTTTTTTCTATCCCGCTTATTAGCCCTCCCGGTTATAAGCCCCCGGTTATAATCCACTCAAAAACGAAGTTGTATTATTATAAGCGGGATTCTACGGTATTATATGACTAGTCAATGTGAATAAAGTTGTTCGCGAAGACACGACTACGGGGTTTTATCATAGAACGAGGCAACAATTATACATTATATCGTAGAACGAGGCAACACTAATATATTATATCACAGTCAATATTAAATATGTTCGCGAAGACACGACCACGGGGTTTTATCGTAGAACGAGGCAACAACACATTATATCACAGTGAATAATACTAGTTGTTCTGGAAGACACGACTACGGACATTACGGGGTTTTATTGCCGTCAATGTGAATAGAGTTGTTCGCGATAACACGACTACAGTCTACGGGGTTTTATCGTAGAACGAGGCAACACCAACATATTATATCACAGTCAACAGTAAAGTTGTTCGCGAAGACACGACTACTACGCCACGTGTACCACGTACGCCACATTATCGCCGTCAATGTGAATAGAGTTGTTCGGCAACAATATATTGATATCACAGTCAATGTGAATAAAGTTGTTTGCGAAGAGAGCGACTACGGGGTTAGACACAGCAACCCATGTCAAGATTAGTGTGCTGCCTACGGCAGCAACAATATATAATGCGTGTTTTTTATAGAACGAGGCAATGATATATTTGATAATCTCATAATATAATGATTTTATGTTGTGATGTATCAGATAATGAAAGTGTTTAGGTGATTATTTTATGCGGTTAGTGGTAATATAATAATAATGTGATAATATCATGATATATCAAAATATATTCATGCTTTCTGTTGTTGAATTTAATATCTGACCTATCGCACGTACGTATTATATGTTTTTTAAAATAATATAAAAATATCATGATATTTTGATATCATGATATATCACAATATCAATCCATAGTCTAAACACAATTAATATTTTGATATTTCACTTTGATATAATCAAAACACCATTTGATAATATCAAAATATGATATTATGATATCATGATATATCACAATATCAAACCAGTTAAACACTATTTTAGTCTTTTGATATTTCACTTTGATATTATGAAAACACCATTTGATAATATCAAAATAATATATTTGGACTTGATATTTTGATAATATCACAATATCAAACCAGTTTAAACACTATTTTAGTCTTTTGATATTTCACTTTGATATTATCAAAACACCATTTGATAATATCAAAATAATTTGATAATATCAAAATATTTTGATATTGGACTTGATATTTTGATAATGTATCATAATAATGTGATAATATCAATTTAATGATATTGAGTTTGATATTTTTGATATTGTTACGGTTTGATATTTTTGATATTATGATGGTTTGATAATATCAAAATATTTTGATTATTGGACTTGATATTTTGATAATGTGATAATATCAATTAAATGATATAGATAGATAGATAGATAGATCATTTTATTTAAACACGCTTACAACGTCAACAAAAGCTGGTTTCCACGAAGGGCGTGTACAACAATTAATACAAATAGAACAGTTAGAGTAGCAATACTATAAAGTAGAAAGGTTAATAGATAGTAAAAAGCTAATACAAAATTGAATGTCTATATTTACATTTTTTATGATACAAGCATCATTTTATGACATGAGTAGCAATTTTTTTTCAAAGTAAGACAGAGACTTGCTCTCCCTAATTTCTTTGGGCAATGAGTTCCATATAGATGCACCATCATACATGAAACTTTTTTTCATGCTATTTGTACGTGGTTTTGGCAAACAAATGCCTGATGAGATGTCTCGTAGATTGTAATTTAACACCTCCTTTTTGTATGTAAAAAGGTTTGTGAGACTCTTTAGTCCCATTTTATTTAAAATTTTATACATGATCTTAGCTTTTGCTCTTTTTCTTTGTGCTTGAAGTGGTTTCCATCCCAATTCACTTAACACAATTTTGTGATCAATTTCATTACTCATATTCACTATAATCCGAGCAGCTCTGTTGTGAAGTTTTTGTAGTCGTGTTGACTGTGTGCCAAATACATTCCATAATTCACAACAGTAGTTAAAGTACGGTTGGACAATGGCATTGTAAACGGAAAGAAGCGAGTCTGTGTCAACAAATTCCCTTAGACGTCGAAGAGCACCTAACCCTGATGTGATTTTCTTGCAGATATTTTCTGTATTGCTTTTCCAGGATAAATGTTGGTCAACAGTTACTCCTAGTGTCTTGCACTCAAAAACTTGTTTAATTGATTCATTGTTTATGGTGACGTTTGGTATGGCTGGGCCATTATTTAGCATTGATTTTGATCCGATCAACATAAATTCTGTTTTTGCTACATTCAGACTAAGTTTGTTAGCTGTTACGTGACACGCTTTTATAACGCAACAAGAAGTGTGACTTCAACTATTTGGCTTTTAATACTGTTTATTTATAAACAAATAACTTAAGGTAGATATTAAAATGTCTATAAAGATTAAAGACTAACTAAACAGTTCAGAACTTATCTGTCTGTACACAACAACAGTCAATAGGAGATTCCAACAACAGGTTAACAATCCATATGGCTTGACTAAGGAAGGAATAATAACGACCAGCGGCAGCGAACTCCACGACTGACTTTGTAACCACTTTGATACATATAGTTCACTCTCATACATATGCATGACTGAGAATTGTATGATCGTTACTTATATAGTTTCTAGAGTGTATAATTATAGTAACATACTTCATTCTATTTATAATGTATTTACGTAACTACTAAATGACATCATATAGCTGAGTCATGCTAAGTCATACATGTAAGTACTTGTTAACTCGGGTTACAAGTGTTTATTTCCTATACTGAACGTTTCAAATGTTCAGTGATCAAATAACGTATAGTTAATTAATATATCTCTAGATAGACATATCCGTAACACCCTCCCTCTTAAAGAAAAAAGGAAGTTTGATGGAACTTTCTTTTTGGATTATAAAATAAAATGTTTGACTATATCTTATGGCCTCGAAAGACAGTCTGCTATCAAATTGTCTTTTCCTTTAATATGTCTAATTTCCAGAATATTCTTGTAAGATAAGACTCCAACGCAATAGTCGTTGATTCTTGTTCTTGAGCTTGTGGAGGAATACCAACGGATTATGGTCACTGAAGACTATGATCGGGTGACTTGGGGAAGATACGTAAACTTCAAAATGCTGTAAAGCGAGAACCAGAGCCAAACATTCCTTTTCAATTGTAGAGTAGTTTCTCTGGTGTTTGTTGAACTTTCTGGAAAAGTAGCACACCGAATTATCGATCCCGTCTTCGTCCTCTTGAAGCAAAACAGCACCAGCAGCAACATCGCTTGCATCCACAGCTAACTTAAATGGGTGGTTGAAATCTGGTGCGGACAATACTGGAGCACTGTATAACATGGCTTTAAGTTTTTCAAATGCCGTTTCACATTGAGCTGACCAAATAAATTTAGCATTCTTGCTAAGTAGCTGAGTCAAAGGCTCTGTGATTGCCGACATGTTTGGACAGAACTTTCTGTAATAACCAGCCATCCAAGGAAACGCATAATCTGTTTCTTTGACGAAGGTCTGGGAAACTCTGTAATGGTACTTATCTTGGCATCAACAGGCTTTACTTGACCCTGACCAACAATATGACCCAAATAGGTGACATGTGCACACCCAAACTCACTTTTGATCAAACTGATGGTCAGTTTTGCTTTATTGAGCCTCCTGAAGAATTCTTTGATAATCCTCAAATGTTCTTCCCACGTGTTGCTGTAAATAACAACATCATCGATGTATGCTTCGCAACTTTCCAAATCTGAGATGATGCGGCTATTAATGAGGCGTTGAAAGGTGGCTGGTGAATTTCGCATTCCAAATGGCATGACTTTATACTGGTATAATCCCTCTGGGGTAACAAAGGCTGATATTTCTTTGGCACGATCAGTAAGTGGAACTTGCCAAAATCCTTTTAGCAAATCAAATTTGGTGACGCGTACTTGGCGTTTCCAATTTTATCGATACAATCATCCATTCGCGGTATTGGAAATGTATCCGATTTGGTAACATTATTGACCTTTCTGTAATCGGTACACATGCGGTAGCTTCCATCTGATTTCGGCACAAGGATACACGGAGAACTCCAATTAATTTGACTTGGTTCGATAAAGTCGTTTTCCAAAAGATATTGAACCTCTTCACGTAGAATTTTCTGTTTCACCGGGTTTAACCTGTAATGATGTTGTTTTACTGGTTTGGCATCACCAACGTCGACATCGTGGAAAATTTTGTCTGTCCTGGTAGGAATATCGGAAAAATGTGTTGAAACTCTTTAACCAGGTTCTGAAGATCTTGGCGTTGAGACGGTTGAAGATGAGATAACTTGGAATCCAAATCATGCAGGACATCCGAGTTGTTAATTTTTGTTGTGACAGACAGACTAGAAAGTTCTCCTAAATCTTCTAGTTCTGTTTTGTCTTTCTCAGACTCAGAACTCACTAAGTTAGTTACAGAATGTATTACCCTATCTTTATCGTAATATGGCTTTAACATATTAACATGGCACAACTGTTTTTGTTTACGCCTATCTGGAGTCATTAAGACATAATTTAAATCACTCTCTTTCTTGTCTACAATATAGGGACCACAATACCTAGCCTGAAGGGGATTTCCAGGAACTGGGAATAATACGAGAACCTTATCACCGCGTTTAAATTGGCGGTTTACTGCGTTTCGATCAAACCTATCTTTCATACTTTTCTGTGTTGATCGAAGACTTTCCCTAGCTAGATCACATGCTTTCGTTAGTTTTGTGCGAAAGTCCGAGACGTATTGCAAAAGATTTAACGAACCGCCATCTTCCGAAAGGAATTTTTCTTTTAGGAGTTTAAGTGGTCCTCTGACCGTATGTCCGAAAACTAACTGAAATGGGCTGAAACCTAACGATTCTTGAACTGACTCTCGAGCTGCGAATAGAAGCAAATGGATGCCGTCATCCCAGTCTTTTTCTGTGTCGAGGCAATAGGTTCTCATCATGTTTTTTAATGTTTGATGAAACCTTTCTAGAGCACCCTGGCTTTCAGGATGATAGGCAGTAGATTTATACTGCTTGATGCATAGCTCATGCATCACTTGTTGAAAAATTCCAGACATGAAATTTGAACCTTGGTCAGACTGAATAGACTTAGCAAGACCAACTAATGTGAAGAATTTAATTAGGGTCTTAATAATAGTTTTTGCCTTTATATTTCTCAAAGGTATGGCTTCAGGGAATCTTGTCGAAGCACACATAATGGTCAACAGGTATTGATTGCCTGTCTTTGTCTTAGGTAATGGGCCAACACAATCTATTATTATCCTACTAAACGGCTCTTCGAAGGCTGGACTTGGCTGTAAATGGGCTTTAGTGTTTACCTGATTTGGTTTCCCAACAACCTGACAAGAGTGGCAAGTTTTACAGAATTGTACCACATGTCGGAAACTGGTTAATATTTTAGTTATCAAGACATTTTTAGGTTTTGTTTAGCTTGCGAATTCTTTGTGCTAAGCTTGCGTAATTTATCGTATGATGTTTGACAGCCAATCAGAAAGCGAGAAATAGGCGTGTGAATGTAAACAAAAGAGACAGGAAATATAATTTAGTGCGAGTCTGTCTGGGAAAAGAGAACGTGAATATCGTGAATAAATTGTTACTATAAACATACAATATTTGTGAACTGTTGCGGGAAACTTAGGGAGGCAATCCCCAACATAAGTGGCACCTCCGACGGGATTTGAGCAGTGTTTTGGTTCAATCCAAGCATTTTATATCGACTTTTGTCGTCTTTTGTGAGCGATACATCGACGGTGAAATAATAACACATCGAACGTGAAAATTGAGCAGTGTTTTGGTTCAATCCAAAGCGATTTATATGGTTATTTGTTTTGTGATCGTGAAATAATATATCGACAGCGAAATATTAAATACATCGACCATGTCAGAGACGGTGGATAAAAAGCTAGGGGAATTAAATGGAAAGTTCAAAACCTTGAACTTTGCGATGAAGAAGTCTGACGAAGCTATTACGTCTAGTAAAATCGAGATTTTAAAGAGACAAATTAGCTCAATAACCAACCGGATTGAAGCTGTACACGCTTTGAAAGACCAGATCGAAGAGATTAAATTTACAAATGACGACTCCGAGGAAAGTATACGAAAGTGGGCTGAGGAAATCGATTCGAAAATCGCCGAAGCAGATGATAAAGTGACTGAAATTCGACAGCGCGTCGATGAAATCAAAGAAACCGAGAGAGCTGAAGTCGAAGAAGCCAAACGTCACGGGGAAGAATTGGAAAGGGAAAAACAACTTAAATTCGAGAAACAGAAATTCGAGTTAGAACAGGAAGCGAAAGACGAGGAACGAAAGCGGGAACTGGAGCATAAATCTCAACTCTTAAATCAACAATTGGAGTTTCAAAAGACGGAAACAGCGACGAAAAAACAAGAACAATCGGCGTCTATAAAACTACCGAAATTACCGATGACAAAGTTCAATGGAAAGTACGAAAATTGGCTCCCTTTTTGGAATACATTCGAGGCAGAAGTCGATAAAGCTGACGTACCCCCAGTGACCAAATTTGCCTTTCTGAAGGAATGGTTAGAGCCGAAAGTTCGTGCCGAAGTCGAAGGATTACCTTTTACTGTAGAAGGGTATCAAAGAGCCAAAAACGTACTTCGAAGTGAATATGGCAAAACAAGCGAGATAATTAACAGTCATGTCCAGAATATTATGGGATTACCCGTTATCGTTGATTCTAATCCTTCCAAGGTTAATGAATTTTACAAGAGTCTTTTGTACAACACACAAGCGCTCGAAACTCTTCGAAAATTGGACAAAGTAAGCGGTATGACGAGAAGTGTATTACAGAAATTGAAAGGAGTTAAAGCTGACCTGGTACGCGGAAATGACGGCTGGCAAGATTGGGATCTCCCGCGCCTTATCGCAGAGCTCAAGAAATGGCGAGATATTTATCCGGTCGAAGAGAACACTACTAAGAAACACACACGTAAGTCGGGTTTTTATTACACTAGAGACGGTGATCGTAGAGACGGTGATCGTAGAGACGGTGATCGTCGTAAACGAGCGTGCGTATATTGCGAAGCTGAAGACCACAACTCTAAGGATTGCTCGGTTGTAGCTAGCGTCGATCAACGAAAGCGACAACTCGCAGAAAAGAAACTTTGCTTTAACTGCACTGGGCCTAAACATCGCGCCGCAGACTGCAAGTGCAATTCGAAGCATCACTCATCAATCTGTACGAAGAAAGATCAGCTGTTGACCGCCAGTGTGTCCAGTGACGGCCCATTAGTATATCCGGTAGTGGTCGTAAATGTCGAAGGTATCAAGTGCCGAGCGTTTCTAGATACTGGGGCGGGAAATTCGTACGCTTCTGCCGCGTTGTTGGATTTACTGCCAAGTCGAAGTCCTAAGAAGGAAGTTCGGCGCGTTGAAATGATGCTTGGATCGGTAACGAGGGAAATGGAAATGTCAACCGTGCGAGTCGAAGCCGTGGACGGAAAATTTGCGATGGATGTGAGTGTGACGAAAGTCGACAAAGGAGAACTGCTAAACCTGGACAATCCGAACTACGCGAAACTCGTAAGTACCTATCAACATCTAGAAGGCGTACAAATGGAAGATAATGATTCGAAAGCGAAGCTACCAGTTCATGTGATACTCGGAGCCGGCGATTATATGCGTATAAAAACTGCTGAAAAAACCTCGTGTCGGTAAGATAGGTGAACCAGTCGCTGAAAGAACCAAATTCGGTTGGACTATCTTAGCTCAGGGCAAGGAACTAGACTATTCCGCCATGTTTGTTGCTCAGACGAGTAAATGCGATTATGACGAACTGTGCCGACTAGACGTGCTCGGACTGTCTGACAAACCGGAACATGATCAACACGAAGTATATGCGGAATTCCGAGAGCAGCTCACACGAAGCGAAGAAGGGTGGTATGAAACCGGTCTTCCCTGGAAGGGGAACCACCCGCCATTGCCAAGTAACTACAATGGTAGTCTACGTCGACTAGCCAATCTTCAACGAAAAAATTCAGCAGAAAGGATTAACTGAGAGTTATTCTGACATTATCGAAATGCAGAAATCAGAGGGCATCGTAGAAGTTGCCAGCGAGAAGCCAAGGGGTGTAGAGTTCTATATCCCTCACAAACCCGTGATACGAGAAACGGCCGAGACGACGAAGTTGAGGATCGTCTACGATGCCTCTGCCAAAGCTCATAGTGATGCACCAAGTCTAAACCAATGCTTGAATCCGGGACCACCACTACAGAACGACCTCTGGAATGTCCTGGTGAGAATGAGATTCCATCCCATAGCCTTGACGGGTGATCTGAAACAAGCATTCCTGCAAGTTCGGATAAAAGAAACGGATCGAGACGCACTCCGATTTCACTGGAGTCCTGATGCAAATCATGAAATTGAGACGCTGAGGTTTACTAGAGCATTGTTCGGCCTGACATCGTCACCATTCCTACTTGGGGGAGTGATCGAACACCACCTGACGTCCTGGGAAAGTCGAAAGCCGAAAGTAGTATCCGAACTGCGAAAGAGCCTGTACGTTGACGACTTGTTGAGCGGAAAGACAACGGTAGCAGACGCGAGGACGATGAAGAACGATGCGATTGAGATCTTTAACGACGCCACTTTTACCCTCCATAAGTGGCACTCGAACAAACGTGAGCTCGAAGAACCGACGAACGACAACGAAGAGAAAACTTTCGCGAAGCAACAGCTAGGAACCCCGACCGAAGGAGACTCAAGTCTTCTGGGACTAGCATGGTCAAAAGATCAAGACAAAATAAAAGTCGTTATTCCATCCAGTAAAGCTACAACAACCAAACGAGGAATTTTGAGCAAACTGGCTCAAATATATGACCCCCTCGGAGTACTATCACCACGAACTGTACAAGGGAAGTTCATTTATCGCGAAGTATGTCAGAGTAAGATTGCATGGGACACTCCGTTAGCAGATGAGCACAAGAATCAGTTGTTTAAATGGCAGAAGCAATTGCCAGAAAATAACTTTCAATAACACACCAAGGTGTGCTATACAACACACCATGGTGTGTTACATAACACACCACAGTGTGTTAGACAACACACCAAGGTGTGTTACATAACACATGGTGTGTTACACAACACACCTTACAATATCATGCATTTTTTCTAATTTTTAAATTAACACACCTTTTATGCAAGGTGTGTTAATTTAACACACCTTTCCAAGCGTAACACACCATTTCAGATAACACACCCTTCAAATAACACACCTTTTGTGAACAACACACCTTTTAAACAACACATCTTTTGTGAACAACACACCTTTTGAATAACACATCTTTTGAACAACACATCTTTAGTTTTGAACAACACATCTTTTGAACAACACACCTTTTGAACAACACATCTTTTGAACAACACATCTTTTGAACAACACATCTTTTGAACAACACATCTTTTGAACAACACACCTTTTAAATAACACACCTTTAAATAACATATATTTTGGTTAGTCTGAGCACAAAGCCCATTTTAGCCATTTTAGTCAGTTGTTTCTACACAATTATACTCATCTTTAATTTCGGTTTCTGTGTTTTTTTCATACTTTTTATTCAGTTTACACTGCATGTCCAGCGCCCGCTGCAATATGATACACATTGTAGCCAGAGGCTAAATGCGCTTATTCTATATCCACGTGCCCATATAGTTTTCTACATTTACATATACAGGACATCATTGTGGTTCTCACTACCTACTCCAAAACCTAAAAATCAATGAATATCTTGTAGCGAAAGGATACAGCTAATCCAGCCTCGCTACAATATTTTCGTTACTTCATGACTACATTTATAGTCAGTTGACAATCGACGGATAATAGCGCAAATATATACACCACGTGATAAGCATTGCCCAAAGAGCAAATATCATGTCGTTGGCATTTAGCTTTTGCAGTTAAACCCTTCCCATTTAATTTCTACTTTATTACACGCTACAGTCTTGCTATTTGGTAGTGAATTTAGTAACCATACATACAACGTAGAAAGCCCTGTCCAAACAGCAGATTTCATGCCGTTGGCCTTTAACTTAATCAACACCAAACTTATTAACAACCTTCGTGTATAACTAGTACATATAAAATATAACATATTCTACACGTAATATTAAATTTATGATACTCGCGATATTTAACCTCCGTTATATATCCCTTACTATATCCCCTAAACACACGGACAATTCCCTTACCACCAACACACACTTAGATCTGGTAACTAATGACGCAACTCACGTGTATACTGCATGTTACCCACTGACCGCGAGGCGCAAAGCCCAAGCTAGTACAAAGATCGAGAACGAACCTTTTTATAAGTATAACATTGGGATAACCCTGTACGCATTTCGACTTTCTTTATTGGTCTCTTCATCAGGATAATATCGGGTTGGCAGTTGACGATTTTTTCGTTGGAAGATAAATAATTAATAATGCGCGATAATAAACAAATGTAACTGCAAGGAAAGAAAAAGTGATTACTTACCAAACGTGTTGTTTGTTCGGGAAGGTCCAACGCGTCGTGCCATGAGTATAGAGTTGAATGGCTGTCGTAGTTGCACTATACAATTATACGCATCTTTACTCTCTGTTTCTGTGTTTTATACATACTTTTTATTCAGTTTACACTATATGTCCAGCGCGCGCTGCAATATGAAACGCATTATAGCCATTGAGGCTAAATGCGCTTATTATTCTATCCCAGGACATTATTGTGGTTTTACTCCAAAACCTAAAAAAAATTATAAATTGTATTACACTATGGGTAGTCAATATTAAAGGTAACCGCACATTTTTGCCGTGTAAACGAAATGTTGCCTGCGCAAAGGAAATTATTGGAGCACAAATGCACAATGTCAATTTGCCCGCGCGATTTCCAAACTTTCCAGCAATCTCTCCCAGTCACATGTATCTTGGTTCGCATGTCTTCTTGAAATATGGTCCTTGCGCATTTGCGCTAATTATAAAGCAGAACGGTTATTGCGAACGCGACCTTCTCTGTTTGCAAAGAAACATCGTTATTTACTGTATTCTACTTGCTTACAAACAGGTAATTGGCAACACGACAACGATCCATTGTTCAACATATGGAAACAAGAAATTTATCCTAGAGGAGACTGAGAGCTTTTTCACCGTTTTGACGAGGTAATTATGGTTTATGTATATATATGTATATATTTAAATTGTCGCCTCAGCTCCGAAGATATATTTTATCTTGTATATCAGATTCAAGTTTTGACAGCCGGCTCCACTTCGGGAAGGCCGGAAGTCATGAGAAGTCTTGAGCTGGTTGAACTTATATAGAACTAGAAGCTCACTAGACCGTCGGTCGTGACTTATAACGGCTATAATTAAGACATATAGGCCTACTCAGCAAAATACAAGCTTCGCTGCATGACTACAGTTCAATATATAAATTCACATTCTCTTATATAACAATGAAAGCGCCAGTGAGTACCATCTGTTTTACATTTATCAGTGTCACATTACATATATTATAGTTTGGCCACGCTTCCTGTTTATTTTGTCAATTGGCCTCTCTTTCATTGAATACACAATGAATAAACTAATATATATATATATATATATATATACGAAAGTATACAATGTGCCCTACCGGCTATCACCATATGGCTTTATGGTAACTGTGGACTTGGGACCCACTATGTACGGGACCCACTATGTATATATATATATATATAGTTATATATATATATATATATATATATATATATATATATATATATATATATATATATATATATATATATATATATATATATATATAATATATATATATATATATATATATATATATATAATATATATATATATATATATATATATATATATATATATATATATATATAATATATATATATATATATATATATATATATATATATATATATATATATATATATATATATATATATATAATACTACAGAGGGTGTAAAAACCGTTGGCAGAGTTTTCAATGGAGATCCAGAGCATATTATAGCTGAAGTTAAGAGACTCAACAGTTTTGCTTAGACATATTTATTACTAGTTAGTTTGTGCCACACATACGGTGTGGCACTCTTTAGATAAAATTGTCTAAGACTATTTTATAGTATAAAATATAAAGTATAAATAAATATAATATAAATGAATATAAATAAAAAATAAAAATAAATGAATAATATAAATATATAAATATAAATAATATAAAATAAATAAATAATATAAAGTATTGTATATTTTATATTATTTTATAGTATAAGAATATTGTATCTAAAGAGTACCACACCATATGCGTGGCACGGAACTAACTAATAATAAATATGTATAATCAAAACTGTTGAGTCTCTTAACTTCAAATATATATATATATATATATATATATATATATATATATATATATATATATATATATATATATATATATATATATATATATATATATATATATATATATATATATATATATATATATATATATATATATATATATATATATATATATATATATATATATATATATATATATATATATGTGTGTGTGTGTGTGTGTGTGTGTGTAATTTTAAGTATAGGTGATGACACTGTCTTCTAAGAGCGCTCGATAACGGGGTAGAGCACGAACATGTACAGATTATATATAGCATGATGAAGCGATAAAAATTAAATAAAACTTTATTTGCTCGAGTTTCACACACTAGGCGATTATCAGATGAAGAATTATAAAAAATTAGGTCTGTTTTATATTACATAATACCGGCATAATATTTATTCTCATGACGACACTTAGCTAAAGTTCAGATCTTTTGTTTAAAATGTATGTCTTATCTGAATTTAAAATGCAGGTCGTTTCAGCTTAAAGCACAAGTTGCAGTGTTTTGCTCCAGCTCTATACATGCATTAAATACGCTGAAGTTCCCTAATGTATTTGGATAACGCAGTACTTGCAGTGTATTTTTTGCTGTTAAAAGACAGTTTGTGGTTAGTACTGCGTTATCCAAATACACTTTGTATTGGTAACTGAAGGAATCCAACATCAAACACTCAATTAAGTGGTCAATCGTTACGCGTATTAATGCATATAGAGCTGGGGCAATACACTGCACTTGTGCTTAGCCAGTGAAAAGATTTGCATTTTAAATTCAGATAGGACATACATTTTAAACCAAAGATCTGAACTTTTAGCTAAGTATCGTCATGAGAATAATATTATGCCTGTAATATAAAACCGCCCTAATTTTTTATCATTCTTAATCTGATGATCGTTATAAGCTGTACATAGTACATACATACATAAACATATATATATATATACATGTATATATATATATATATATATATATATATATATATATATATATATATATATATATATATATATATATATATATATATATATATATATATATATATATATATATATATATATATATATATATATATATATATATATATAGATTTTCGCTTACCTCAAAACTGGTCTGCTACAACTTGTTTCATCTGTAAAAGAATCTTCAGTCACTGACTGAAGATTCTTTTACAGATGAAACAAGTTGTAGCAGACCAGTTTTGAGGTAAGCGAAAATCTATTATTTGCTCTAACTATATGTTGTTGAGCACTCTTTGCATTTCGTAGACCAAAACCTACACGTATATATATATATATATATATATATATATATATATATATATATATATATATATATATATATAATATATATATATATATATATATATATATATATATATATATATATATATATATATATATATATATATATATATATATATATATATATATATATATATATATATATATATATATAATAATAAGCGCGAGTGAGTTGCATCTGTTATGCTTGTGACTACCAAGGAAATTGTAATATAATATATTGCCAATGATACAGTCTGACCGGCTGTTCTATTTTTCACTCCAAATTTCTGAGGTGGTAGTTTTGCTAATGATAATTATGTTCTGTAATTTCAGAGACGCTTTTCAAGGACAACTACTATGTTTTCAATGTCAGCTATCCTGGCGATATGGCAGGAATTTGTTCATTCTTACAAGATGTGGCTTTGAAGAAAAAAAGACAATAAATACAAAGGGACAAAATATTCAACTTTATGGCTGAATTAAGAAATAGCCTGAAATTGTAATACGCTGTGCATGTAAATTTTTGATGCTTTTTAAAACTTCTCATGCACTATGCACTTTTCTTTAATTATACTTAATTATAAATGTGCTCTATAGAATTTTGCTAAAACAATGCGTACTCCAAATAAAGTGAGCATTTTGACTAATGAAAATTTAAAATGTAAACTTTATTTAAGTATTCATTGTTTAATTTGTAGATTTTAAGAAGTGGTAATTAATTTTCTTATAAATGAATTGAAGGAAATATGTGTTTATTGAATTAGATCATTATTCGGATAAATAAACAGTTTTAATTGTAGCCCATGCAGAAGTATAAGTGTTTCTTCGAGTATGTATTGCAATAACACACCATAAACTGTTTCACATCTTTAGGCTTTATATTACAACACATCTTTAGGTGTGTTGTTACAACACACCCTTAGGCGTGTTGTCACAACACATCTTAAGGTGTGTTGTTACAACACATCCTTAGGTGTGTTGTTACAACACATCCTTAGGTGTGTTGTTACAACACATCTTAAGGTGTGTTGTTACAGCACATCTTAAGGTGTGTTGTTACAGCACATCTTTAGGTGTGTTACATAACACACCATGGTGTGTTACATAACACACCATGGTGTGTTACTTAACACACCATGGTGTGTTGCATAACACACCAAGGTGTGCTAAATAACATACCTTTTTACATAACACACCTTAAGGTGTGCTATTTACTGGACAAGCAAAAAACACATCTTTAGATGTGTTGTAGTAACACACCTAGGTGTGTTGTAGTAACACATCTTATTGTGTGTTAAATACTGGACAAAAAAGGTGTGTTGTCATAACACACCTTGTTTTAAGAGTGTACTGTCGCTCTTCAATGGATCAAGGGAGGCGGAGAGCATAGCAATTCGTAGCCAACAGAGTCCAGAAGATCCAGTCCAAATCAAACATCCAGTGGCGTCATGTACCGACACACACCAACCCCGCCGACGTCGGAAGCAGAGGTGGAGAGGTGAAGCAGAACCAGTTGTGGCTGAACGGACCAGAGTGGCTCAACGACAACCGTGCCTGGCCTCCAGATATCGTCACTCACGCTACTGAAGAAAGTGAAACCGAAGCTAAGACCATTAGAACCGTGCTGGGGTTAATCAACGATGAAACGGACTGTTTCGACCGTATCCTAGAGAAATTCTCATTGCAAAAAACGCTGAGAGTATGCGCATGGATCTCGAGATTCATTGCCAATCTGCATCACCCAGACAGTCGAACATTTGGACCACTAACGACTGATGAACTCGAGTGTCATTTCAAAGTCTGGGAGAAGAAGGTACAACGTAGCTGTGACAACGAAGAGGACAGAGGTCGACTTAACCTACAAGAGAATCCTCAAGGTATACTGGAATGTAGAGGACGCATTCAAGGTCATTATCCAGTTTACCTTTCTGACAAACACCTCTTCACAACCAAACTGGTTGAAGACGCCCATTTGCGCACTCTTCACGGGGGAGTGGGGATGACCATGGCTCGAGATCGAGAGCTACATTGGGTCCCGCGACTCAGACAGTTGACGCGCAAGGTCATCAAGAAGTGCTATGGGTGTCGTCGATTCCATGCGAAAGCAGTTCCACAACCACCGCCTGGTTTGCTACCGTCAGACCGAACCAACGAAGGCCGTCCGTTTGAAGTGATCGGGGTGGACTACGCTGGTCCTATCAAGTACAGAAAAGGTACCAAAGAAGAAAGAAAGTCGTATATCCTGCTGTATGCTTGTAGTCTTACGAGAGCTGTCTACCTGGATTTAATGCCTAGTTTGGACACCCAAAGATTCATCCAAAGCTTGAAACAGTTTATTGCAAGACGAGGGAGACCCCGGAAGATCTACTCCGACAATGCGAAGACGTTCGTGGCAGCAGCAAATTGGTTACGAACAGCACAAAACGACGAGAAGCTAAATGAGTTCCTGAGCAAGAATCAGATTAGATGGCAGTTCAACCTGAGTCGCGCCCCATGGTGGGGCGGACAATTCGAGCGCCTGATCGGGTTGGTGAAGAGAGCTCTTCATAAAACCATCGGGAAAGGATTGCTGAGATGGGACGAGCTGAAGGAAGTACTTGTTGACATCGAAGTGGCGTTGAATAGCAGACCTCTTGGCTACATGTAGGATGACGTGCAACTACCAACGTTAACGCCTAACTCCATGATGTTCGTTGGAACTACGTTCGCGCCAGAGTTAGAAACGCATCATATAGAAGAGAAGGATTTACGAAAGCGTGCAAAGTATGTCTTGAAATGCAAACAAGCAATGTGGCGTCGATGGACTACGGAGTATCTTCGCGGGTTACGAGAGCGTCACAACCAGAACCACACGGAGACATCATTCACCGTCAAACCGGGCGACGTTGTCATCATTCGATCAGATGAACGGAGTCGTGGGAAATGGCCCCTCGGAATCGTAGAGGAGTTGTACAAGGGACGCGATGGCGTGGTTCGGGCAGTGAAACTTCGCGCTGGGAAAAGCTACCTTGAACGGGCTGTGAATCACCTTTACCCACTTGAACTTTCCTGCGATCGTTCGGAAGTCAAGGAACCAGTCCAATTGGATCCAGGAGCACAGGCGTTCCGACCTAGGCGAGATGCTGCAGTAGCTGCGCAACAACGCATCAAGGACGTGGTCGAAATGGAACTTTAACGTAAATCGTGAGGCAGATAAACTGCAGAACATTACTTTATTAAACATATATCTTTAGAACAGTGGACATTGAGAGACATATACCAAATTAAGGTATATGGGGGGAGAGTGTCGGAAACTGGTTAATATTTTAGTTATCAAGATATTTTTAGGTTTTGTTTAGCTTGCGAATTCTTTGTGCTAAGCTTGCGTAATTTATCGTATGATGTTTGACAGCCAATCAGAAAGCGAGAAATAGGCGTGTGAATGTAAACAAAAGAGACAGGAAATATAATTTAGTGCGAGTCTGTCTGGGAAAAGAGAACGTGAATATCGTGAATATCGTGAATAAATTGTTACTATAAACATACAATATTTGTGAACTGTTGCGGGAAACTTAGGGAGGCAATCCCCAACACACATCTCGTCTAAGATTAGGCCAATAGAAATGACTTAGAATTTTGAGATATGTTTTGTTAACACCTAAATGGCCAGAAATAGGTGTTTCATGTGCAAGGCTGAGTATGTCAGACCGGTAGCTTTTTGGAACTACTATCTGATATCGTACAGACCATTCTTCGTCTGTAGGGACATCAGGCGGTCTCCACTTTCTCATTAAAATATTATTTTTAATGAAGTAACAGACCGCATTCTTCTGGATTTCGGTCTCATCGACTGCTTTTTGAAATAAGACAGAGATCTCAGGATCATTTTGTTGTTCATCAATAAGGTTAGACTTTGAGATGTTTTGTGCTTTATCTGACAGATTTTTATCAGATTTGCTTTCAGGGGATTCATAATTAACTTCATCGAATATGCAGCCAAGAAAGGTATCTGACATCTCTATGTCCATACTTGCGTCATCCTCTAATTGTTTTTGTTTCATGGCTCGAGTTACGGCACACGCCGAATATAAATCTGGAATCTCTTGCTCAATAGGATCAGAAGCTTGATTAACACAAGGTTTATTTGTCAAAATTGGGTTAACGATTACCTTCTCGCCTGCAAGATCATTGCCGAGAAGTAGGTGAATTCCCTCAAAAGGTAAATAAGTTTTAATGCCAAACAATACAGGACCAGACACTAAGTCTGAAGTCAAATGAGCTTTATGAAGAGCCTGGGAACTATAGCTATCTGAATTAACTCCTTTAATTAACACATTCTTACCAGAGTAAGACTCGTCAGAAAATGGCAAAGTATCTGCCAAAAAAGTGATTGGGAAGCCCCAGTATCTCTTAGAATTTTAATAGGAACAATTTTTGACAAATCGCTTGTAAGTGATACGAAACCATTATGAACAAATGGTTGAAAAGACTCGATAACAGGGTCGAAAGAGGACTTGACCTCGGAATTAAGATAAGGAAGTGGCTTAACGACAGATGTGTATTGCACATTGTCACGCAATTTGGTTGAAGTAAAACCTGTGGGTTTAATTTCACCCTGCTCTTGCTTTTGTTTCAATTTATAACTCTATTTTTCTCATTTCTAACTCAAATTTCTGCTTTTCTAAACGCTCTTCTCTTTCTCTTTCCTTTTTTCTTTCTTCTCTTTCTCTTTCTTCTCTTTCTCTTTCTCTTTCTCTTTCTTCTCTCTCCATTTCTAATTTCTTTAATTCCAATTTCATTTTTTCTGCTTCCATTGCAAACCTCATTCTTTCTATTTCTAGATTTATATCGGGATTTTTATACAAATTTAAAACACTTTCCCCAAGGTGTCCTGACTTAACTAAGTGTTCCACAATTATTTTTTGCATCACGTTCTTTAACATAGGCCTCTTTAACTCTATACTTAAATGTTTACCTAATGAGATCAGGTTATCCTTATTCAACTTATTAAAAACCTCTTGATCGGGCTCTAACATAAACTGGTCAGGTTTAAAGTCTGACATTTTATCAAATAGCTGAGCTCACACAAATTCGAAATCTACCGAATGTGAAAACAATTGAATCAAAAGTTTACCGAACTTTGATTTAAACTTCGCTTCCCGCCTGAGCCCCCAATTGTTACGTGACACGCTTTTATAACGCAACAAGAAGTGTGACTTCAACTATTTGGCTTTTAATACTGTTTATTTATAAACAAATAACTTAAGGTAGATATTAAAATGTCTATAAAGATTAAAGACTAAACTAAACAGTTCAGAACTTATCTGTCTGTACACAACAACAGTCAATAGGAGATTCCAACAACAGGTTAACAATCCATATGGCTTGACTAAGGAAGGAATAATAACGACCAGCGGCAGCGAACTCCACGACTGACTTTGTATCCACTTTGATACATATAGTTCACTCTCATACATATGCATCTGAGAATTGTATGATCGTTACTTATATAGTTTCTACAGTGTATAATTATAGTAACATACTTCATTCTATTTATAATGTATTAACGTAACTACTAAATGACATCATATAGCTGAGTCATGCTAAGTCATACATGTAAGTACTTGTTAACTCGGGTTACAAGTGTTTATTTCCTATACTAAACGTTTCAAATATTCAGTGATCAAATAACGTCTAGTTAATTAATATGACTCTAGATAGACATCCGTAACATAGCTATTAACCATTTCTTGACATTTTCTAAGTCTGAGTTCATTGCAATTTCGACATCATCTATCGTCTCACCAGAGGTTGTTAAATTTGTGTCATCAGCAAATAATCGGGATTCAGTTTCGTTTAAGCATTCTGGTGAATCATTTATGTATAATAAAAAGAATAACGGCCCTAAGATTGAGCCCTGTGGAACACCACATTTAATTCCACGCTCAGATGAAACAGATCCATTCACTTGACACTTTTGGCTACGATCTGTTAAATACGATTTTATCAGTGAAAAGGCTTTTCCTTTCATTCTGTATAGTTCTAATTTTTTTAGCAGGATTTGATGATCGACCGTATCGAATGCCTTTTTTAGATCAACAAATACTACTAAATTAAATAATTTTCGGTCCATGTTTACATTCCAACTGTTTGTACAGTCTAATAATGCAGTTGCAGTATGTTTGATATTTTGATATTCTGCAATCCCGCACATTAGTGTGCTATTGGGAACTATTATAGTGCGATCAGGCATCAACAACACGACAAGACATGCTTTGTGTCTGTCATGCAATATTTTAAATCACACTGAAACGATAAAAGTTCTTGTTATGACTGTGTTTCTGGAGCATTCTGACTCGCACTTTTAATTCAACAAACAAGTAATTTACGCCGGATATACGTGCGCCGATGTATCATGGTCGCAGATACTGAATTCTGACACTAATGGGAACTACAAATGCCATATATCAACAACACGACAAGACATGCTTTGTGTCTGTCATGCAATATTTTAAATCATGCTAAAAAGATAAAATATCTCGCGTTCGAAGTAAAGATATTCTTCAGCAGTTTAAAATATATTTTGGTCTTACTCTGACGAAGGGCACCGCTCGAAAGTCAGCCTATATCGTTGCTAAAAATCTTAACAGTTCACCACCTTTTCACTTTGCTATATATCCCAAACACTGTCTACGCAACATTCTCACTTTTTTACTATTCTCGGATATTCTGTCGCTGCGATATGCCTAACCTTAAGTAGTTTCGTCAAGGGCTCCATCACGAAATGGTAAGTAATTTGCTTTCTTTTTTACCGTCGATCAGTAACCATGACCTTACTTATTTTATCTAAGATCCATTTTTCCAGTCGTATTACTTTAAATTTTAAAGGTCATACTCTGATGGACGCCTAGGCTCGAAACGTTAGTATTTCGTTAATAAAAATCTTGGCAGTTAATTACCACCTTTTCACTTTGCAATTTGTCATTTACACTCGTTCTTAATAACGACGCACAGCCATAATACAATAAAGAATGTAGTTTGACCAACTCAGACAAAACATTCTTACAATAATGTATAAATCACCGTTTGCCGACACAATAGCGTCCAGAATACTCATTGAATAGATCTAATTTCATTTGCTTTCGTGTTCTTACGATCGGGCGAGATCGGAATCCGAAGTGTACGGTCGCCAATACTCTTGCGGTTGGGGTCGAATGTGTCGACCGCAACATCACCGCAACCGAACCGCAACCGAACCGCAATCGAACCGCAATCTAACTGCAACCGAACCGCAAACGAACCGCAACCGAACCGCAACCGCAGTGTTAGGTTAATTCTAGGCAGTACTGTATATCTGCATTTCTTACAAGCAATTGATCCATATAATTAGGGGATTACCATTAATTCGCTTGTAGATTACGCAACACTTCTTAATTTGTATTTCATCATTTAGGGGCAGCCAGTTCAGTTGCTTGAATAACTCTGCACTTCTTTATCTTGTGTCAGAGTTGAGAATGACACGCGTTGCTCTCTTCTGGAATTTATACACTTTGTCAATATTCTCACATGAACATGAGCGACATACGGTGCAGCCGTACATCATTATGGGCTTTACCATTGCATTATAGTATAGTTTTCGTTCTTTAAGTGGGAGATGACGTTTAATTTTGTTAAGATTCCGATTCTTTGCGCTAATTTTTTGCAAATTTCATCCACATGATCAGAAAAATTTAGGTCCTTATCAAATCGTAGTCCAAGGAGTTTGTGTGATTTAATTTCCTCAATCTTATATCCTTCGACCATTGTGTAGCTCCGATTTGTCGAATTTTCTTGCCAGTCGCTTTCCAGTGACAAACATGGTCTTCGTTTTGGACGAGTTGAGGATCATTTTGTTGTCTAGTGACCATTTAATGACTTGATCAATATCCTCTTGCAGCTGTTTCTGAATCACAGATGGCGAAGATTCCCAGGTACAACGGATTTCATAATAGCTTTTGGAAGATCATTAATAAATATTTTGAATAATAGTGGGCCAAGGACCGACCCTTGTGGCACTCCATGCGTGATTGTTTTATGTGTTGACTTTTCACTGTCTATGTCTACAAATTGAGTACGACGCTCCAGATAACTAGCAATGAATGCAATCTCTTTCGACCCAATACCACAAGCTTCCAGTTTTAAAAGAAGAACGTCATGGTCTATAAGGTCAAAAGCCTTTTTGTAATCGATGAATATGATACCACTTATGTGATCTCTGTCTAAGTCCATGAGGAGTTGGTCCACTGTCGGATGAACGCTGTTTCAGTAGAGTGTGACCTACGGAAACTGGATTGGAAGTCGTATAGAATATTATTGACCTGTAAATAACTGTAGAAGGCATGGTGGATATGTTTCTCTAGTAGCTTTGAAGGTAATACAGAGATAGGTCTATAATTATTCATTCTCTATTTCTTTACCTTTATAGACTAATAGCGGGAGCAGCAACATTTAGGATTTTTGTACCAATACCATCTGATCCTGTGGCCTTGTGCGATGGAATAGATTGGAAAAACATCTCAATATGTTTAGGAGTAATATTGGGTATTTGGAGTACGAAACGCACGAGACGAATCGAGAAGTAGCGGTTCCTTGAGGCGAAAAAGCTGGGATATTAGATAACAGCGAACTGATCCATTTTTGTGGCTGGGTCACAAAGAATGTATTTATAAGTTCAACAATATTCTGCTTGTCAGTATAAATCGATGCGCCCATCTTCAATTGACGTACACTAGTATCGTTATTGAAATATTTTCGTGTTAGGTTTTTAATTAGACTCCATAGTTTCTTTGGCTCATGCTTATATTCGGCCACTTTTGACTTGAAGTAGTTCTTTTTTGTCGTTTGAATGAGCTTGGTCACTTTATTTTTAATTCTCTTGAAAACAAACCAATCATCATCTTTCTGGGATGAATTTGCATTTTTCAGCAACTGATCTCTTCTTTGAATTTCGTAATTTATATCATCGCTAAACCACTTCGGCTGAGTATTTCTTAACTCTTCTTTGCTTTAGCGGGCAATAAGTATCCAATACACTATTGAATATGTCGTGATGTACATGTATGTGATGTACATATGTGATGACATATGTCATAAGTTTCAATATTACATGTTCAATAACTACTATTATTATTCATTGTACTATATTCTCGTATTCTCATTGGTTGAGAGCCTACATATAATTATTGGTATTTCGGCGCAGACAAAATAAATCTCGTATTTGTCATGTGGAAAATTTGGACATGACAAATAAATGTCGTATTTGTCATGTCCATACGGTGCCCGCGTATTTTTTCAGCGGTATCTCGCATGAATTGCAAAAGTGCGGGAAATTTTGTAAAAACTATTTTGTTTTGAGTGTTGACAATGGCTTCTGCTCGTTTCGCTTACGAGAATATAGTACAATGAATAATAAAAGAATTATTGAATTCGGCTTGCGCAGGATATCAGAATTATTCAGACCTCGGTCAGCGTTATCTGCCTCAGCTTCGCTTCGGCAGATAACGCTGACCTCGCTGAGGCAGATAACGCTGACCGAGGTCTGAATAATTCTGATATCCTGCTCAGCCTCATCCAATAATTATTTATTATTTGTGAATAGGTGTTGAGAACGGTTACAACACAAGTGGGGGGTCAACAGGGGGGCCGTAATGTGCCTGGTTACGTAATGAATGTCTATCCTAGGGTGCACTGGATTTAGTATCCGGTAGGATAGTGGACAATCTCAATATCCGGCCGGATATTTTCTATTATCTGGCCAGATATCGGATAATTTGTTTTTGACATGGTAAATTGTTTGCTATACTCAAGCTTTTAATGCAAACTCAGAAAATGTTTCTGAGCCCAGACGGGAATCGAACCCGCAACCTTCATGATCTCCGGTTAGATGCTCTAACCATTGAGCTACCAGAACTCAGATGGCAGAATAAAGGCTACGTTGTGTACTAGTTCGTACATGCAACATACGTACTACTAATTCAGCGTCTCGATATGTCTATATATCTTGTCAGAATATATTAAATGTGACTTGCAGCTTGGTTATTTTAATATGGTAAATTGTTTGCTACTCAAGCTTTTAACGCAAACTCAGAAAATGTTTCTGAGCTCCAGACGCGAATCGAACCCGTATTTTGTATTTACGTAATTAGCAGTACGTATGTCGCATGTACGAACTAGTACGCAACGTAGCCTTCATTCTGCCATCTGAGTTCTGGTATAGCTCAATGGTTAGAGCGTCTAACCGGAGATCATGAAGGTTGCAGGTTCGATTCCCGTCTGGGGCTCAGAAACATTTTCTGAGTTTGTGTTAAAAGCTTGAGTAGCAAACAATTTACCATATTAAAATAACCAAGCTGCAAGTCACATTTAATATATTTTTGGACAGTTTTCCAAGGTGTATTAAATTTGTGTTAATTCAAATAAATATATAAAAAATAGACATCATCAAATCAATACAACAAAACACAAAAAAATAAGTTCAGTAATGAAACTTAGTAACAATATAGCTCACAGACAAAGTCGCTTATCTCTTTCCCGACGGCTGAAAAACATCAAAAATTGAACGACCACGTTGTTCTATTGATATCTCTTGAAATAACCATAACTGTTGCGAAAGCTATACATTTTCTGGAAGCCCAATAAACCGGCTTTTACTTGTGCTTTTAAATTTCCCGAACAAAACACATTATGCTAATATAAATTAGCATTAATTATCATGAATCAGGTTGAAAAATTTACATTTTTCTAGAAAAGGCCATCTTGCATGCCCGCGTAGCATCTTGAAAACTCAAAATGCCACCAATCGCAGAGTTGTTTATGAAATCAAATCAAACTTGGCGTGTGCGTGGATTTCATGTTCCTGGCGCTTGTCGAATTTCAATTTTTAATCTTGCGTTACCGTGTGCCGTGTTTTTCGATTGACGACTTTGCGGGTCTTCAATGACCCGTTTTAACTGCGCCGGTCGGGAAAGAGTTATAACAGTTAACACTTAACAACTTAACACATTTCAATAATGCTCCTTCAGTTTGTTTACGTTTATAATCTATTTCATACAAAACAGTTAATAAGTTATAATTTCATATATATTTTTTGATCTTTTACATGCATGTTTAGAACCAAGTTGGATTAATCTTTTCTTTTTCAATTTTTCATAGTTTAATACTATTTATACTTGCAAAATACAGTACTATTTTATAACATTGTTATTGGTATAATGTACTGCAGGCTCAATCCGGGTTAGGGATGATTAATTGCACTTTTATCAAATTTCAAAGGGTTGTTTTATAAATGCAATGGATCTGAGTTTCAGATCCGTGTGTCCTTCAAGTTAATATAGAAACACTCATGGAACATTGGAAGAACTCATAATAGCAATAAAACATTCGCTCTTTGGTCCAGTGTTCCCAGCCACAAAAATGCCATGAGAATACCGAAAACATGTCTTTATATACATACGCTCCCTGTACATATTAGCGCAGATACATGTACGCCTGAGCGGACCTATTTTTTAAACGTGTTAGTCAGTTACAAAGATAGTTTTGCAAACATGTCCGAGTATGTTATTCAGGCTTTTATTTGATGTATAGAATGATTTTCTTGCGTTAGTAATTCAAAATATATCGTCGTCTGAATATCTAAAATATTTATACGGAGTTTGTCAATCCAATCCAAGCGTCGTCGCTTTTTTCAAGCTATTAGGTATCAGTTACAAAAATATTTTTGTAGGTATGTCAGAAGCTGTTAATCAAGCTTTCATTAGATATGTAGAATGAGTTCTTAGAGTTAGTACTTCAAAATATATTGTGGTCGGAACATTTCACTTTTGGCATGTCGTCATGGCAACCGAAATTTAAAATTATTATAACACCAACCCAAGTCAGTTTTAGGGTTAGGATTAGGGTTAGGATTTGGATTAGGATTAGGGTTAGGGTTAGGATTAGGATTATTAGTTACACGTCGTCAATTCCTTTGTTAGTATTCCGTTATTACTGTCTTTGTTAGTATCACTTGCACGTTGTTTGTTTCCTGGTTAGCATTGCCTGCGCACTATTTTCTGTTGATAAATATAGCGAGTTTTCTCAACGTGGGGTACACAGCAGATTTACTTATCACGGTGAAGCATTGGAACTGCATTTGGTCAACGAGGATCATCTGAAATAACCTATGTATGCTACAAGAAGTCTTACAATCCCAAAGAACCGTCAATATTTTTTCATACGTATATCTGTGCAGAGAGATCGAACAATATATCGCAACGTATCCTGTGATTATATATAGAACAGATATGAAGATCCATTCCATTTATAATTTTCATGAACGCAAGATATGGTATGTTGGATTATCAGTTTCTCAGCCTAGTGGACTTTGCTTACATTTCTTTTAAAAAAAATTGTGAAAATAAATTCTCGTTTTCAATTTAACATTGAAAATGAAAAATAAAATATCTCAAATTTCTTGTCGAGTTAATATACATGTCAGCCGAAGCTACCGACGTCCAGTAAAAGCCGTCCGTCGACTTGAAGTGTTGCAAACAAGATATGTACGACTTTCAAAGTTTCGTACGAAACAAAGATTGATATTTTTGATATTTTTGATACTATTGGATATTTTGCCGTTAATGTTAAATTGTATCCTTATACTTAAACACTTGGTTTCTCGAAAATTCAAGGATGAATTTCAGGTTTTTTTTAACTTAGCGATTATTTGGGTGAATTGCTGAGAAGGTGATTGGTACCCTAATCCATTAAACCATCAAGAGAAACCTGTAGCTAACACCAGAGACGCTGAAGTTACGGCGCTGCGCGGAACATTGTTTTTTGCGTGTTCTTGATTTTACGTCATTTCTTGTCTGACTTAGGCAGGAGAAAAAATAGGTGCGCAGAGCGTACATGTGTCTGCTGGAATTTTACTTGTATAGCCAGCAAATCGACTTGTAGTATATAAAGGTGAAACTAAATGATCACATTTTTAAAATATGATAGAAATACATAAAAATATATTTGATTAAGTAGTAAAACATTTTCATTTAATAGCTTGACTATAATTATTATAAGTAATGGATTAGTTAGACAGCTCATGGTATTAGTTTTAACATGTTTATCAACAAAATTTAATTTGTATTCTTTGAAATTCATTGCGAACTATCAGCCAACGCATGTTTCGAGCGAAAACTTTAAATCTCCGAGTGGCAACAAACGAATTTGAGGTAAACTTGGTATTAATATAACTAATAACCATGATCATGATGGAAATTAGTTATTAAATATCTCCAAAATCAGAGGGAGAATTTGTGAAAGTGCCAAGGGTCATTCATAAATCCTCCTGATGTTTGAGTGAAATTTTTTCACTAAATTATAATCATGTTATGGTATTAGATTATACCATTATTGCTGGCGAGATATTATTTGTATAGTTGAAACTATTTTGGGAATGAGAACATTGTGGTGGATAGGGTATTTGGATGTTCGCTCATGCATGTTAATGATGTTAATGATGGAAAATTAGAAATCTCCTGTTTTGAGGGGAAAATTAGTAAAGGTATGTATGTGGATGAGAGCATTTAGGAATTAAATCGCCTCTTGAGAACAATAGAAACGAAGGTAATCATGGTGTTCGCTAGTTAATAAGGGCCGGTTGATCAATGGATAACTTTTGAAAAAGTCTTAGCCAACGAATAATTTCGCCATCAAAACTACGGAAGATATGCCATTTACATCACCAAAGGCTCAGTTTCCTTTTTTATCTGTTTATATTTATTTATTTATAAAACTTCACCATAAACAAATACAAACAAAAAAAGCATGACTGGGAAATCATCAATATTCGGCTCGTACGAACAAAATAACTGTTCTGGAATGCTACTGTTTTGCTCCGTGGAATATCTATCAACAATCCTGTAAGATTTTGATTATGGCGAGTTATTATTATCACGAGAGCGTTAATGTTGTAATTTAATGTTGATTATGGCGAGTTATTCGTTGTTGTTGCTTAATCTGTATCAAGTCTTCAGTAACGCACTCGACTTCTCCTTTCAGAATGCTATATATAATAGAAATAAATCAAGGATTTCGTGCCAGTAAGTAATTGGCAAGAGTCCCAATTTTAGTAACGATTACGATATAAAACCATCGTACACTGTTATTTTCGGGGAGTTAAACTCCAGGGACCAACTGTTACCAAAAATAATATCAACAATAGCAAATATTTAATAGCAGTGCATTCAAACCAGTAATATTCTGATAATTCGTAAATACAATTAAAGATAAGGTAATGTTACCTACTACTTCTACATAAAAGTAAACCCTAAACTGCGCTGTGACTTGACAGGGACTAATAAATTGTAAATAACATTCCCACCAGACTATACACCTTGTACATCTTTGGAAATCCTTCCAAAAGTAGCGTCGTATTAACCAATTATCGGCAATTTTAGTAATCGACTAACGCGTGTCTACTTAACAAATGAAAATATGAAATATTGTTTAAACAAAAAACAATATGCGCTCTGGTTTACTTTCTGTACTTTAACTACATGGCCAGCTTCCTGAACTTTGAAAATAACCTGATACAAGCCCTACACAGCACGTTTCAGCTAATATAACGAATTATTCAAACGATGAAATAATACGTAGCCGAGCATCATTTACCTGTGACTTGTTGCCGTCTTGATATTTCATCTTCAATAATCTTAACAATATCATGATAACCTTTTTTACCTAAAAATAAAATAAAATAAAATGAAAAACAGCACCATTAAACCTCATTATGTTCATAGTATTATTAAGTGGAAGGAAGAGCTCGCTTGCGCGGGACCAAATTAAAGGAATTCCTCGTATTAATTTTGTGGAGCTCTTCTATAGTTTGGAACGGTGGAAGACACCCAAATTAATTGCCTGTGCTGCAAGTAACTTTGCTGTCGTTCGAAAACTATTGTTGACTGTCCATTAATATACCACCTTAATTTTTTTTTGTTTTATTAGATTTATCACTCTTAGCTGAAAGGAATAACCCAACACGCTAGAAGCCCAATTATAGAGGTTCCGAGAAGACCCGAAAGTGTTAGCATTTTCTGATATTATTGCAAAGGCAGCACTTTCCCATCAATTATTTTAAGACCCTAAGTTTACAACATTAATGCTCTATATCGACACAATACGCCTTTTTCCTTGAAATTCCTATGAAACATTGGAGGCCTGTATATTTTTCCTTAATAACAGTTTATTAAAGAGACGGTAGTTTATGAGTTAGTGGAAAACAATCCTATTAAAGAGGTATCTAAGTTAATTGAGTAAAAAGTAAGCAATTTAATGAAAAACAAAATTATTTCGGAAAAAATCGCAAATACTTGAGAAACAGAGATTTAAAATTGGGGAGATTTTATTTGCTACCGTGTCGGCCAGTTATTTCTAACTGTGGTACACCTACGGAAAGAATATCGGAATTTGTGGACTTTCATCGCCAACCAATTATAAAAATAGGTACGCAATGCGTACATGCGGATACTGGTATTAATTTGGCTTAAAAGCTTAAAGTGCCGCTAACCTCACAATTTTGTATTGTCTTATCTGGAAGAACTTTTAAAATGATAAAGTAACTTATTTTGAAGATTTCGTTTTTTCGCTTTCTTTTTGAGATATATCAGTTTATTTTGATATGCAAAATAGCAAATGTCCGGAATTTACGTCAGCTTTGCATAATGATTCGACTTATTGGAGAAATGTGTGTATCTCTTTCGTTCTCAAACGAATTCCTTTAAAATCGAGAAGTTTGGTGTTGTGGGACAAACACGCACACGTGTTATTCACACCTTAGTGTTTTTATTTGATGAACGCAAAGATATATAACATTCTCCAATAACTCATTATGCATGTGTGACGTAAATTTCGTACATTTGCATATCAAACCAACTTATATATCTCAAAAATAAAACGAAGAAACGAAAATCTTCAAAAGAAGTTACTTTATCATTTTAAATGTTCTTCCAAATAAGACAACACAAATTTTTGAGGTTGATAAACAAGACACCTACTAGGCGTTCTTTTTCTGTATGCATGGTAGCGAGCAGAAACTCAGAACTCTAACTTTACCAATTTATGCTTCCAGTGACGCAACGCTAGAAATATCGGGGCGTCAGCGATCACTGACCGCTGATTTTCATGATTTGATCGGCAAAATCAGTCACGGCAGGTCAGCATGACCAGTTAAATTATTTATATCAGTGAACTTATTTTCTTTTACCCTGTAAACGTTGTTTATATCATTAATTTATGGACTAAAGTCAGTAAATGGCTTTAACAGGCAGCGCCTTAAAAATGTTTTAAAAGCCCGCTTGCAGTAGTTTTATTGTTTAAACAAGGAAATAAGAACTTGAAAATTATATTTCATTTGAGGCCAAGTTGTCACACAGGGGGTTGACTTCGACTTTAAACAAAAGCCCTCGAATGGAAGTCGCTTAATAATAATAATATTAATATTTAATCAGGAGACTTTTTTACAATATATGATTTTTTAAAAGGACCTTTAGTGACGATATAACGTCGATGGCCACTGATACAAAGTTATAGAAGGAAAGAAGATTTTTGTTTTTAATGCACAAATTGAAGAAAAAATAGTTGACCATCCGTATTTTAGAGCTAAGACCGGTCTGACAGCCGACTTTGCCAAAATTATTCCAAGAACTGCGACATGGGCCGTGCAACGTGTTGCTCAAGAAAATGACCTAAATGCGGCGAAAACGGAAGTACCCGTTGTATCTAATTGACATCTCTGTCGGGTACGTTTTATCAGGCTAACCTTTCGTGTGATTAGACAGAACACATACTTCCGTTTTCACAGCATTTATTTCATTTCTATCAAGCGCCTCTGTGGGACGCGTGTCTCTGGATGCAAGTGCCCGAGTAATCGCTAGGTAACGTTTTTTCCCATAATATATTGGAGTGGTGACAATTGTGTAGACGTTCAAGTTCCAGATATGACGTTGTTATTTTTGTATTGGTCAATGAATATTAATACATACATGGTATTTTGCTATTAACTATGCAAAACTAAAGTCGAATTGATTCAGAATATTGTATCATTTGTCCCGTGGCTACTCTTGTCATCTCAAATTAGTCAAATTGTCATTTTTTCACTCCCTTGATCTCAAAGGGTGTAACAACATTTTCAGGGTACTAGTTATATACTTACTTGCAATCTGAACTGGTGTTTCATCTTCATTGTCTGTAGCGTTGATATTACTACCACGTTCCACTAGAAGCTTCGCTGACCTCGTTCTATTAATATCACAACTACAATGCAAAGGCGACATTCCACAGCGGTCCCTAGAGTCAATTTTAGCACCATGTTTAATAAGAAAGGCAGCAAGTGTTAGTTCTTCAATAATTACTGCGATATGTAGAGGTGTCTCTCCATGTGCAAGTGTTTGTAAATTGATGTCAACGCTATTTCTTAACAACAGACTAACAATCCTTGTATCTCCTACTGTAGCTGCTAAGTGAATCGGATACTGTATGCCTTCGTCTATAGTGTCGCAGCGTTTGCATTTGCTCCTTGATTTAATAAGTATTCTGCTATCTCATAATGTCCTTCATCCCAAGCATGATGTAAGGCCGCAAATCCTTCATCATCATCACATTTATCAATGTCAGCTCCATTCTCCACAGCAGCTTTCACACCAGCCAGATCTCCATTCTTTGCTGCTTCCAGTAGAGACATTTCATTGACGCCACAAGCAGAAAGATCATGCAACGTCACACTATTCTTCCCTAAAAATGCGAATAACTTAAAGATCACTAATGACCAGCAAACAATATGAAAAAATTAAGTATAAAAACGAAAAATGTCATCTTAAGATTTGTTCAGTAAAATCAAGACAAGATAAAATATATGGATATCTCATCACTGCAACTACACTTTACACTGCAGTTGCATATATAAATTGTCATTGTACATTCATTTTGGTTTATTTGTGATCTCCAACAATATTAGTTATTATGTATCCCTAAAGAAAGCTTCAAAATATTTTTTTTATTAACTTTACAAGCATACAAGAATGTAAATATACAGTAAATAAAGAGTGCAGTACTTGAAGATGATTGAAGGAATGGTCAACAGGACAGGAGTCCCGTGTGAAGACCAACCGAACAAAAAAATACATAATAAATATTAAGCAAAAAACACAATATAAAAAACTAATACACAAATTACATAACAATAAGGATTTAAGAGCAACAACTTGGATTGCAAGAACGACATTCAGAACAGAAACTTTTCCAGGTGCGCAGTCTATTAACTTCGAAATTGGAGTCTAACTTAGAAGAGTAGTGAATAAAAAGTTCATGTTTAAAAATGGAAACAGAAGTACTATTACGAACTATCGGAGCGAGATTGTTCCAGAGAAATACAATTCTGTTGAAAAAATAATTCCTAAAAAGAGACGTCCTATACAAGGATTGGTTTCAAGCAAGTTGTTTTCGCTTGAACGATGTACAAGCAAAGTTGTCTTCGCTTGAAATCCGCTGGTTTATCAGTTTCACTGTCATGCGTTTACCCTCATTAATAAAGTTGATTGAATTGAATTGAATCGAGTGCGAGACGAGCGGATAGAAGAAAAAGTAACACGAGGGTGACAAAGTCACCTAAATCTCGCCTGCTTGCTTATAACCACGCAACATGGGTTGTTTTTTAACGCAATCAATGGTCTCGTTACGTTTGGTAGTTTCTAAACTTTTTAACTTTTAACCTGTATATAAGACATATGATGAAGCGAACATTATGAGGTATATATTATATATAGCCTGGTTCACACGAGGGCATAATCATAATAATAATCATAAGGACAAGACAAAACAAAAGGCAAAACAAAGGAATGAAGTCAAGCCTGCGACATAAAGATGGACGTAATCAAAATCAAAAGAAGCATAAGGCAAGAGCAAAACAATAGAGGAAACAAAGAAACATTCTAGTTGTTTTGTCTTCGTACGTCCCAGAGCAAAAGTCATGCTTTGTTTTTGTTGCTTATGCTTATGTGGCTCGTGTGAACCACCCTTACAGAAAAAGTCTATAGGCGCCTATAGGCAATGTTAGAATTGCCTATAGAAGCTTATAGGCACCTATAGGCGTCTATAGGCAATGGGTTTCATCATAGGTCGCCTATAGAAAATGTTCGAATTGCCTATAGAAGCCTATAGGTTTCCTATAGGATCCTATAGGTTGCCTATAGACATGCCTATAGGCAAGCCTATAGACTTTTTTTGTTAGGGCAGGCTTGTGTATGCAGCATGTCTCGTCTATTTTAAGGCAAACCACACCGGTTTCTGGTCTGAAAAACGATTCATATACTCCGGATAGCAGGATACGTCTGAGAGCGAAGGTACAGGTAGAATTTGGATAGTACGATATTATGGCCTTGAAATATCTACCTTTGTTATTTGAAGCCACTGAGCGATGCCGTGAAATTATCGTAGTTACAAAGCTAGAGAAGCTACACATTGATTCGAAAATAGTTGTAGATGAGTTCTCATTTGTCGTACAGCACCGCTGTCGCACGTGTAGTCGCCAATAATATAAAACAATTTATTTGTTAAGATGGTCCAAAACACGTTTCTTAAAAGTTTCAGTACTTGCTGTTTGGATAACGTCTTCTGGTAGAAACTTTCCGTAAAATACTTAGGTCCTGTTGACATTTCCAAGTAAGACTTTGAATGTTTATTTCGTGTAATTATTGTTGGCTAGGAAGTTCATCTGGGAGGGGTAACGCTATCTTCTCGTTGACTGATTTAAAGAAGATCCAAGTTGTTCGACCAAATCTGTTACACTGGAATACCTGTCATAACAGTTATTGACAAATCGAGTTGCTCTGCGTTGGAAACTTTCGATTTGTGTTATGTTATTTTTGGTATGAGGGTGATTAGTTGCTTTCTTAGTTGTTTCGGCAGTATGTGCATGCCATTGGATAGGTGCATGGACACCTACTGTAGGTAAGGATGCTCGCTCACTGGTCGTAACATATTCCCAGCTACATGATAGTTATATACATTTATTGAGGATAGCCTAGAAATTCGAAGAGTATAGCATTTGACAGGATTAAACCTCATTTGCCAATCTCTACCCCAAGTGGATAATTGATCAAGATCTGACTGTAAAGCCAGGGCATCTTCCATAGAGTTGACTTCCCTGTAGAGCAGGCAATCATCTGCAAACAATTTAATTTCCGAGGATATCCCCTCACCAATGTCGTTTATGTACAACAAGAACATAAGCGGTCCAAGTACGGTACACTGGGGCACTCCAGATCGAACATGTACATAGTTTGAACATTCCCCATCAACCACTACTCTTTGGTGACGAGTTGTTAACCATGTTCTAATCCAATTTTGTAACTTGTTGGAGATACCATAATGCTGAAGTTTCCGTAATAGACGTCCATGTGGAACAGAATCGAAGGCCTTCGAAAAGTCTAAGATTAATAAGTCAATTTAATTTCTTGCTTTCATTGATTTGAGAAGATCATAAATAGTACAAATCAATTGTGTTTCACAAGAATGTGCAGACGAAAACAATGCTGGTAATGTACTAAGATGTCGTATTGATCCAAGTGTTGCATAATTTGGCTATAAATAATATGTTCCATTGGTTTACATAAGACACATGTAAGGAAATGGGCCTATAGTTTGCAGGGTTCGAACGTTTTCCCTTCTTAAATATTGCCGTAATATTCGCCAGTAATATTCCGTATTGCCGTAATATTCGCCAGTCCGTTGGCAGCATACCACTGTTAAAAGTTTTATTAAAAATGAATGCTACAACTGGGGCTATTTTATCGGCGGCTTCCTTTAATACTATTGTGGATAATAGGTCTGGTCCCATGGCTTTATTGGTCTTCAACTCTTTAAGTAATTTGTTAACACGTGCACCACAGTATATATATATATATATATATATATATATATATATATATATATATATATATATATATATATATATATATATATATATATAGTCTTAAACATAATAGCGTCTTCCAATATCACTTGCGTGATGTCACATCAATAACTGCCATTTACGACCACCTGTCGTTTGCGACCAATTTCGCTTGGCAACAGGGGTGGTCGTAAAACTCAGGTTCTACTGTATATGCACCCGTAAGAAAAAGATGCACTTTCTTCCATCAACAGCCAATAGTGTCTGTTTATACTAACTATTACCATTAATGTATTTAGTTATTTATTTTGATGTCCTATGAAACAATTAAATTCAGACAACACAAAGCTCTCAGAGATATTATCCAGTGAGAGTATAATAAGTTTGGCAAATGAATGGGCTATTATATAATTCAAGTACAACTAAAAGTAAGAACTAAAAGAAGTACTGTAAGCAACTATGCTATACAAGTTTCAAACAGTAAGCGGGCGAGGGATTGTTGCGTATACGTATTTATAGTTATTAGTTACACGTCGTCAATTCGTTTGTCAGTATTACTTTCACGTTATTACTGTCTTTGTTAGTATCACTTGCACGTTGTTCGTTTCACGGTTAGTATTGCTTGCGCACTATTTTCTGTTGATAAATATAACGAGCTTTCTCAACGTGGGGTACACAGCAGATTTCCTTATCACGGTGAAGCATTGGAACTGTATTTGGTCAACGAGGATCTTCTGAAATAACCTATGTATGCTACAAGAAGTCTTACAATCCCAAAGAACCGTCAATATTTTTTCATGCGTATATCTGTACAGAGAGATCGAACAATATATCGGAACGTATCCTGTGACTATAATATAGAAATGATATGAAGATCCATTCCATTTATAATTTTCATGAACGCAAGATATGCTATATTGGATTATCAGTTTCTCAGCCTAGTGGACTTTGCTTACATTTCTTTTAAAAAAACTTGTGAAAATAAATTCTCGTTTTCAATTTAACATTGAAAATGAAAAATAAAATATCTCAAATTTCTTGTCGAGTTAACATACACGTCAGCCGAAGCTACCGACGTCCAGTAAAAGCTGTCTGTCGACTTGAAGTGTTGCAAACAAGATATGTACGACTTTCAAAGTTTCGTACGAAACAAAGATTGATATTTTTGATATTTTTGATACTCTTGGATATTTTGCCGTTAATGTTAAATTGTATCTTTACTTAATCACTTGGTTTCTCGAAAATGCAAGGATGAATTTCAGTTGTTTTTTTAACTTTGCGATTATTTAGGTGAATTGCTGAGAAGGTGATTGGTACCCTAATCCATTAAACCATCAAGAGAAACCTGTAGCTAAGACCAGAGACGCTGAAGTTACGAGGCTGCGCGAAACATTGTTTTTGCGTGTTCTTGGTTTTACGTCATTTCTTGTCTGATAGGCAGGAGAAAAAATAGGTGCGCAGAGCGTACATGTGTCTACTGGAATTTTACTTGTATAGCCAGCAAATCGACTTGTGGTATATAAAGGTGAAACTAAATGATCACATTTTTAAAATATGATAGAAATACATAAAAATATATTTGATAAGTAGTAAAATATTTTCATTTAACAGCTTGACTAGAATTATTATAAGTAATGGTATTAGTTAGACAGCTCATGGTATTAGTTTTAACATGTTTATCAACAAAATTTAATTTGTATTCTTTGAAATTCATTGTCAAACTGTCAGCCAATGCATGTTCGCTCATGCATGCTGATGAGGGAAAAAATAGACATTTTCCCTGTTTCGAGCGAAAACTTTAAATCTCCGAGTGGGAACAAACGAAATTGAGGTAAACATGGTATTAATATAACTAATAACCATGATCATGATGGAAATTAGTTATTAAATATCTCCAAAATCAGAGGGAGAATTTGTGAAAGTACCAAGGGTCATTCATAAATCCTCCTGATGTTTGAGTGAAATTTATTCACTAAATTATAATCATGTTATGGTACTAGAAATACGTATACGCAACAACCCCTCGCCCGCTTATTGTTTGAAACGTTTAAATTTATAGCGCAGTTGCTTACTGTACATATTTTCGTTCTTTTACTTGAATAGCAGCCGTCGAGATGACGTCAGTATCCATGTTTGTCCGCTTTTACCCCTAATTCGTGCGGCCATAACCAAAGAAAATAGCTCGTTTGCAGGGCTGGTATAAAACGCAGGTTGCAGGTTGGGAATTTGCAGGCAGGTTTAGAATTTGCAAGTTGGAAATATGTAGTCGTTTTCTGGACGATCTTTTTAGATAGGGTAAAGATTGGGGTTAGTATTAGGGTTAAATAACCACAATCCTAACCCAAATCCTAACCCTAACCATAACTAAATGCTGCATGGTCTCTCCCTTAAATTAACCTATTATCCTTAAGTTACAAATTGCTCTGAATTAAGGATAATAGTTAATCTAATGGATCTTAAGAATCACGCATGCATTTAACAGTCAATTACTAAGTCTCTCTTATTAGTCTACAGACACCAAGTATGGGAGAGGGGAGTGCGGGGTAGGTATGGTTGTGTCGTAAAACTTGCTAGACAGGTTTTGACTGCCGTAGTAACTTGGTTACGAGTGGTTAGGGTTACAAAACTCGCTAGGCGGGTGGTTAGGCTTAGAAAACTCGCTAGGCTAGGGTTAGAAAACTCGCAAAGGTGGGGGTTTAGGGTTAGGGTTGTGTTAGGATTGATGTTGTAATGGGGTTCGGTTCTAACCCTACAATACCATTAGATTAACCATTATCCTTAATTCAGAGCGATTTGTAACTTAAGGATAATGGTTAATTTAAGGAAGAGACCGTGCTGAACTAAAAAAAGATTGTCTAGAAAACAACTTGTATTCCAACCTGCAAATTCCCAACATGCAAGTTCCCAACCTACAAATTCCCAACCTGCAAATTCCCAACCTGCAACCTGCATTTTGTCCAGCCGCTCATTTGCAATCATTTGTGAGTTAAATTTGGTTTGTTTGTCTGAATTTTGAACTATTAATAGCAGCCAGACGCTACGCCATTAGGTGTAATGGCCCATTCATTTGCCAATCTTGGACAATTTGTCAATATCTCTGAGAGCTTTGTTTTTTCTGAATTTAATTGTTTCATAGAACATCAAACTAAATAACTATATAGCCCAAACTTTTTAATTTTTGGGTGCAGTAACAGAATAGTGGGGAAGTCTACTGCTGTTTCTACCCTCAATCACTAAGAAAAAAATTGCTTGTTTCACACTATTGATAATTCCACATGAAATAATCAACTTAGTAGTTAGTATAAACAGACACCAAAGGCTGTTGAAGGAAGAAAGTGCATCTTTATCATACAATGGGTCCGCTTTTTAAAAAAATGAAATTTGTTCAAATGTCTACGGGTCTATTCAAATTGGGTTTAACATGTATTAGGGATTCTACCCTGATTGTTGGTGTGGATGATTATATAAAGTAAGTCGATTATTCTATCCACATTAGACTGCTGCGATGTGGAGCTGGCAGGGATGTGGAATGTGGATAACTTATATAATATTGATGTTCTTGGTAGGTCTCAATGCGGGCAGGAAAACTGATCTTTTCTAAGTGGGGACTTGCAACCTGTTAATGTACAGGATTTATACAACGTTTGAGTTAAAATTAGTTTTTGTAACATTCTACAGTACATATAAATATGTGTTTATATTTGATTGTAATTTATTAGGAAACAAGATGCCCATTGATACCAATCTTAGCATTGAAGGGGCTACCATTATTATTATTAATAATAATAATATATAATAATAAATGCCTAGTGCAGATACCATATTTTGATGCTTATTAATACAAAAGCCATGTATCTGCAACAAGACATGGCATTGTGTACTATAGTATCTAAATTACATCACCATGTGCATATATAATCAATGTTCAAGATGACATTCCTAGCTCGCTTGTTGACATTGATCTAATTTCTGCTGACAATGAATGTCAACATACCCAATGTCAATATAATCCTATATAAGCTGTATTTTACATTACAAGCCTAGGACCAGCATTGTCCAAGCCTATTCACAGACACAATTATAAGTTATGTATATGGCCACTAGGCCAGCTACAGTAAGCCTAACATGTTCCATAATGGATGCATGGATTAAACACAGATTGTTTATGGAATATACACTGTAGACCAGTATACAATACATGGACGATCGTCAGCCTCCTCAGAAAAAGTATTCCCAGTTGAAAAAAATTATAACCTTCTGATTGCCGGTGACTCTAACCATTGAGCCATCAAGACTCTGATGGAGAGAGAATGAATACAATGATGTACTGGTTCAATTCGTATGTGTACTGCCTATATGGCAGTCACTATATTATATCAGTGATGCTTGGATGTGTTAATATATACACTGCTGTAGTGAATGCAAGCTGCATAGGCAGTATACTGTATACCTATACCTTCACTCTCCATCTGAGTCTCAGTAGCTCAATGGTTAGAAGCAATCAAAAGTTACAGGTTCGATTCCTCTCCGGGACTCAGAATCATTTTCTGAGGATATGAGCTTGACAATCATCCATGTATCATCTGTCTACTCCAATCTCACCACAGCAGTGTATATATTAACACTGACCAGTGGTTCACTGTATACATGAGTAATGCTTGTTTATATACTACAAAATTGTAGGCCAGGCTCAGGTCGTATAAACAGCTGGAACACAGCTGTAGTCTACTATATAGGCTCATTATCAAGCACAGAATAAACATACTGTATATGCAATTTCAAAATATGAACTAACACTTACTATTTTGTAGTATTATAAAGCACAAATTACGAGAATAACACTGGATATCATCTTCGAGTCGCTTTGACTTGTTTCTGTCGCAATCCTTCTTGCTGTGTTTGTTTTGTCACAGAATAAGTATTGAGGATTTGTTTTTAATAACGACTGTCCCCTCTCGTTCTCTTCTGCTCGTGCAGCTTCTGCCTGCCATTCGTTATTTAAATTACTCATTTCACGTTTTTTCGAGCAAAATAACCAAAATGTTCCCGCTCACAACCTTAGATAAATATCCTTGTAGATCCATAAATATCCTTGTTTACCTGCTTTTTTCCCCGTGAGGTTGTCATATAACCAAGACAACCAATGTCGGTCCGTTGATGGATACCTATATTTATATATACGATATGGCACAAACATTTTACAGAACTACTTTGCCCTGACTCAAATGACCGGACATTGTACACGACCGGACATTGTACCACCCCGCTGCTGGGACGGCGCTTCGCGCCGTCCGGGCGAGGGGATAACCCGTAGAAAGCAAATAAAATGTACAAATATATTTTTATCAACACGTAAATTCTCCTTACTGCGTATGATGGCACCGTGATGTCTTATTGATGGCGTATGATGGTTATTGATGGCGTATGATGGCTAATTGATGGCGTATGATGGCTAATTGATGGATAATTGATGGCGTATGATGGCTAATTGATGGCATATGATGGCTAATTGATGATGGCCGTGCGTAAGCTTTATTTATAATATGATAGCAAGCTACTTAAACACAATATGTGTTATATATTATTTTGAAATTAGAAATGCTAACATTAATTATTATTATTTATAAAATAAGTCATGTCCCTTATGCACGCTGTGATTGGTCAGTTACACTAGTTACACTAGTTACAGTATATACATAACATACAGGCTATATAACATGGATGGATTACGCCATCGTTATCCACCTACCTATACACAGTTTGGTTGATTAATACAATAAAATAATATAGACCTCTTTCATAATGGCTATAACCATTTTAAATATTCTTTTATGGGCATATAAATTAGCTTTCTTTTTGATAGATTCCTTTGAATTGTTGACACACAAACAAGGTCATAAAGGCTAATTTAGACGCACATAAAGGAATATTTAAATTTGCTTCATTATGAAAGAGGTCTACAGTAATCAACCCAAAGAAACCAATGACTAAACCATGCACTTTTGTTCAATGTAGCTTATCACTAATAAATTAAGACAACTTTAACCACCATGATAACAAACACCTCAAATTTTGTAACAAAAACTCGGCTATCGCCTTATAATAAACGCGATCTGCTTCATGAAATTTCTTTTGAAACAGTTTAACTCTACCTAACGGCTAACATGATCATGGAACCGATATACTGTAAATGAATTGTCAAGGTTTATTTCGCAATATTTGTCAACCAATAACGGAGAGTCAACCACAACGAAGAGAAAGCTCTTCGCGTTGTTTTAATATGGCAATAACAAATGACTATGCAAGTATTTATACGCAACATGAAATAATTCTTACCTTAACTTTATCCACAGGTAACAAGGCTTCGGCAGCAGCCCTTTCAATTTGCTCGGAGCAGGTTGTCGACTTCATACCTTCCTCGTGATATTTAGCGAGAATTGTAACTTGTTCGCTTGTAAGTTTTGCATAATTTGCCGGTCTGATGCTCATGATTTAATCTCGATATTAAAATTGTTTGTTATAAATGCAAATGGCGCCGTACGTTTCATGAGAGTTGAATAATATCTGCTAAATATCTGCTAAATGATAGTTAGCTATCATTTCAAATAACGCAAGCAATGTTTTTCCATATTTTAAAGAAATTTTAGGTAGACTATCTCCCTATAAAATTAGCGCTGTCGAAGAAGGAAAATAAATATATGAAAGAATTTGATCACGTTAACATACGTAACGCATATATTGATATGTTTGGGGTGAATAACAGTACGTCGAAGTAATTACAAGAAGTATTTTAATTCAGATCAAAATAATTTTATCACAAATGTTCGATACATGACTAAACAACGACTTTAATTAGTTTAATTACACATGTGTTATTCTCTCAAACACTCCTAGTAAAATAATTCAGCTTTACGGTTTAATATTGATGAAATTAGCCAACCAAAAATTAGGAAATCAAATGATTATGAAGTATTATAATGTTGAAAATGTATTATAGAAATTATACAATGCCGGGCACAGTAGCATATAACTGTATAGTCTAGTTAGGAATATTATTGCCAAGTAACTAGCTTTAAAAAGTGCCAAGATAACATAATGTTTGAAAACAAACTTAATACTAACGTTTGTTTACTAAACTCATATAATTTGAGTGCAAATTACAAAAAAAGATTTCCGCCTTTTTCAGCCATTGCGACGATGCAGGAATTAAACATCAGTTTCTTTCACTGCCTATAAAGACAAAAATAAATCGTATAGAACATATAAGTCTTATAAATTCAAATTAGTGATCAGCATAGTAATAACAATAATACTTATTATTATTGAAACGGGAGGTTATACAAAGGATCTGAAACGGAGATTAAACGAATTTGGTCATGCGAAATCGTAAAAGTCCAACCCATCAAAATTGGCGCTTTGGTATCCTACCAAAGGGCTTGGAGAAATAGTTTGAGTGATCCATGTCAAACCTGTTAGACTTTGTTGCAGAGGGCATTTTTACTGCGATCAGCTAGGATTTTAAGAAATTTTTTAGATACAAAGACAACATAAGAGTAAAGCATTTTATGAGCAGCGTTAAGATAGTTTGCTGTGATTAACAATTAAGATGGGCTTGGACAAAAATAATAAAATCCTTTAATGTTCGTATTTTCAAACATATTTTGTATGGAAATGATAGGATATCATATGCTGATACTAAATCTGTCAATTTGATATGTGCTGTTACCATGGTACCCTAGAAACCACCCCAACAGAGTAATAAAGGGCACTTCGAGGCAGAATATCAAGAGAAGTAAAGAATAGAAAACATATATAATTAGGCTTACTTCATGTATAAAGCCAATAGATATATCAAACATGTAAACCTCAAAAAATTATAAATTTATATATATTTATTTCAAACATTTAATTTGTTTATAACAATGCCAAAATTCAAATAAACAGTAGAGAAAAAGGAATTTTCTAAAACATATATGTACCATGTATTAAGTTGTTGAGTTTTAAGTTTGCGATCTATTTACAATGATCAAATTCTGAAAATTTGATGTCTATACGACTAATATTGAATGTAGCATAGCGTCCCATGTATGTATGAATGAATGAATGAAACTTTATTTAGAGAGGGTAGCACGTAACACAACTCAGGTGATAATCTTGTGGTCCTCAAACTGAATTAAAATCTAAATACAAATGTCTCTGTGGTGAAATCTATATAATAAGTTATAAGTTAAATATATTGTTATATACACACACATACATACATACACATACATATTATGAAAATAATTAAGAGGAAATCATATAATTAAAAACGTCTTCAAAACGTTTCTTTTTAAAACGTTTGGGAGATGAGAGTTTGCGCAAGTTAAGTGATAAGTTGTTCCAGATTTGAGCTGCTGACACGGAGAATGCTCTACCACCGTCCTTTATTCTTTTTATTCTCGGAAGACAAATAGTAAGATCTTTGTAACGAATATTTCGATTGTGACGACTTGAATTATTTGGAAGTATTTCTGCTAGGTAAGACGGACAGTTCCCATAGAACAGATTATGGCAAATCATGGCTTTTCTAATTTCAACTTCTTTGGTAAATGGTATCCAACCGAGTTTGGTAAAGAGTGGAATGCTTCTTTCATGAGTTGGAACACCCAAAGAATCCAGAATCTCGTTTGTTATACTTGTCCAGACACAACTTCCGTACACCATCACCGACTTTATCGTCGCGTTATAATAGGCGATCTTCCAGAAAAAGGCAAGGTCTTAATTTCTTTAAAAGACCAATACGTTTGGCTAGGTTGGAGCTAAGCTTGTCAATATGATTTGAAAAAGTCAGCTCATTATCAATTATAACCCCCAAGACTTTCTGATGTGGAACTTGGTCTAATGGCTTCTCGTCAATAAATACATTTAGAGTTTTTTTCTGAATCACTTTTTTCGCAAGCCTTTTTCCGGTGACAAGCATAGTTTTTGTTTTAGTAGAATTAAGAACCATCAGATTATTTTTTGCCCAAGAGTTTAAGCTAGTAGTATCTTCTTGCAGCATGCCTTGTCGGAGAAGTGACTTGACATGATTAACGTCGTATCGTCCGCGAAAATGCCATGTCTAGTAAAAAAAACGGTTTGATAAATTCTAGTTTAAAGTTTTGAAATAACATTGTATTGTATTGTATTCCGTTCTATTGTTTTCATTGTTTTCCATTGTGTCGCCTCATCATCTGAAAACCACTCTTTGCAATATTTATCCCCTTTTCACTGCACAAATAAAAAAATTTAACATCAGGAAACGAAAAAGCAATGATTAATAATGTATAATTTGTTGGTTTTGAAAATTTTATTTATTTTTTATTTTGTCCAAGGCAACCTTAAATAATAATAATAAAAATAATAATTTTTTATAACATAATTAATTTTGTCAAAATATTTTACATGCAAGGCAGTAATGGTAGAAATTTGATCGATATAGAATAGTTATTATTACTGAAAATTTGATATCCGTCTATTCAAACTGTATTATATATAATTATTTACAATAAATTAATATAAAATAATAATAATTTAAATTTATATATATATATATATATATATATCTTATCCCGGCATTACCACCACCATATATACAGAACTCGTGACTAGGCTCTCGGCAACGGCTTCCGTAGCTCAGTGGTCAGAGCACTGCACTAGCATCGCAGGGTCGCGGGTTCAATTCCAGCCGGAAGGCCTTGAAGTTGCATTTTTCGCAACTGGTCCTGGTTTGGTCTTAAAATGTATATATTCCAACACTCGAAATTTTCCTTCACCATAAATCCTTAGAACATGTACTTTAATCGAGTGCCAATTTTTTATATATATATATATATCTCATCAGTGTAGTGCTGATGAGCAGGATGAAGATGACTGCTATTTGCAGTCACCCTTGATGCACACAAAATGTGGGACATCAAAAACCATGCCAGAGCGCTCAAACTGCAAGCAGTGAGCGTGCGCACAATGCGTAAGCGACAATGGTTCATCCTGTAGAGCGCTCAATATGACCTAAAGGTCATAGAGCGTATCTAACTACAGACGGTACCGTTTCGGCCTTTTGGGCCTCATCAGTGTAGTGCTGATGAGCAGGATGAAGATGATATATATATATATGTATAGCCGTACATAGTGGGTCCCAAGTCCACAGTTACCATAAAGCCATATGGTGATAGCCGGTAGGGCACATTTGTATATTTTGTATACTTTCGTATATTACGCTCACCGCTCATGTGGTTTGAGCGCTCTCATGGATTGGGTGGAGAGTCTCAGTGAGACGTTTACTGTTCGCATTACGCATCGCCCACTGCTCGCAGTTTGAGCGCTTTGGTGACTCCACAATGCAATCCTACAATGTGTAGCCGTACATAGTGGGTCCCAAGTCCACAGTTACCATAAAGCCATATGGTGATAGCCGGTAGGGCACATTTGTATATTTTGTATACTTTCGTATATTACGCTCACCGCTCATGTGGTTTGAGCGCTCTCATGGATTGGGTGGAGAGTCTCAGTACGATCAATAGTAACATCGTATGAATCCTGTATATTAATACAAGTCAACGTAACTATAGGAGGGATTTTTTTTGATAATAAAGAACCCATTTAAAAAAAACTAAAACAAAAAAGAGAATAAAAAAAAATATGAGTGAAATTGTGTATATTGAAATTTATTTACAATCGTTTAATTTACCTTATATCGGTTATGAAATTCAAGATAATGATCCTTCAATATTATTTACGCCGTATCTTTTAAGGGAATGTTTACTAAATTTTACAGAAGATAAAGAAAAGATAATACCCATATCATCAAAGATTTTAAAACAAAGAATAACAGAATTAAAAAAAGACATATATAACTGCCCCGAAGATATTATCTATAAAGTAGATTGTTTGGTAAAATTTATTCAGAGACATGAAAAAAATAATGATTATTTAGGAATAAAAACTATATTTTAAAACAAAATGGTAAGAGTTAAGTTACCTCGAAAAAAAAGACGCAATGATAAATCTCAAAGTATACGTCACGTTCTTCAATGTAGAAGTAAAACCTTAAAAAAAATAAGATGTCGTAAACGAACAGCAAAAACAAAAAAATGTTGGATTCATTTAGCAAAACAAAATAACTTACGTATCAAGAAATCAACGATCCCCAATGCGGGTGAAGGATTATTTGCTTGGAAAAAACCTTTTAAACCCGATCGTAATATTTCTTATTACACAGGTCAAAAAACAACACAGGTCAAATTGGATCGTAAATATGGTAAAAACACTAATGCTGTATATAGTATTTGTAACGATGCAAACACTTGTATCGATGCTTATTTGACAACTCACGCCGCAGCACGTTATGCGAATAACGGGAAAACCGGTTCTATATATAAAAATAATTCCGATTTTGTTTACGACCCCAATAATAAAAAAATGTATTTAGAAATTATAAAACATATAAAAGCCCATGAAGAAATTTTTGCAGACTATGGTGATAACTATTGGCAGAGAAAACAACCTTCATAACAATGGTAGGAAGAATAAGAGAATTACGGGGTGGTGATTTTAAGGGGAAAAAAAGGCAACGTGGAGGTATTTTTATAGGGAAAAAAAGGCAACGTGGAGGACATAAAACAGTCAATAAATACGGCAAACTTTTTATAAACGATTTTAAAAAAGAGCTTAAAAAAAAGCTAATGTAGTAAAAATTATTGCAAAACTAGGAACGAAAAAAATCAAAATACATTTTCAAAAAGGAGGACTTGTATATCATAAACCCAGAAACCATGTTGAAAAGTTTTTAATGTATTAGTTTTTTAAAAATAAAAAAATACATTCAGTGTATTATTTCGTTACATAAGAGGTTATTGTCCATTGAATTTTTTTCTACATTATAAGCTCTTATTTCATTAAAATTTACACTGATGAAATTAGGGTAATCCACATTACATTCGCATTCCCCTTTACATTTTTTACAAGTGTATTTTATAGTTTTATTATAAACCCAAAAATCATAATATAATGCTATAATACTCCTAAAGCACTCATAACTAAAACAATGTTTTCTATCATAATCTAGTATCTTTAAATATTCTCCAATTCCTTTGTCGTTGATACGTGGGGCTAGGTCATCATTCCATGCTTCACATATTTTACGAAGAAATTCATAACATTCTTCTGGAATATCGTGTTCCTCTTGATGTATAATATACATTTTGGGATTTTTTGAACGTTCTACTTCCAGTATAAATTTATACCGTACATATGCTTCATAATCAGCTATAGATATTAGTAGATGATATGTTGATTTTTCAATTTCCGCACTTCCTACTAAATGCCAAAAAAAACCGGATTCCACATAACTATATTGTGTTAAATCATGATAAATCTTATATCCCTCTTGATTTTGTACTCGCTGAAAAAAAGCCATGACACGCCTCTTTGATAAAACGATCTTTATATATACCCCTATCTACGTATATCCATCGGAATAAACAACAGAAATATCGTATTCATTATAGGGTTTATCCGCTTCAGCCGTTTTAATACCATATTTAAAAAAAAAATGATCATCTATAAATTGAATGTTTTGAATCAATATAAAATCTTCGTCAGCAGGTAAATTATAAGCTAAATCTACAAAACGTTTATCATCGTTAAAGAAATGTTTCTCAGGATCAATAAACAATTGATTAGAGCTAAAATAGGGTTTATTAGGTTTTCCAATATATGCCCCAAGATCACTCTGTTCGAATATCTCTTTTTTAACTTGAACAATACTCCATCCTAATGCATCGTTATATTTTTCTCCAATTATTATTTTTAAGTTTTACATCAATACTATGAATTATTTTTCGTTTATACCAATCTTTTTTTCTTGCTTCTAAATTTCCCGTAAGATAATTCTGTTTATCTGTTTGAAATTTTCTATTGTTACAAAATGTCAATGAAAAATCAGTAAATGGCCCTGGAGCACGAATATTTGTTTTAATTTTAAAACCGTCAAGAAAACTCGTTGGTATTACGCCGTGTTTCCAAGACACTTCTTGAAACTCATATAGATTTTTTCCTGATTTTAAAGCAACTGTCCCGTATTTTCTTGGATTCGTAAGCCAAAAACTTTCATTATAATGGATGATTTTTTTCTGACTCATTTTTAATGCTTTTCCAATAAGAGAAAAAAAATAAGAACGTTTTATTTATACTATACGTAGAATGATATCATTTTTTATATATTTAAATGTACAAAGAGTTGCTAAGATCATCTTATTTTTTTTAAAACTTCTCTCCTTCTATTTTTACAAAAATAGTGTTTTTGACAACATGTACATCATTAACAAAATAATAACGTTCTAATGTACGTTTTATTTTTAAAATATAAACATTTCTTAAATGTACTTTTGATAATTTTTTAAACAATCTTTGTGTTTCTAAAAATAAAAAGGAAAATACATTCAATATTTTTTTGATTTTTTTAAAAATCAAAAAGTGTATTTTTTATTTAGGTAAAATTTTCATGAAAGAATAAATTTTAAAAATTAAATTCCTTATCATACATAGAGAGTACAGATCGTTCATTATCCTCGTCTTCTAATTTACGAAACAAACATGCAGCAAATAAAAGACATTCAAACAAACTACAATGATACAATAAACATGTGGGTTCACTAGTATTATACCAACAATTTCTTGGCTTAAGATTATAAAACGAAAGTAAATAATCGTACTTCTCAATTCCGAAATATTCAAGATTAACACAATGTAAAATAGTTTTTTCTTGAAGTGTTTTAACTAACGACGATTCTTTATCACCACCTTTATACCCGATAATAGCATTCGGGGGAAAAACATTACGAAATAAATAACTTAATCTATTTATAAGTTCACTTTGACTAAAATAATCTCTTGATTTTTTTTCAGATAAATAGTCTAAACCATGACATCGATATTGATAGTAGACAGTAGACCGTTCCCTTCGAGTTAGTTCTTTGTAGGTTTTAACTTTCCCATCATAACAATGATAAATAAAATACTTGTTCGTTTGAAGTTCGAGAAGAGTTACTTCACGATAACTGGGTCTCTCTCCCTTAAACTGGTAACATTCACAATCCATTATATGTGTGATATGCGATAAAAATAATTTCTGTCGTTCTTGGGATATTTCTTCTTTACATTTGTTTAATGCACAATTATATTTACCCGCATACAACTCTTCGATAGTCGTCCCTTCAGATTTTTCCTGTTGATTCTCAGTTGTCTCTAACGGGATGTAGTCATCTGCTTCTTTAATTTCGCTGCTCTTCTTCTCAAATATTTTTGCCATCTCTCTCTCTCCTACACTCAGACTGATATTAATTATTTTCGACCCTACATCGGGTTTTATAATTGCATCCTGCGTAACTATGCGTTACTGTGGGTAGATTAGTTTGACCAATCAGAGTTCGTTGATTAAAGCTTTCATGTCATCCCGATGATTTGTGATACTCATGTACAATGAATGTGTGTTGTAGGAATTAGAGACGCGAATCCCTAATTAGCGATTCCTTCTCAACAAATACTTTGGGATTAGTTGCCGCAATGCTGTGTTGTGGGATTAACGACACGAATCCCTAATGTTGTTCTAAAACACACACACGTCACATCAGTTGATATATTATATACTCGTGGGATTAGTTTATACATACAATAATACTTTTTTCAAATTTTGATCAAAATCGTGTTAAATTCTACATGTAGAAATATATATTATAAGAATGGGAAAAATAGTATATATATACAAGACGATTTCTTTAACAAACGCGTTCCATCATTCGTTTTTGAGAATGTCGTTAAACATTGGTGATAAAAGAAGCTATGCAGAAGTTAATGACCACGGTCCCAATATTAAGACGATATTGAAAATTGTTTATTATATACAACATTTTCGTAACCGATACATTGGATTATTATTTGCCGTCTGTAAATTATGTGACTATTACTATGGGGGAATTATCGAATGTATGGAAATTGAATCGAGACAAATTGGTCGGGGATATAAAGATTACGCCTATATTGAAAAAATGAAACCTGAAATGAACCCAGATGAATGCAAGGATTGGCGAATCTTAACAGATAAACAACACTATATAATACCCGTTGTTCATACACAACGAAAATATTATATTTATGGTGAAAAACTCTGTGAGCGTTATCACAAATTACTATTAATACCCTCTCAAACATTAGTGAAATCTATTTTTCATTTGAATGATAATCATTCTGATAATTTTTTTATTGAAATTCAAAACAGTTGTTACCCAAGAAATGATGTTTACCACTTTATTTCTATTACTATTAATGATGAGCAAACTACAATTCCCAAAGCGATAGGGTATGGAGGATCTTATCTTTGTAATACTTTACATAGACTTAATCGTTGTTTTAGTCATGAATTTACATATTGCTGTATTTATTTATATTTTATAGATCCGTTTTATTTGAAGGCTACTTTTTATTATCTACATAATTTAGATACTTTTGAGAAAATAGTGTATCAACTTGTATGTTGTTTTATTTTCTTTTGCGAAAATCATAACCCTATATCAAAACTTAACACTAGTAACGATAGGGTTTATACTTTTAATCTCGATAAGATTGTTAAGCTGATGATAACGAAAACCCCACCCTGTACCTGTTGTTATAAAAATTGTCAGAATTACTCTTATTGGTTTAAATTATTTTATAAGACAAGTAAACCCTATAAATTTAAAATCAGTTTATTTTCAGATCAAGTTAAAAATAATAGTATTATACAAAATAATAGACCCCTTAGTTTACAATATTACCCACCGCATTTGGATATAATATATAATTATTCTATAAGGGTAAGGATTACATCTAATAATATTACATCAACTACTTTTATTATTAAGTGTATTATAGAATCATATAATATTAACTTTGAAGATCCTGACATTATAATACAGAGTATTGAAAAATTGTATTTAGACTAATTTAAAAAAATTCAAAGAATATATTCCACAACCAAAACCACGTGTGTTTTTTATCATGGGGTATACAATGAATTTAAGATGCGAATTTCTAAAATCTAAAATTGTTTGACGTATACACAATTTTATATAATATTTCTCATTATCAATGTGTTTATATCTAAAAAACACAGGATTAAAGCAAAAAATGCTATTATTTGTCCAATTTCATGTCGCTCCATGCGATTATAGACATCCAAAAGTTCACGGGGCATTTTTAAATGAGCAATAATATTTTTAAATAAATTCTCATGTTCGTTAAGAACATTTCCACACACTTTGTTCCATATTTTTATTGATTTTTATTTCAAAACGGGCCAGTTCTTTTACCATAATATTCCACACCTCCATGATATTTCACATTACTACTATTTTTATTTACAACACTCTCATTTTATACATTTGGGTTTCCTTTTTTTAAATCATTCTTTCTTTTTTGAATTTCCTTATTATTATCCATTACATAGCGTTTTTCCATCAAATCGCTCGTAAATTTCTTAGAACGCCATTGCATATATTGTTTATTTATATATAGTTTCTCAATATAGAGACCCTCTAACTCACGATATTTATCGCGTTGTGTACAAATAATATCTTGATTATAATTCGAATAGATTGTCATTCGTTTTTCTTCATGATGTTCATCGCCTTTTTTTTCACGTTTCATATATATTAAAGACCGTTTGAAACATCTTTTCTTCAATGGTGGATCGTTCAAAACTTCTCGATCGTCGTCATCTTCCTCTTCTTCTTCGTCCTCTTCTCCACACCGTGGAAATAATGGTTGGGGTGATGTAACCCTAGGTGGTGGCGGTGGAATAGGCGATAATGTTGGGAGAAGAGCGTTTGCTGCTTCGTCCACAATTTGCATTAATTCGGGAACGGGTATCATTTCATCACACATTTGTATTAAATTCGAAGGTGAAGGAATAGGGATTTGTCCAAAGAAATCAATGGGCATTTCGTGTATGTAATTATCTAATTCACCTTCTTGTCCCGGTATTTCATATACCCCTGGCGGAAAAATCGTTTGCGGTGGAATAGGAGATAAATTATACCTTGCTTGCGGTGTTTGAAGAGGTCTATTATACTGTTCTTGCGATAATAGAGGTGGCGGGTGGTTTACTTGCTGGGGTAGAGACGGTACTTGCTTGTGGCGACGTGTTATACTTCGCTTGCAGGAGTAGAGGGTGTATGTAACCGACCTGTTCTTGAGACGGTGAATTTACTTGCGGGTGTATAGAGAGAGTAGCTTTGCTTGCCGTGGCGACGTCTTCGCTTGCAGAGGGTATATGTGACTGGACGGTGTTATCGGTACAGCAAAATTTAATGGCGACTGTGCAATGTCTTTAGTTGTTCGATGGTTGATGTTCTTTTTTCTTGTGAATTCTTGGTTGTTATGCTTGTTCATCATCTGAAATATTCCGTCCCATTTGACGATATTCTTGTTGCTGTTGCCGGCGTTGTTTTTAACATTTTGGGAATATCTTTTCCCCTACTTTCAATCCGTGCAATGGTTTTTCCGCTTTCCAAATTTTTATGAGTCTGTTTCACACGGGCCATGCTGAGATTGTGTCTAAAAATTTAGGAAACAAACGCTTATAAAAAACACGGTGAAAAAAATAGGGTAACCTGATTGGTTGAACTTAATTCCCTAATAAAATATCGGGGTATTCTCATTGGTTGAATGATAAAATCAATATTATAAGACGATTACCCGACTATTACTAATACATGTAAATCTTTTTAATCTTTTTGTTGACTTAATGCTGTACACATTGCCCCAAAATATTTATCGGGTAAAACGTTGCAGGGAAAGATATAAAAACACACGTTAGAAGTCATATTTTTTTAAAACACTTTCAAAATGATAGCAGGTACTAAAGAAAATCCTCTGTTGGTAATACTGACCGATTTGGCAAAGTATTTTTCACACATTGAATATCAAGTGGTTGAATGTCGTAAAGTGGATATGTTACCCAACAATGCACGTGCCGATAGAATACTATATAAGATGCTATTGTTATGGGATGAGAAATATATATATACCTACTCATCGGACGATTTTACACATTTGATCGGGCAGTTTGTGCATGTAGCAATCGATAAACCTCCGCCCTATCAACCATGAATCAAGCAACATTTATAGATATAATATCTATGAAGGCTCTATCTCGTGAACGAAATCTACAGTTAATTGGTTCAAGACCCATACCCAAACCTGCTGGCGAACCGATACAGATGTATGAACTTTTTTTTAACGATGCATATAACAATTATTTTAAAATCGAATTCGATACATCCGAACACGATAAGATTGGCAAAAGTATATATCTTACCAATCAATATATATTTATCGTAAAAGATTAATCCTTTTGTATATATAGACATCTCTACCCAAAAATATTTATTATTAGACACGATGGCAACAAGTATAGATATAAACGAAATTAAACTTGATAACGTGAAGTTATACAGCTCTGAGTTTTTATATGCCGTGTGCACAGACTCTGATTTTTACGTGGTTGACTTTATGTCCGAAAATAACAATTGGTTAAATGACCGGGATAAAATTTGGCTAGATGACCGATGCGGGATAATATTAAAAGATTTTAATCTTACCTCTGTTCTTAATACCCGAATGGGTGTCGAAGCTGGAACTATTATTGCTGTGATTCATCGACAGGAAAATCAAGAAGATCTCGTGGGCAGGCATATCTTCTTTGTAAACTCTAACTATTATATAGAATTATTACGTTAAAACACGTGTATTAAAACCATTTATCATCTGTTTTGACATGTGTGAATTAATTAACACGCTCTCTTCGATATCGAGCTAAATTGTTTAACGGGTATCTTAAAATATATACTAAATTGTATGAAAAGCATAAAAATGAAAGCACTAAAAAGCACTAAAAAGCATAAAAATGTGTTAAATAAGTGTAAAAATGCTTAAATATCTAGAATATAGACGTATTTAAACATAGACAGGCATAGGGACTAACCCCCCTCAAAATGGTCGCTAATCCCTAACCTGTCTATACAGTTGATGTATTAATTACGCGTAGAACTCATTAAAAACGTGTATCTCCAAAGTACACTAACAAAATGGCCGCTAATCCCAACAAGTAAATTCATTATCCCTAGCCATATTATTTATCAAACTGTTTTGACATAGGGGGAGGAATAAGAACAAGACGCTTATTATATATTCGAATCCTTAAGATTCAAAAAAGCGTCTTTAATCCTACAACACAAAATTCATTGTTCCGACCCTATTATTAATCAAACTGTTTTGACATAAGGGGAGGAAATAGAACAAAACGCTTATTATGTATTCATTCTCTGTTATATAAGTAAATTACACAATTCAGCTCTAGGGCTGCGATGTTTTTTTATTGCAAATTTTAATTACTGCAAATTTTTAATAAGGTGGCTAGTCAATGATCGCCGAGCATATCTTCTTAATATTTCTATTTTAACTGTATATATATATATATATATATATATAACTATTTATAATTTACTCATTTTTTTAATGTATTCTAAAATATTCGGATTTCGGTTTTAGCTTTTGTTCAAGTTCATCTAACCGAGTCGCGAGCGAATTTATGTAAACCGAATTTTTTTTACAACCAGAACAGAACTGTAGTTTCTCTTTTTCGTTCGGGACACTGTCGTTGAGATAAGTGTCTTCGTATGCATCTATATTTGACTCCAAATCTTTGTCTTGGGTCTGTTTACCAGCAGCATCACATGCTTCGCTTTCGGCTTCGTCTTCGAAGTTACCATAATTTGCATGGTTGACTAGCGCAGTTGTTTCGGCACTAGAATCTTCAGATAAAGTAGCATAGCTTAGAATATTTTTCTTCACTACATCCTTCATTGCACCTTGTACGTTTACTGTCTTCGTAGTCGGGTAGAATGAAATCGTGACCGTATCACATTTCAACACATGAAAGCCGCCGTTATTCTTTGTAAACGACCACTCGCCTGATAACTTAAGTTGGTATTCCAAGAACAATTTTAGCTCAGGCAGATCGCTGAGCCATTTAATTTTAGTCCCACTACGTCCCTTCTCAATTGAGAGAGGGATTTGTGATGTGGGAAGCTTTGAACAAGAAGCTAGAAGGTCATCGTTTACGGAGCACTCAACAGCATGACCGTCCGCCATCTTGGGGATAGATGGAGATAGATATAGATATAGATAGATAGATATATATAGATATAGATAGATAGATCTAGATAGATATAGATAGATAGATATAGATAGATAGATATAGATAGATATAGATAAAGAAAATCTTGGTCGTCGCTACATAAGCGGCGAAGACGCAAGAATTGAGAGTAAGGGATGGATTGCTTAGTGTGGTTGGGATGAGAGGATGAAAATAGAAGATAACTATGGGAGTCAGTAAGCTTGTACGAGACCGACGTTTTCAGCGAATCACCATTAATCGAAATTAAAATATCAAGGTACGACACAGAGGTCTCGCTGATTTCCCACGTGAACTTCAGAGCAGGATGAAAATCATCAACAAAGTTGATGAACTGCTCTAAAAGGATACGTGAACACGACGCTGTTCCTAAACAGTCATCGATAAATCTTCCGAAAAAATCAGGCAAGGGACCCGTGTATTGTTCAAAGATCTGTTTTTCAACATAACCAACAAATAAATTAGCATAGCTAGGACCCATTTTGGTGCCCATCGCAACACCACTTATTTGTTGATAATGTTCACCATCAAACGAAAAATTGTTAAGGGTAAGCACTAGTTCTGCTAAGCGGAGTAACGTGGTTGTGGAGGGTTCTAAATTAGTGCGCTGATCAAAGAAAAACTTCAGAGCTTCAAGTCCATCACAATGGGGAATGACGGTGTATAATATTCTTTTTATCATAGAAGCGAGGAAAAATGCTCGATAGATATGTAATTGTGTTTGGATTTTCAGATGAATCAGACGTAAAAAAGGAAATACGTCAAAGGTTGCTCATCCCGGAGGAGGTTGGACAGCAACGCGCAAAGGATCACGGTTAGCGGGCTTGTTTTTCCGTGCGGTTGTCATTTGTGCTTTGACTGTTTCGAAGGTAACATCTCTCAAAGATGGACGCTTTTGATACTCAAGGATGTCAGGCTGGAATTTTTTCTAAAGAGAGCGTAATATACTTCAATTGTTGCGATTCTGCTTACGAATTCACTTTCACTATGCGTAGTTCGCCATTTTAAAGTTTAAACGGGTATTTCTGTCAACATTTTAGTTTTCTAAATTCTGTCTGAAAGACGAATGTGTGTTTATATCGAGCGTTTATATACAGCGAATGTATATAAAGCAAGTATGATATTCAAGTGTGTTATAAAGTAAAAGTGTGTTATTCAAAGTGAAACAAGTGTATTATTTTTAGTATTTTCAGATTAATTGTATTCCCAAATAAAAATGGTAGGAAGTATCTGGACTCTAGTACTCTACTGTAATATAAACATATTATGCACTTGTACATACTCTGGCTTAGAAAATGTGTTTTATGTTTATCATGAACAAGTATTATTATAGTCTTGTTTATAATTGCTATCTAATCATTGTGGTACATCCCAGCTGAAGGTGATTTATATGTAGTAATGTACCTGTATTTCTTAATTTGAATAAATGCAGTGTATATGCCAAAAGTAATATTAAATGCACTTTATTAATTTGTTTTGAGATTACATGACCAATGATTAATTACCAATCAATTCTGCAAGCAATACTTGCTCTAATCATGTCCTCTATGTATATATTACTTTGTTAACTTGTTACTCTAAAATCCTCTTTTGAAAATCCTGAAGTGCAGATAATTCCTGCAAATGTAAGAGTTGGCGCAATAATAGTATGCACTAGGAATTGAATCTAGTAGCCTTCAAGGCTCCAACCATGGCAAACAGAAAAGGTCTTTAGCCGCCTTATAAAATGAAAAGCATTCCTGATATAAGAATAACAATTATGTACAATAATTATAGTAAAGGAACATACAAAATGTTGATAGCAGATGTTGATATACCAAATGTTAATACACCAAATGTTGATACCAAATGTTGATACTTTACTTACCAGTATACCTTTAGAAAGGCAAGCAAAATTATATTATGTTTGGTATAGATCTAGCAGCGAGTTATAGTAAACTATAGCCATAGGCATAACTCATAAGCATAGAAAATAGAAATGGTGCACTGTGAGAGGTAGATACTGCATGCAAAGTAGAACTATCCAAAATCTAAAAAGGAACTTCATAAACCAAACCAAATTTTCCCAAAGCCTACAGCAGGTCTTCGTTTCGCTATTTTTTTCCTAGGTGTTTCACAAATTGGTGGAGCATGATCCCTTTTTGTGCCATCAGATATATTAATCTATAAGCCTAGAAAAGAAACTAACCTCAAGAAGCAAAAATTCTTATGTTCACATATCTTCAGATCCTCGACGACAACCAGATACCATCCCAAAATCCAAATTTAAATATAAAAAAATAGCCAAATAACAAACTTCACACGTTGAATAATATTCTTCTAGAACTCAGTTAACATTACCCTAAAAAATAAAGCTAGGGTCTTCCGAAATTCTTAAAAAAAAATGTTATAGGTGCAATGTCCCATCAAATACGAGGCGCCATCTCGGTAAAGGCTGAAAATACTACGACCGAGTCAAAGGCGAATAACATGAAAACGGTCGAGGGGTCAAGGGGGGTCGTTCGGATAGAATCAAAGATTAGACATTTGTTTAACTCATTATGCAAAAATTAGAGAAATCGAACCATGGGAATTCGAGATTTTTTACTTTGAATATTGTTGACAAACACGGACTCGGGTCATCACGTGGCGACGACACGACCTACATAAATGATCAAAACAAGGTAGAAAAAATACATTTACCGTACAAAATCCTGTAGATATCGATAGCCCAATAATAGTTTAAACAGTATCGCTGCCTTTTAAAAGGAAAATTTGAATAACAATAGTAAAATGCAAATTTTTCAGCCGATCAACTTCGCGCAAACGATGAGAAAACAAATCAATTGCATTGGTCGAGATATGCACGTGACAGCTGTCCACCCTCCTCTGGCTCATCCCATGCCTCTTTCGGTTTTTTATTCTCTCGTTTTTTCTTGCAAATAGAAATGTTTAACGAGAGATATCTCCGAAACAAATAAACTATACCCAAAACTGTAAACTACCTTATTATATACATGACAAAATTACATTCTGTTGGTCGTGAGAAGAGTGTAATTAATGGTACCATGTTAACAAAAATTCAAAATGGCTACCATTTGAAATGGATCTGTTTTTTAATCATTTCACATCGCTTGTTTTATACAACCGGATATCACAAAACAACGCATTCTCGTTAAATGCTTGTAAATCCAAAATTATTTTTTGAGCACTTCCACATTGGATTGGTTCGACAGCCCAGAGTCTAACTTAAAACATGACGTATTGTGTGTTACAATCACTCTATTATTGACAGAGCTGTGCTTGAAAAACTATTTTGTATTAATGATAACTGTCCTGTTTATATTTAAGAAATATTCTGTTTGATTGATTAATCATTTAATTATAATTGTCCAACACCCACTCTCTCGTGCAACGGTAGAATAATTAATTAGGCAGACATTGTTATTTCACTAAATACCGAAAAACCACCGTACGTGCGGGTACAGATTTCTTGTCTATTGTGTTACCTTATTCAAACAGGGTGGGGCTTTTTGGACACCCGGCGGTAGTAATTGTAAATTGTATTGAAATATTTTAAGAAGAACGCAGAGTACATTCGGAGTGAAACTTTCCCATTATTTTTAACGGGAAAAGACGTTATTTTATTAAGGCATGAATTAATGCGGTGTTTGGAACTTGTTATTCATTGAGTATGTTAGTATTTACTTAATAAAATTTAAATTCAAATACCACTCCGTAGTGTAAATCCTTATTTACACTGCTTTCATACTAATACCCACACTGATCAACTATTTTGTGTCTTCTATCCAAAAAGAAAAAACTGTTCAGGATTGGCATTTTAAAAAGTAAGGTTTTTAACCTCTCTTGTTCAGCAAGACTATAAAACATTGATTACTCACTTTCTCAGTCAATATCGTCAACATGCTCGTACTCGTCAACTTTTCCTACCATCAAATATGCAGTAAATAATGCAAGAATGACAGTGGTTGCAATAGAGTTATAAAACAGAGTTGTTTTTGCTCCAATTAAACTGAAAAATAAGCCCATAACTGTACCGCCTGCTTCTAGTCCAAAGGAAAAAGTCAACTCTGCCAGTCCTTATAAAATAAAAAAGAAAGAGAACAGAAACAATTTATATAGTGCTGTATACGATTTACAACTACCAATAAGAAGTCTTGTTAGGAATATTAATGCCCAGCAAATAGCTGTAAAAAGAGCCATAACTAGAAATACGTGTACGAAACAACTCCTCGCCCGCCATCATAGCGTAGTCTGAGACTGTGCCCTCGACGTCACTACCCTCCTCCATTGGTTCCTCGTCGTCACTCTGCTCACCTCCTTCCTCCGAAAGAAAATCGAAACCTTTCAAGTGCAACCAGCATATATTTACGTTTTGGACAAGAACAAACAATGTTTTTGTCGTACGTAACTTGACGTATTTACAGTGAAATCGCGTACTCGCCATGCAATCTACAGTCTTTCTCTGACAATATTTCAGCAGATATGCCGAAGAGAAAAAACGATTTACAATTATATCGGAAGGCATAAAAAACTGTCAACCGGTCAAAATGATCGGTGAGATAAAAAGGTGACCGGTCAAGAGGCATTTTTGGCAGGTCATTGTCCGTTGACCGGCCGTTATTTTCAGCCCTGACACTTGATTCCATATGTAAAATGCAGTAGTGAACTTTTCAAAATGATATGAAAAATATTGTAAAAATCATTATAAACTTAACATTTCGACGCTATATTTATATAATTCAAGTTTTTATCAGCAATACTACCAGTACTAAAACAAGCCTCAAATATCTACATGGATTATGTGCCCTCTATTGGGAACAGTGAAACAGTGAACAACACATAGTCAAAGTTAATCACTCATTATAATTTAAAACAATATTACCAATATTACAGTAATGCATGTATAGCCTAGTTCTACATTCAGTGTACATCAGCTTGTTATATAGATGTATACACAGCTCCTCTTAAAATGAGAAATGTTCCCCAAGTGCGTACACCCGTTCCTTCTGTTCTAAATCGCTTATAGTGACAGTTCTAAATTTTAGAACGTCGGATATATGTGATAGAAATTATCACCTCAGCAACCTGGCTCGGCTGCAGCTAAGGTCCTGGAACCAAATTGAAAAATATATTACAGTAAATATGGCGGCTTCATGGCCGTCGATCGAAGCGTTTTAAAGCTTGCAAAGCGCATGTCTATACTCAATCTACAAGAGGAAAAATTACTTCAGGGAATGTTAGACTTAGGACAACTACGCATCAACTTTTGGAAAGAACTGAAATTGATTCTTCAAGGAGTTCAAGCTAGTTTCGGATCAAACGACGATGCAAGTATTAAAAAACAAGGCGGTTTGTCAAATCACCAGCAACGACAAGTTACATGTAAATAATTTAACCGCTGGGAAACAATTCGAGAGTCGCTACTAAAAGCTTAGCTCGCATTGAAGAGGAAGCGTTTTCCAGCCTGAATTGTGAAACTTGTGCACTGCTAATCCATCTTGTCGATGCTGGGCAATACTTTTGTTTAGATTGTGTAAAGATGGTTCACGATGGGCGGAACTACTTCCACATTCCCGAAATATACAAGGTTTGTAATTGATGTCTTTAGTTTTATTGAAGTTAATAGTTTAACATGCACTTTTAATATATGGGCCATATGGCCAACAGGCCAAACTATATATCCAGGCAACCTTAGTAGCCAGAAAGCTACCCAAGCTTTGTGAACTGTTTTTGCTTTTATTAGCATTTTTGAGCAAGTTATTGAGCTTGTTTTCATGCTTAATACATCCTGTAGTAGTTGTATGAATAAAAATAAAAGCACAAACAGCAAAGTTATTTTATAATAAAAACCTGCAATGTTTGGATGGCTTTTTGAGCTGCCATTAGGATCATAATTAGCAGGTTCTATGTTCCCCCTGTTTGTTCAGTTAACAACCAGCTGCAATGCAATTTATTTAAAGTGTATTGTAAAGGTACCATATATTAAACACTAAGGTTGTGCTATTTTACGGGCTGAATGTTTAATGTCCAGCCACTTCGTACTGTCATTAAGCCATCAAAAGAGTTGCCCAACTTCGCAGTGCAGAGATATTATCTGTATTGATTATTACTTTAACAGTAAGTGAAAGTATGTGTGCTTGTTTAAAAGGTTTTAGTGTTTGCAAAACCAAATATGACAGTCAACCTGCTGCAAATGTGTATCGATTTATGTAATCGAATAAAGGTGTTGATTATTATCAAAAATGTTATTATTATCTTCAACTTTACAGCTACAACACTTAACTGATAATGTGAATTCTCTCGCAGAAGTATAAACTGTAAATTTGTAATGTAATATCCATTGAAGCAGCAACATTTTGAAATGCATTAGTGAGCATTACCATCTCAGCACAATGCAATCTCAGGTCCCCACATGGACAGCAATTTTCACAATTTACATGAGCAATTGTTAATCTTGAAATGAATATCAAAGCCCAGCAACAAGCACAAAGTAAAGCTATACAATAGAGAAAAAGTGAACTGCTGAGGTTTTAATAACAAAATACTGACGTTTCAAGCACAGCCCTTCGTATAATATACATCAGGTGACAATTATGTGCAGTATAATATTTAGTTTAATCTTCTATTTTATTTTTAATTTCTATTGTTAATGTAAATGTGTTAAGCCTTTGGCTACTGAATTGACCCTTTAGTATTTTACCCCAGTTAGTCAAAGGTATAATACTCGTAGAGATCATATACAGTAGTATAATACTAGAGGGGGCATTGGCAGTAACCACAATGGAAGCCACTATTACCTATGGTATTTCAGTTAATTGGTTGGCAAATGTGCTAGACCCAGTACTTTGCCAACCAATGTGCCTAATGTTTGATCCAAAAAAAGCCAAGATGGTTACCTGCGGTTGACTGAAATTAAGATAGGATGCCCCCTCTAGTATTATACTGTGATCTCTATAACAATACTAATCTCAATTAACCATGTGACTATTGAATTGGCCCTTTTACTCTGTTGAAGGTTTTACTCATAAAGAAGCAGCCCATGGCCCCATGACGATCTATGGTTTGACCGTGAGACTCCCAGTTTCAAGCAGTTTCCTCCAGTCACCCGGTATGACTGCCACTTCTCACAGAAGTTAGGATTCTTGATACCTCGGCCTTGGCGATTCTTGATATCGTGCTCAACCTCTTCCAACAATTGTTAAATATTTAAAACACAAAATAATGATCAAGTATATACAGGTGTAGCTTTATTATGAACAAATTACAATTTAAAATGTTTTTTAAATTTATTCCACGCTCTTACAATCTTGATTGTTAACCCTTTCACTACTAAACTGGCCAAAACGGTAATGTCCACCATGTGACGTCAAAATGACGTTTTTGGCTGCGTTATTTTGTTGAGATTGTGGTGCTATCTGTGACATCTATCAACTTTGAACCTGAAAGCAAGGTGCATCCTAAACACGTAAATACAAAATGAACATGTCCAATACTATCAGAATTTTTTATATTCTTATATAATCAAATAATAGAAAAACGAAAAAATGTCATTTCATAATCACTTTAAATAGTAATTGTCAATGAATGTTTCAAAACAAGGAAACTGTGTCTGGATGAATATCATGGTTGGTTCGATTCCAACCCACAATAGATGTTACACCAATTCATCGTCCAACTAAATGTATTGACACAATAGACGTGACACAGTAGATGTTACACTACGTCACCGCGGTCATGTTGATGGAACTTAAAAAAGAATATCATTGACTTCTTTTGTTTGTGGCACCAACATGACCACCAAACATTTGTCTTCTGTATCTCTAGGGACTGGTTGCAAGGCATCAATTATAAAAAAATTGTGATGTGTGTTAATTACAGTAGTTAAGTAATGTTTAATAAACGAGCAGCAGTGTTTTATGGGATTTAAAATAAAGAGGGCATAGCCCAAGTGGTTTTTGACCGATAGAACACGTGATGCGAGTTTATTAACGCCTCTTCGGACCAAGTCCTAAGTGGTTTTCAACAGTAACTTCAAACAGGAATGACAAAAGTTGTTGACGTCAAAACGAAAATTTGCATGTTGTTATTGCTGTAGATAGATTCAAAAGTAAGACTTCTTGTGAGATGTGGACTACAAAATAGTGGTAAACTGCCACGCAACATGCACTCTACTTTTTTATAAAATGGTTGGTATGTTTCATTGAGAAGGTTTTTTCGCACTACTTATCGAGAAAGATAAGGATACGCTGCGAAGCTCTAGTTTGACTCATTAGTTACACTGTGTCGGTGATACGAAAGAATTAATGAACCGCCATGTTCAAAAGCTCCGAGCACTGAGTGATGCTGTAAGGTTTGTTATAGGCTTTTTGTTATTGGCTCGGATATGACTTCTTAGTAGAGCGTGGTTGTTTTTAATTCAGCTTCGAATCCTTATTAGTAAGTATTCTTTATTAGTAAGTATTCTTTAAATAAAGAATACTAATACGATAGCATGAAAACTAATACGTTAGCATGAAAACTAATACGTTAGCATGAAAAGCTAACATGTAATTCACAAATTTAATGTTTATTATTTTCTTCTGAAATTTTGCACATGTTTTCCAACGCAAAGCTAGTATTTATACCAAAATTTTAGGATATTTCAACGATTTCTTCTCGTTTTATAAAAACTGGGTATAATTTCCCCTAGCTAGAATCTCAGCACGGTGATAATCTCAGACCGTTATACACCTGTTATCCCGCAGTCTGAGATCTCCCACTCACATAATTCATGTTATGTTATATATTGTTATATATTAAATATTGTGAATTAATTAAATGTTAGCTTGTCATGTCATTTGTGATGTAACCCAAAATACCCCATTTTTATAAAACACGAAGAAATCGTTGAAATGTCCTAAAATTTTGGAATAAATACTAGCTTTGTGTTTGAATAATATGTGCAAAATTTCAGAAGAAAATATTAAATATAAATTTGTGAATTACATGTTAATTAGCTTGTCATACAGGCTTTGACATATACCCCATTTTTACAAAACACGAAGAAATCGTTGAAATGTCCTAAACTTTTGGTATAAATACTAGCTTTACGTTTGAATAATATGTGCAAAATTTCAGAAGAAAATATTAAATATAACTTTGTGAATTACATGTTAGCTTGTCATACAGGCTTAATTGACTATTGTGATCTAACCCTAGCTAGGGGAAATATACCCCATTTTTACAAACCTCGAAGAAATCGTTGAAATGTCCTAAAATTTTGGTATAAATACTAACTTTACGTTTAAATAATATGTGCAAAATTTCAAAAGAAAATATTAAATATAAATTTGTGATTTACATGTAAGCTTGTCATACAGGCTATTGTGATCTAACCGGGGAAACATACCCCATTTTTACAAAACATGAAGAAATCGTTGAAATGTCCTAAAATTTTGGAATAAATACTAGCTTTGCGTTTGAATAATATGTGCAAATTTTCAGAAGAAAATATTAAATATAAATTTGTGATTTACATGTTAGCTTGTCATACAAAAAACTTGAAAAAAACAAACTAAACTTGAGTTATGTATTAAGGACATCACCATCTGGTGTACTATGAATGGTCTTATATGCAATCCAAGTAAAACCGAGATTGTCCATCTATCATCACGTTTTATGCATTGCGAACCAATACCAGAAATATGTGTCAATGATGTGATAATCCAACCGGCTCCGGTTGCACGTGATCTCGGTGTTGCTGTTGATAGACATTTAAAATTAAATACTCATGTAAATAACATTTGTAAATCGGCCACTTTGGCTATCAGAAATATTGGCAAGATCAGGAAATATTTGAGTAAAAAGGACTGTGAGAAGTTGGTGCATGCATTCATAACATCAAAACTTGACAGCTGTAATAGCATCCTATATGGCTTACCAGATACTGAATTGAGCAAGTTACAGCGAATACAAAATACAGCTGCTAGACTTGTTGCAGGGGTTAAAAAATCGGAGCATATCTCCCCTGCGCTACGTAATCTTCACTGGTTGCCGGTGAGATCACGGATTGTTTTTAAGATACTAATAATTACTTTCAAGGCTTTGCATGGCCAGGCGCCTGTTTATATTACTGATTTGCTAACTAAATATAAACCTACTCGCACTTTGAGATCATCTGAGCAAAATCTGCTACTCGAGCCAAAATCCAAAACGGTGACTCATGGAGACAGAGCATTCTCGGTTGCAGCGCCAAAACTGTGGAACTCATTACCACAGGAAATTAGAAGCTTTGAAATGTTAAGTAATTTTAAGTCTGCAGTTAAGACTTTTCTTTTTTAAAATTAATAGTTATTGTTCATAGTGTTAATATATGTAGTAGGCTTTATCTTATAATGAAACTGTAATTAGCTTTAAAAGCAACTTTAAGAATATATATATTGTTGTAAGAGCATTGAGACTATTGTATAATGCTCCTAATACGTCTTTATTATTATTATTATACAGGCTTTGACTATTGTTATCTAACCCTAGCTAGGGGAAATATACCCCATTTTTACAAAACACGAAGAAATCGTTGAAATGTCCTAAAATTTTGGAATAAATACTAGTTTTGCGTTTGAATAATATGTGCAAAATTTCAGAAGAAAATATTAAATATAAATTTGTGATTTACATGTTAGCTTGTCATACAGGCTATAATTGTGATCTAACCGGGGAAACACCCCATTTTTACAAAACATGAAGAAATCGTTGAAATGTCCTAAAATTTTGGAATAAATACTAGCTTTGCGTTTGAATAATATGTGCAAATTTTCAGAAGAAAATATTAAATATAAATTTGTGATTTACATGTTGGCTTGTCATACAGGCTATTGTGATCTAACCGGGGAAATATACCCCATTTTTACAAAACACGAAGAAATCGTTGAAATATCCTAAAATTTTGGAATAAATACTAGTTTTGCGTTTCAATAATATGTGCAAAATTTCAGAAGAAAAATATTAAATATAAATTTGTGATTTACATGTTAGCTTGTCATACAGGCTTTGACTATTGTGATCTAACCCTAGCTAGGGGAAATATACGCCATTTTTACAAAACTCAAAGAAATCGTTGAAATGTCCTAAAATTTTGGTATAAATACTAGCTTTACGTTCGAATAATATGTGCAAAATTTCAGAAGAAAATATCAAATATAAATTTGTGATTTACATGTTAGCTTGTCATACAGGCTATTGTGATCTAACCGGGGAAAACTAAGAAGTCATATCCGAGCCAATAACAAAAAGCCTATAACAAACCTTGCAGCATCACTCAGTGCTCGGAGCTTTTGAACATGGCGGTTCACTAATTATTTCGTATCACCGACAGTGTAACTAATGAGTCAAACTACAGCTTCGCAGCGTATCTTTATCTTTCTCGATAAGTAGTGCGAAAAAACCTTCTCAATGAAACATACCAACCATTTTATAAAAAAGTAGATTGCTGCATGGCAGTTTACCACCATTTTATGGTCCACATCTCACAAGAAGTCTTACTTTTGAATCTATCTACAGCAATAACAACATGCAAATTTTCGTTTTGACGTCAACAACTTTTGTCATTCCTGTTTGAAGTTACTGTTGAAAACCACTTAGGACTTGGTCCGAAGAGGCGTTAATAAACTCGCATCACGTGTTCAATCGGTCAAAAACCACTTGGGCTATGCCCTCTTTATTTTAAATCCCATAAAACACTGCTGCTCGTTTATTAAACATTACTTAACTAATTAACACACATCACAATTTTTTTATAATTGATGCCTTGCAACCAGTCCCTCGAGATACAGAAGACAAATGTTTGGTGGTCATGTTGGTGCCACAAACAAAAGAAGTCAATGATATTCTTTTTTTTATGTTCCATCAACATGGCCGCGGTGACGTAGTTGTAACATCTACTGTGGGTTGGAATCGAACCAACCATGATATTCATCCAGACACAGTTTCCTTGTTATGACACATTCATTGACAATTACTATTTAAAGTGATTATGAAATGATTTTTCGTTTTTCTATAATTTTAATATAAAAAATTCTGATAGTATTGGACATGTTCATTTTGTATTTACGTGTTTAGGATGCACCTTGCTTTCAGGTTCAAAGTTGATAGATGTCACAGATAGCACCACAATGTCAACAAAATAACGCAGCCAAAAACGTCATTTTGACGTCACATGGTGGACATTACCATGAAATTATTTAGCTTTGGGGTCCTGACTGACATTTAGTCTAAATAAATGGCAATTTTAATGAAAAAATATGGCACTTTCCGAACACGTAAATGCAAATTTAGTATAAGCAACCATATCATTCTGATTTAATATATACATGTAGTATCAGGTTGTGCTTCAGCAGCATTGAATAACCGGTTTTGGCCAGTTTAGTAGTGAAAGGGTTAACAATCAAGATTGTAAGAGCGTGGAATAAATTTAAAAAACATTTTAAATTGTAATTTGTTCATAATAAAGCTACACCTGAATATACTTGATCATTTGTGTTTTAAATATTTAACAATTATTGGAAGAGGTTGAGCACGATATAAAGAATCGCCAAGGCCGAGGTATCAAGAATCCTAACTTATGTGAGAAGTGGCAGTCATACCGCCCACCGGGTGACTGGAGGAAACTGCTTGAAACTGGGAGCCTCACGGTCAAACCATAGATACTGTATAGTTAACCGTCATGGGCTGCTTCTTTATGAGTAAAACCTTTAACAGAGTAAAAGGGCCAATTCAATAGTCACATGCTTAATTGAGATTAGTATTGGTATAGAGATCACAGTATAATACTAGAGGGGGAATCCTATCTTAATTTCAGTCAACCGCAGGTAACCATCTTGCCTTTTTTTGGATCAAACATTATGCACATTGGTTGGCAAAGTACTGGGTCTAGCACATTTGCCAACCAATTAACTGAAATACCATAGGTAATAGTGGCTTCCATTGTGGTTACTGCCAATGCCCCCTCTAGTATTATACTACTGTATATGATCTCTACGAGTATTATACCTTGGACTAACTGGGGTAAAACACTAAAGGGCCAATTCAGTAGCCAAAGGCTTAAATTAAAAGCCACACATTTACATTAACAATAGAAATTAAAAATAAAATAGAAGATTAAACTAAATATTATACTGCACATACTTGTCACCTGATGTATATTATAATGAGGGCTGTGCTTGAAACGTCAGTATTTTGTTATTAAAACCTCAGCAGTTCACTTTTTCACTATTGTATAGCTTTACTTTGTGCTTCTTGCTGGGCTTTGATATTCATTTGAAGATTAACAATTGCTCATGTAAATTGTGAAAATTGCTGTCCATGTGGGGACCTGAGATTGCATTGTGCTGAGATGGTAATGCTCACTAATGCATTTCAAAATGTTGCTGCTTCAATGGATATTACATTACAAATTTACAGTTTATAGTTCTGCGAGAGAATTCACATTGTCAGTTAAGTGTTGTAGCTGTAAAGTTGAGGATAATAATAACATTTTTGCATGATTGTGTCACACCAAAAAGCAACACCTTTATTCGATTACATAAATCGATACACATTTGCAGCAGGTTGACTGTCACATCAGTGTTTGGTTTTGCAAACACTAAAACCTTTTAAACAAGCACACATACTTTAACTTACTGTTAATTAAGTAATAATCAATACAGATAATATCTCTGCACTGCGAAGTTGGGCAACTCTTTTGATGGCTTAATGACAGTACGAAGTGGTTGGACATTAAAGGAACAAAACATTCAGCCCGTAAAATAGCACAACCTTAGTGTTTAATATATGGTACCTTTACAATACACTTTAAATAAATTGCATTGCAGCTGGTTGTTAACTGAACAAACAGGGGGGGATATAGAACCTGCTAATTATGATGCTTAATGGCCATAAGATAAGTACTGTATATGCAGCTCAAAAAGCCATCCAACTACTGCAGGTTTTTATTATAAAATAACTTTGCTGTTTGTGCTTTTATTTTTATTCATACAACTACTACAGGATGTATTAAGCATGAAAACAAGCTCAATAACTTGCCCAAAAATGCTAATAAAAGCAAAAACAGTTCACAAACCTTGGGTAGCTTTCTGGCTAATAAGGTTGCATGGATATATAGTTTGGCCTGTTGGCCATATGGCCCATATATTAAAAGTGCATGTTAAACTATTAACTTCAAGAAAACTAAAGACATCAATTACAAACCTTGTATATTTCGGGAATGTGGAAGTAGTTCCGCCCATCGTGAACCATCTTTACACAATCTGAACAAAAGTATTGCCCAGGTCCACAATCCAAGCATCGATAAGATGGATTAGCAGTAGCACAAGTTTCACAATTCAGGCTGGAAAACGCTTCCTCTTCAATGCGAGCTTTTAGTAGCGACTCTCGAATTGTTTCCCAGCGGTTAAACTCTTTACATGTAACTCGTCGTTGCTGGTTATTTGACAAACCGCCTTGTTTTTCAGGTATTTATAATGGTTCTTCATTGGTTTAACTTTAATACTTGCATCATCGTTTGATCCGAAACTAGCTTGAAGAATCAATTTCAGTTCTTTCCAAAAGTTGATGCGTAGTTGTCCTAACTCTAACATTCCCGGAAGTAATTTTTCCTCTTGGAGATTGAGTATAGACACGCACTTTGCAAGCTTTAAAACGCTTCGATCGACGGCCTTGAAGATGGCCTCGATCCGCCATATTTACTGTAATATATTTTTCGATTTGGTTCCTGGACCATAGCTGCAGCCGAGCCAGGTTGCTCAGGTGATAATTCCTATCACATATATCCGACGTTCTAAAATTTAGAACTGTCACTATAAGCGATTTAGAACAGGAGGAACGGGTGGTGCGTAAGCCTACTTTCAATATATACATACAGTTATTACTGTATTGCATAGTATACATATACTATATACATATACATATACATATACATATACATAAACATATACATATACATATACACATACATATACACGCATACATACTGTACATACACATATACAAATATATATATATATATATATATATATATATATATATATATATATATATATATATATATATATATATATATATATATATATACTGATATATATATATATATATATATATATATATATATATATATATATATATATATATATATATATATATATATATATATATATATATATATATATAGCCGTACATAGTGGGTCCCAAGTCCACAGTTACCATAAAGCCATCATGGTGATAGCCGGTAGGGCACATTGTATACTTTCATGTATATATATATGTATATATATATATATATATATATACATCATCACAGTCAAAGGACTTGATGTGGGATATACCACACTGCATAAATTATAAACCATCAATAATGTAAAAGTCTATAACAACTCTGTGTGCATTGCGCACTTTTACTGGCTGAAATGACAAAACATAATTGCAGTGTCTGGCTATCATCAGCAACTGTGGACAGCTGTTTTGCTCTCTTGGAGCTCGTCAGCACAGTGTAACTGATGATAAGCTAGCACATCAAAAAGGTATATACATCATCACAGTCAAAGGACTTGATGTGGGATATACCACACTGCATAAATTATAAACCATCAAGAATGTAAAAGTCTATAACAACTCAGTGTGCATTGCGCACTTTTACTGGCTGAAATGACAAAACATAATTGCAGTGTCTGGCTATCATCAGCAACTGTGGACAGCTGTTTTGCTCTCTTGGAGCTCGTCAGCACAGTGTAACTGATGATAAGCCAGCACATCAAAAAGGTATATACATCATCACAGTCAAAGGACATGATGTGGGATATACCACACTGCATAAATTATAAACCATCAAGAATGTAAAAGTCTATAACAACTCAGTGTGCATTGCGCACTTTTACTGGCTGAAATGACAAAACATAATTGCAGTGTCTGGCTATCATCAGCAACTGTGGACAGCTGTTTCGCTCTCTTGGAGCTCGTCAGCACAGTGTAACTGATGATAAGCCAGCATATATATATATATATATATAATTAAGAAGACCGAAAACATTTGCTATAATGGAATATATATTTGATTAGGACACGTTCATCTTTTGTTGTTACGGCATATTGCTTGTAACATAAATAATAGAAAGGGAGGAATGTGGTGTATGACCGCAAGGCCTTATGAGCAGCACCACTAGGAAATAGACATCGCAATATATGGAGATTATGTAATTGTTTATAGTCTGATAATATCATATAACGACATAATATCACGCGATACCATTTGTATTTATCCCCTCGCAAGCGAGGATGATAATCTTGCCGCTGTATTATAGCCTGCGAAGCAAGCGTTTATAGGGGTTGGGTCGGACGAGAGGGGAAGGGGGAGAAACGAAAGAACAAATATTTTGATGTTTGTCCTTGATCAACCTATCAGTGCAAGTGTAGACAGGACACGTTCATTTTATTGTTGTTGTAAGCTAAATAATAGAAAGGGATGAATGTGGTGTATGACCGTTTTTTATGATTGTATTTGAAAGAATACGTAAAATAATGAAAAATAGCTTTTACATGACTTTCGTTACAAAACTTTCCATTCTCGAGTTATTATATTCCATGTAACTTGAGCTGTGCCATCACAAGTTCACAACATTACATCAAAACTCGAAATCAGGCATATCTTTGGATTTGTTTGACGAAAGCGGCTCAAATCATGGAGACTAATTATTGAGTCAACAAGACTGAGCATTGAGATTGTTGTTATTAGGTTCACATGGAACAGATTCGTTCACATGCTACTTTGTCTAGAAACAAAGTTTTCTACTTTTCGCCGTTTCAGTTACTTTTTTATTGTTTTAAACAGTATTGTTGCATTGGAAATCATGGAAAAAGGATGTCAACTTCCTAAAACTAAATAAGTTGCTGTAAATGTCATAGCAACCGCATTATACCAAGATAATGTTTATTTTTTTTTGACTGAGTCAGTCAGCAAGGTTTGAATCTATTAAGTCAAACCAGTCTAAAGATGTGCCTGATTTTCAGTTTTGTTTGATTGCTGTGTCCATCTTGTGACGTTACAGTACAAATACAGTCATAAAAAACTGGGGCGAATTTTTATTTGATACTTTACATGTAAATGCCACTTTACATGTAAATACACCACATGAATATAATGATAAAGAGCCTCCATGACAGTAATCCCATATTGGGTATAAATGCCTCAGTATAAATGAATAATACTAATATTTCAATTTGTATCACAGATTAGGTTATCTTTGCACAGTTTAGATAACGTAGTCTGTTTGTTTCATAAAAATGGGCCTCCCTTTTGGTCACACCCCATGCTCATTGCTCATTAAGAACGCTGACACAGGCATTAATGTTCCATACGGTACCCACATATTCGCATCGCGGACATATTTTTTAATTAACGCCAACAAATTGCCAGATTCCTTATTTTTTCTTGCACAGGGATTTCAAACTCGTTCAGAATAAAACTCCGTGACACATATCAGCGAACACCGTCCCCTCACTACCTGTTCGATTTGAAGGCTTGTTGTATAGATTCTCTGTGGATATATTACTAACCCGAGATGTGTTTCTAAATTTTAATTTAAGCAAGCACTTGCATCGCCGCATTTGTTTATACCGGAAGTGGCTATGCTTGTCTGCTTAATTTCTCTCTACATAATTGGTAATATGGTAATTGGATTCCCAATCGGTCATCAGCAATTAAGGAGACGTTTTTTTAATTTTGAATAGCGTCACGGCAGGCGTTTCCACCACTCCCAGTTTTTTCCTATCCTTGTTTTCTCCGCCCTCCCCCTCGGGATCCATTTCTAACGAAAAGTCTGTACATATATATATATATATATATATATATATATATATATATATATATATATATATATATATATATATATATATATATATATATATATATATATATATATATATATATATATATATATATATATATATATATATATATATATATATATATATATATATATATATATATATATATATATATATATATATATATATTTCAGCGGAGCAAGGTCGGACCAACTCCTTTTGAAATTTGTGCTCTACAAAAACACGTCGTGCGAGGTCTGGGGATGAGTTCTGGAGTTAAAGATGAAAATGTAGGGGGGGTAGAACAGGCGAGCGAGGAGTTATTGTGGAACGTATTTCTAGTTATTTTATGTTTGCACTCGATATTTGAGGTATTTCTCTACCATAAGCATTGACCAATTTCTCGAATATCGATAGTATTAACAATTTTTACTTCCTTACCTAATACTACAGCAGAAGAGGCCTTTGATCCGGTTTTTGAAAAATGGACGTTTATCGCTGAATACCCAAAAGCAAATGCTGCCGGCTGGAAAAATTCGATAACCAGTATCAGCCAGGGTTGTTGAAGAAACGACAAAGAAATCTCGCAAACTGCGAAGATAAATAAGGCTATCGCCACGGTTCGAAGATCACCAAATATGTTTATAAGCTTCCCTGCCAAAAAAAACCATATTACTGCAAGAGGTCGATGAATTAAGCCTACAGCCGCCATGACTTTCGGGCTTCCAGAAAGCGTAGCGATGTACCAATACTCCCAGTAATATTGAAATGAATTACAGCAGCCAGCATAAAAACTAATTAATAGAATGAACATATAGTGTCTGCTAAATACAACACTTTTCACTTCGGCCCAGTTGATTACACGATGTTCGAGATATTCAAAATAGATCCATGGGAGAGCAACGAGCGAGAAACTCATAGTAATGGCTACGAATGGAAACACTACGAAGTATCCATACATGACCTGACCACAAACTGTGTTCTTTACGTACGACGCAATCATGCCGACGGCAAACAAAGATATACAACTTCCAATTTGTCCCCAACCAATGTACGAACCGTATTTCGCTCTCTCTTTCTTGAGGTGCGTCATGACAGCCACGTTATACAGCAATGTGGTGGATATATACAGGATGGAGCTTAGCCCTTTAATCAAAACCATCAACAGAAATACGAATGAATAACTCGAGATATAGGCGTTCCGTTTCAATGGGTTCCCCGTTCGGTTCAGGAGGAAAGACTGATTATCTGAGACAGAGATGACTGAATAATCTGCTGTGTATTTCAAACTTGGAGCATTCTTGTATGTATTGAGTGACAAATCGGAGATATTTTTAACCCACAAGGTTGTGTTCAAGAAGTCGTTGGTCCCATTATTTAAATAATCACTTGGTGTTGTATCACAAGTGCCATGTATGATCTTAGGCAGCACTGTAAGAGGCGCCAACGAAAGCAGAATAAGTACAAGAAGGCATACAAGTAAAACCAATTTTCTTGCTCGATATCGATCAGCTAAAACTCCAATGAGAAGGAAAAATATAAGATGCGCTCCGCCGAGAGTTGTTAACCCGATTTGTGTTGCAGTGAAGCCTAATTGCTTCAGGTACAATGCATAATATTCATCAAAAGTCACCATGCTTGACCAAAAGAAGAAAATAAACCATCTCAACGCAACGGTTTTCAACGACCACGAGAAAGATACCATGTTGAACCTTGTTATGCTGAAATATTCGATGAAATTCCTTTCCAAAGAAATAATGTTGTCTTCGGATTTGCATAAATATCTTGTCACAACTGAATGCGTAACAATAGGAATATGTATTGGGCTCTTGGTTGATGAAGGTTCCTGATAAAGTGCACGCTATCCTGCAGACAACGAAACTTAAACTTATTTTTGTTGCTGTCTCTATAATTCTTACTACTAGAATTACCTTTACCGCAATCACCCCTCGCCCGCCTTTTCTACCAAACACCCCACCCCTAGAGGTTCTTTTCACATTCCATGGTCCCCAGTGCCCAGACCGCGTCTGTCGCGTAGATTTTGAACCTTATCACGGCCAATATTTACTCGATTTCAATTCTGAAAACAGTTTTGTAATTACCGAGTCAAAATACATAACACACGTACGTATTACATTACGCAAACGTGTATACCCTTCGTAAAAATCTCTTTATGTAGTTCATCAGATCACCACTCGCCAATGGCCGCCCTTCACAACATTGAACAAATATTGTCCGATTCAAACGAATAACTCAAACGACTTTTTACTTCCTGATAAGGAGTTGGTCCTACCATGCTCAAATATACATATATATATATATAATATCGCTACTCTGAGTTTCACGTGATTGCGATCATCAGGCAACTGACAGATATAATTCACTATTCAATGATAAATACTGGCTATATGTCTAATTGGGTGTCAAGTTACATGTCTACAGTTTGTGAGTAATTCTGTTCGTTTATTTAGATAGTGTTTCACGTTACGGAAAGACTTGAGGTGGTTGCGGTACCTTTCTTTGAAGTTATTCGCTGTAATCCCGATATAACTTTTTTTGCTTTCATTGGGATCTTCCGTAGTTACGTCCGCTTGGTATACAACGCTCTCTTTCGTACACTTTCCGGCAAGTGGGCATTCCTTTGATTTCTGACAATTGCATGTGGAAGTATTGTTGTTTGTGGTGTCGTTTTTTGCATATTTCCGAGTTAGGATGCGTTTGTTATTTACGGATAACGTTTTTCATGTTCGTTACGCAGCTATAGCTGACTCGTACAGTGTGGCGGTTAAAAGTTTGTGCAGTTTGTTTAAAGGTGGGAAGTGTTTGTCAATGAGTTTTAGAAAAGTCTGTGCTACGTTAGTTCTGACGCTTTTGCTATATGGCGGGTTGTACCATATTACGTTACGTTGTCTGTTTCGTCTTTGAGAGTTAGGGTTGTCTTGAGTTTGTGTGTACGTTAAGTTTGTGTCAAAGTTGATTTGTTTTAGGGCGTCGTTGTAAAGTGGGGATGCAGCGTCGAATGTTTCTTTGTCACATGATAGCTATTTATTAATGCTTTGTTGATGGAGTGTGGAAGTCATTTGACAAAACAAATGTAAATGATCCGACAACAAGGGAGGGATTCTGGACATACAAGTTAGATTCATTTATACCTCGGGGACTTAATATTAGGGATTTTTTGTAAAATAGGTGCATTTTTAATTAGGTCGTAGAGTATATATTAGCGCTTCAAGAATCTGTGTACTCATATCTTGACAAAGGGGCTTGCCCCGAAACGTTGATGATTAATAAAGTTTTAAAGTTTTTATCCTAATATATGTTTATCCTAAAGTCACATTGTTTAGCACCAGCGGTGTAGATGGAATAATCAACATTCGATCTCTTCAATTTCCAGACGTGTTTTGACAATTCGGTGGAATTTGCATGCTTTTCGTGTTTGAATGATAACTTGTGCATGTTGTATCTCGTTTTAAATTCGTGTTCAGTCATGCCTATATAATGTTTTGTTTCTTGGCCAGTTGCTGATATTTCTGCCTTGTAAACGATGCTCTTGGTCAAGCATGAGCCGCTTAACGGACATTCGGGCTTTCTTCTACAATTGCAGCTTTTTTCGCTTATAGTCGACTTAGGCCTGAGGACTTTGTTGTTGTGTCGTCTTATGATTCTGGTCATGCTATCCATGCAACTGTAACTAACTTTTATTTTTCTTCTGTTGAAAATCTTGCTTAATTTATGTGTACTAGGAAAATGTTTATCGACCAGGCGTAGGAAACAACCACCGACATTTAGCAATTATTGAACGAGGTTGAGCGTGATATGAAGAATTATCATGCCCGAAGTTTGCCGTTATCAACCGAAGCCGCAGGCTGAGGTTGATAACGGCAAACTGAGGGCATGATAATTCTTCATATCACGCGAAAACCGAGTTCAATAATTGTTTTATTATTTATTTAAAAAATGAAAAATATCTTGCGTGCTAGCCAGTCAAGAATTACGAAATGCGCGAGGTCAACAAAGAAGATATGATTGTCGTCGCCATAACCATGACAACGAAGTCATATTGACGCGTTAATAATTATCATATTGACTCGCTTGACCATATTTGGCAAGCTGTCGCCGCGTAAAGAGCCTGGACACGAGGTTGTTGAGTTGATATGACGATTTCACAGTTGGCTGTTAGCCAATCAGAAACCAGGAATTTTTTAAATAAATAATAATATACTTTACATTGCGGCTATACGGCGGTTAAACCAAATGATCTTCCGGGTTCTTTTCTTCCTTTCGTTATTTTGCGGGGTGTTATTGCGGTTTGCGTCGGTATATGTAATTGTTGATGTAAAGCCACTTGCTTTGAGCGCCTCGTTGTACATTGGAGCAGCTTTCACAAACTCATCATGGTCACATGAACGACTGGATAATCTTTGACCTATTGCGCTTGGGATTTGTCTTATTATTGAAGGTGTATGGTTGGACTTAACGTTGATAAACATGGGAGGGTTGTCGGGTTTTCTGTAGGGTTGAAACTTGCCGTCGGATAAATTGAATGTGACGTCGAGGTAGTTAACTATCTTTAGGTTGGCTTGGCTGGTTATTTTCAAATCGAATTCGTTGAAGCATTCGGAAAACCGGGTTCTGATTCTATCGGCTGTTCTGGGTCCCATATTAAGGAAAACTGCGAGTCCGTCGTCTCTATTATAGAGACCGATGTTCTTATTATTTAACTTGCTTGTGAGATGGTGTAAAATAAAAAGTCCCACAAGTTCGCAGATCTCGGCCCCATCAAAACTTCCCATTGTAACGTCAAACGTCGTGGAGTTGTTTCTTTTGCGCCACGCCATTTGGTCATCGAACAGCAAAGATTTTCGGGCATGCATAATGATGTTGCGGTCTTTATCAGAAATTTCCACGTACTGGTTAGCGAAGTCAAGAGACTTAACAAGTAGGTCTTCAGATATTGAGGGATAGTACTCGACGATGTCGAACATTACAAGGCAAGTGACTGTTTGTCTTTCAGTTCATTAAACCATTTAATGACTGAATCTGTATTTTTCCATTGGTTGGCATTTGTAGAGAGTCGGACTTTGTCGTTTATCTACTCGAGAATTTGCTTGCTTGCTTTTGGCGGGATTAATAAGCCTACAGGATGGCTTATTAAGAAAATTGTCCTTGTGATCTTTTAAGGTAACGAATGCCTGCTGTTCTGCCATATTTCAACTCTCTCGTCGATGTTCAGGGCTGTAGTGATGTTTCTCAGCTCCCGGTTTATGGATTTCATATCCTGATCATCGGCCCTTTTATAACTTTTTGTAATGTTTTCACGCAGAAGCTTTTCATAGTCCTCTTTGTCAACTTTGTAGAGATTTCTTGTTTTGTCCGCGAATGTTATAATGATGTCCGCTTTCAAATTGGTCTGGAATTGGTCGTCGATATTTCTAAACTGAATTCTTTCGATCATCTTGAATTGGTCGTTTTCAAAATATTTCAGATCTTCGATTTGTGGTGGACATTTTCGTGATGCGAAGTGGAACTTGTTGGTTGTTTGATAGTCCGTTGCTGGATTCAAGAAGAAATGGGCTTTCCAACGCATTCGAAAAGCATGCAAATTCCACCGAATTGTCAAAACACGTCTGGAAATTGAAGAGATCGAATGTTGATTATTCCATCAAGTGGTCCATTTTGAAACGCGCGAAGGCATACACCGCTGGTGCTAAACAATGTGCCTTGTGTTTAACGGAGAAGCTCTGTATTATAAACGCAAACAAAGATAATCTCTAAAACAAAAGATCTGAATTAATTTCTAAGTGCAGACATGAAAACAAATTTTATGCATGCAATTATAAACCGGCGTAGACGCCTTTTAGTTTTAGTTTTACTTTTAGTCTGATGATCGCCTGTTGAGCGTGAAACCCGGAGTTACCGATTTTTAATATTTTAGTTATTTTTAACATGATGGATCACTCTTTTTAACTGTTTTAGCTGTCTTAGCATATATGCTCTATGCAGAATTGCATATAGAGCTCTCTACCACCGAGTGTACTATATACCATTGGTTATTTATATATATATATATATATATATATATATATATATATATATATATATATATATATATATATATATATATATATATGAATTGAAGAAAATGACAAAGAGCAAGAAAACTTCTCACCAGTCCAGATAAATGTTTAATAATTTTCTTGCTCTTTGTCATTTTCTTCAATTCATATATAATATCATCCAAGAGCATAACTTGTATCCATGTTTGTGGATCCTTCTGCTAGGAGCATCATCGTTTTGGTCTGCCTGTTCTTTTTTAAATTCAACATATATATATATATATATGTATATATATATATATATATATATATATATATATATATATATATATATATATATATATATATATATATATATATATATATATATATATATATATATATGTGTGTGTGTGTGTGTATAATATATATATATTACAATCTATACAGACACGTGTTTCCACAGCTCAGCTTGGTACATACCTAATTACAACGAATTCAAAATACAGCTGCTAGACTTGTAACAGGGGTTAAAAAATTGGAGCATATCTCCCCTGTGCTTCGTAATCTTCACTGGTTGTATATATATATATATATATATAACGTGTGTAGCAGGTTTTGCTATATAATACAGGGCATCATTTTTCATATTATAAATTCTAGTTAATATTTGTTACTCTACTTACATTTTCTTAATTGACTATTAAAGCAAAACCTTGAGTAAAAAAGTGCCAACCATTAACCTGTTATGGATTTTTCTATACCGTTTATATTCTTTCCCGGTTGTTAACTTCCAGCGGCTATAAGCCCACTCAAATCCCCTTTGGAAGTAAGTTGTATAATCCCAGGGACATATAAAAGGATTATACGGCATATATATATATATATATATCTTCTTCAGGTTTATAAACATCAATATACCGCGCCTTCAAAAAAACACTCTGAACACATTTGCTTGGTTTTTAACGCAGGACCTCCTTTATCAAAATGACACAAGTTACAAAAGTGAAGCCGTATTTATAACAGATTACAAGATAATGATATTCAAATAGTCTTTCAGGTTCAGTCCCATAGGAATAAAGCTGTTTAATTTATATGTCCAGAATCTTATTTTATTGTCCCAAATTAAAAAATACACATATAAATGCTCTCCTGGTGTATGCCCAATTAGTGTGTTGCCAGATTTGTAAATTTGTTGATGAAGGTAATACTTTTAGTTTGAGTGATCGCACATATTATATTAATTTTACATTTGATTGTTTGTAAGAAATGTAATAAAATCTATGTTCAACTATAATGCCCTGCGGAAAGCACTTCAACAATCACAAGAGTAGCTTAAATATATATGGGACCGGCATGGCATGTGCAGTTCAATTCCAAGGACAAAAGTGTTTACACTAAGTGGACGACAGGCCTAACATGTGTAGGTCTATAAACCTGTACAATGCATGTTTACAATCATTACACCATCAAATGTACAAATGCCCATGCAAAAATTAAAAACACAACATTTATACATGCATTACAGTAAATTATATCACCACATAAACATAAACAGGATGATCAAGGTGCATTTCACCTGCTTGCTGGCAGTTGCGTAGCAATTTGAAAAGTCTAAATCCGTGGACAAATTTGAGGGGGGCGGGGGGTAGATGTTCTGAGCATCGAGTCAAATCCAATTATCAAATTGCAAAAACACATTGATGAGCAACTCGCAGGTATCTCATAATTCGCGTGGTCTTCGGCATAGGCGGAAATTTAAGGCGACTGTCAAAAAATTCAAAATGTTTTGGTCAGCGGCTAAACGTAACAAAGTATCAATGTTCTAGCACCATGTGACTGACCCATGCGTTTGTAATTATGTAAAATGTGGAAGCTCCTGCTCCTTCAAGGCTTGAAAGTCTTATGAGCAAAGGGCTTGAAAGTCTTATGAGCAAAAGGCTTGAAAGTCTTATGAGCAAAAGGCTTGAAAGTCTTATGCTGATGTCTATGGAAGCTGATTTATTGGAAGAGCTTGATTTTAATCACCAAATGTGTGATATGAAGAGCCTGAAGAGGGGATATTTTGTATCTTTCAATCTTTGTCTTTGTGTTATAGGAGACTAGGAGTCACCAAAAACAAGAAACAACATTTCCTTAATGGGAAAATTAGTTTATTAAAATATTCTGTACTTATTAAAAAGTTCTATAATTCTATGAAATGTTTCGATTTAGAGTTGCTTATCATTGAATCTCGAGGTATCTTGTATTGTGCCATGTTCTGATTTAGTAATAACAAAATTTTGCGAGTAATGGCATCAGATTACTTTTAAAAATTCGCCTCAGAATGCGGGAAATGGTGTTTCAGAGACCCTAGAAATCCAAAATTTCACGGGGGAGTATGCCCCCACCCCCCTAGAAAACTAGCGCCTTGAATTTTTCGCCCCCCCCCCCCAAAGCATGGTGGCTGAGCTGACACTTCCATGCAATTATATCTAGTATAAAATAATCGGAAGTAAATGAGTTTTGCAAGCAAAAGCATATTAGCATAACAATGGCAGAAAGAAAGCTTGTGTATATACTACCAACTAAAATATCCAGACCTATTGGCTATTATTTAAGTGGCTTACCTAGCAGAATCACCAAACTTGTCGCCTTTGTTCACGGTCGACCAAATAGCATCGCTGTGTTGTTTTCTTTACGCAAGCCGTATTTCGCGTTGATTGCCCGTGTTTTATCTATGTTTTTGGCCATTCTTTCTGCCCCGTAAACAGGGCAACCAACCAGATGGTGGTTGATGGATATATATTCCTCTCCCCCGGTGGCCGACTGGCCGTTGATCATATATATATATATATATGTGATGAAGGACTAAACGCCTGTCGATATTAGCACCCTCGCCCTCAGGCCTTCGGCCTTCGCGCCGGGCGAGGGGATTAAGTAATATTTGAACAACGACAGCGAGTGTTTCACCGGGATATCCAAACACGAGAAAACAATGTATGAAACCACGAGCGCGTAGCGCGAGTGTTTTTGTTAATTGTTTTCGAGTGTTTGGATATCCCGGTGGGACACGAGCTGGATTTGTTTAAATAGCTTCTCAAATGAACACAAGTATGGGTTATATTTGATTGGATGATATTCTCTCATGGGAGGGTTATGTTAATAGTTGAACACTACAATACATTTGATGGGCATACGTAATTAGGATATTTGAGGAAGATCACTAGTGATCTTCCTCAAATATCCTAATTACGTATGCCGATCAAATGTATTGTAGTGTTCTGAGACACGGTGTTTGACGTAATATATCTCAAACTCATGAATAATTCATGACTTAATTAAACCAATCAGAGTAGGCGAATATCTTCAAATACGAAGACCGAATTAATGCAATACACACTTCAGAGCAACAATTGTAAACTGCAATTTAAATTATAACTAATTACTATTGTGTTCAATTGAGATGCTATATGAACAACTCGAGCTCGTGTCCCACCGGGATATCCAAACACTCGAAAACAATTAACAAAAACACTCGCGCTTCGCGCTCGTGTTTTCATACATTGTTTTCTCGTGTTTGGATATCCCGGTGAAACACTCGCTCTCGTTGTTCATATATAACATGAAACACGAGGAAGAGTGTTTCATCAGGATATCCAAACACCGAGACGTTTGTTGAAAACCGAGGCGTAGCCGAGGTTTTTTCAACAAACTTCGAGGTGTTTGGATATCCTGATGAAACACTCTTCCGAGTGTTTCATATTACATCTCAAACAAATCAGTATTTTAAGAGAAAATCGAGATGAAAGTTGGCTTAATTTATGTAATTTGTTCCTCCGATATCCAAACCACCGTCTCGGTGCTGATTTCCTTTGTTTTCGACTCATGAATTATTAATGAGTTTGAGATGTAATAGATCAAACACGAGTTTGTGTGTTTCATCAGGGGTTCCAAACACGAGAAAACAAATGAAAACCGAGGGCGTAGCCCGAGGTTTTTATTGTTTTCGAGTGTTTGGAGTCCCCTGATGAAACACGACAAACGAGTGTTTGATCTAGCTTCTCAAACGAGTATTCCTTTAGCGATTTGCTCCCATAGCGATTTTATTTTAATATGTAGATTAAGAAATGTGATCCAGTTCACTAGGAACTTTCCTACAGGTTTTCATTGGGTATCAAAACTCATGCATGTGATGTGGTATACGTTCATGGTTGGCTATGATAATTCATGAATTATTAATGAGTTTGAGAATTAGTTTTCTAGTACCTTGATTAGCTTTGTATCCAGCTATTCTTTGACTTTCTTTTGTGATTTAAACAACTTAAAATCCGTCAAAAAACGACAAAATCTACGCGAGAATCACGTCAGCTTATGCTTTATTGAGTTTTGGTATAAATACATTAGGTAATTATAGAAATTTAGTGCGCTGATTAGTCGAGCTACCTCAGATTATTTCTCGATAATCATCTCCAGCGTTTTTTCAAGATGGCCGCCAGCCGATTTGTCAAAGTGACAGGAGAAAAAAGTCAAGAAACTAGTATTTTTTTAAGGAAATGTTGTTCCTAGGAGTGGGAAAATGTGTATTTATACTAAAAAATTATTCACCTCAGGCTCAGTGAATATCGGTGAATAAAAACCTCGACTTCGTCTCGGTTTTTATTCACCGATATTCACCTCGCCTTCGGTGAATAATTGTTAAATAATACACGGTTTTTAAGCTCAGTAACCAATCAGATAGCGTGTACTCGCTCATTTACTTTCGATTATTTTATAACTTAATTTTCATCTTCTTATAAAATATTTCCTCTTTTTTATAGAGTGATCCCAAAGAAATAATTATTACTAATTTGAAGAGCACTATGAAACAGATTGAATTAATTTTGGAAGAAGATGGAGGGCAACCCCTGGACTATGATTCCTTAGCTTTCAGAGTTGATTATCTTTGCCATATTTTGCTTTACTGTGAAACTGTGGTTACTATACCGGCAGTTGTTTACGAAATGCTCAACGATTGCCACGATATATTAGCATCATTTAATGAAGATGTAAATGATAGCCACTTCGCTCCGTGTGTCAACAACACTGCTATGCCTGGCCATCCTGCATATTACATCATCAAAGAACAGTTGTTGTTCTTGGTTTCTTCGGGCTTTAAAATTCCTCAAATTGCGTCGATGTTTGAATATTGGAAAAAGAACTATCGAAAGGAGACTTAACGAATTTGGGATCTCTATGAATACAGTGTTTGCGTCCTTAAATAACGATGAAATAGAAATACGTATACGCAACAACCCCTCGCCCAAATAAATTACTTTTATCACAATATTGATGACTCACGAAATAATCAATGCAGTATTTAGTATATAGACACCAAAGGCTGTTGAAGTAAGAAAGTGCACCTCTATCATACAATGAGTGTCCTTTAAAAAAAATCAAAATTCGTTCAAATGTCTACGGATACATATAGTGCAAATGTATAGTGGTCCATTCAAATTAGATTTACAAAGACGTATTAGGGATTCTACTCCAATTGTTGGTGTGGATAGATTATATACAGTAAGTTGATAATTCTACCGACATTGGATTACTGTGATGTGCAGCTGGCAGGAATATGGATAACTAAATATTGATGGTCATAATCAGAGGTCTCTGTGTATGTCAGGGAAACTGATCTTTCCTAAGTCGGGACTTGAAACTGATTGGTTAATAGAAATCCTAAGTTTTGTACCTCTTGTATTAGAAGCAAATTACATTGTGTAATGCTATAGTTAGGAAATTCCATGGCATTTTAACATCATATCTACCAGTAAAAAGCTATTTCCATGTTTCAATTAATGTGTTCATACATGTTATAGCACCATTATCTATTGCCTTAATTGACAATATGTAAAGGATATACAACTTTTGAATTAAAATTAGTTTTTGTAACATTGTACTGTACATTTATGAATATGTGTTGAAATTTGTAACAACTGTAATTTGTTCGAAAACAAGACCCCCATATATTGATACCAGTGTTAGCATTGAAGGGCCTATCCTGTATAAATATTATATTATTATTATTATTGTATTATTATTATTATTATTATTATTCATGGTTATGGTTTGTATTATTATTATTTGTATCATGGTTTGTATTATTATTATTATTATTCATGGCGAGTGGTTCAAATACGGCGAGCGCGATAGCTAACGCAATAAGAAGGCCAGGAAGGTTAAAATGGACCGAGCAAATGAACCAAGATTGTTTGGATTGCAAAAGAAATGCCCGTATCATGGTTTCATCGGTGAATACGCCTCTAAACGAGAATGGGAGAAAAAAAGGCTATATCAAAGTCATGAAAGAGCTTTGGGAGAGACGAGGTTATGCAAACCTAAGATTGACAAGTCAAAACCTAAGAGATCAAGCAGCAAGACTAGAGAAAACATTAGCAAACTTGTCAGAGAATACTGGTGGTAATGGAGAAATTAGATTAGAGAGGGAAGTAGCGAACTCAGCGAGAGAAAGTCGAGATGAAATTGAAGCTGAAAATCGTAATGTCGAAGCGTTCATAACACCAAATGCAAATTCGGGAACTTTGAGCCTAAATTTGCATGAAACGGTTGACAGGCGACAAACAAGAAATTCCCATGGGTCTGATAACCAACTCGAAGACGACACACAAGAAAAAGCAACTGAAGAAAGAGCCCCAACGCGTTTTACAGAATATAACCCAATGCACAAGCCTACTATGGTTGAATGGGGAAAAGATAGCGACGGTGGCCCGATAATAATCCAAACATCATGTATTATACAGGCATATAATGAAATCATATCATGGAGAAAAAATGCTTTCCTTGTCCCATATGGGAAAATAGGAAGAGAGTTCATTGATCAATTAACGGCGCATATTGACGACTGGAACATTGAATCTAACAAGCAGCATATAGCTCTAAAAGCGTTCTTTGTTCTCCTAGCGGTCGGACTCCAAAAGCCTGGTCAGAAGTCCAAAGCTAAAGACCACAAAGTTTGTTTGGAGAAACGACTGGCTCTATGGAAAAGAAGGTCAAATTGACAAGCTAATAAGGGAAGGACGAATGATTCAAAAGCGTCTTGGAAAAGGAAAGAAATCTGACCTTCCAAACAGAGCAAAGATTTTTGCTAAACTCGTAATGGAGGGCCAAATAAATTCAGCCATGCGTTTTCTAAATGATGGGGATTGTGGAAGTGTACTGCCCTTAACAGACGATGTTATGTTGCAGCTTAAACAGAAACATCCTGAAGCACAAGAAGCAAAGCCTGAAGTAATACTTCATGGTCCTGTAGAAGAAATACCGGAAAGCATATACATCGGAATAAATGCAGAAATGATACGAGAAACTGCCCTGAGAACGAAAGGGTCTGGTGGTCCGTCAGGTATTGATGCAAATGGTTTTAAAAGAATACTTGCCTGTAAATCGTTCAAGCAATCCTCTACAAGGTTCTGTGAGGCACTAGCCACCCTTTCAAGGACTTTGTGTACAAAACATGTTGATCCAACTTCTATTGAATCAATATTAGCAAGTCGTTAAAATCCGCTAGACAAAGGAGCAGGTGCAGTTAGACCGATTGGTGTGGGAGAGGTTATCAGAAGAGTAATAAGCAAGTGTGTCATGAAAGTGGTTAAGCAAGATGTGATCGAAGCCAGTGGTTCACTCCAGGTTTGCGCCGGTCAAGCATCGGGTAGCGAGGCAGCAATCCACGCAATGCGCAACATATTCGAGGCAGATGACACAGATGCAGTCTTGCTTATCGATGCTTTCCAACGCCTTTAATACCCTGAATAGAGCTGCTGCTTTGCATAATACAAGAGTGCTCTGCCCCACTGTTGCAACATACGCGACGAATACATACCGACTGCCATCGCGATTGTTTATCGTTGGTGGCAAAGAGCTAAAATCGTCAGAAGGCATGACGCAAGGAGACCCATTATACATGGCCTTATACGCTATCAGTCTTCAACCACTAATTTCATATTTGCAAGGTACAAGTCACACAAAGCAATGCTGGTACGCCGATGACGCGAGTGGAGCAGGAACTATAACAGAAATAAAGCAGTGGTGGAATACCTTATCGGATATTGGTCCTGACTATGGTTATTACCCAAATGACAAGAAATGCTGGCTGATTGTCAAACCAAAGAAAGAAGAATTAGCAAAAGAAGCCTTTCAAGATACAGCCATTAACATCACCACACAAGAGCAAAATCACTTGGGAGCGGTAGTAGGATCAAGATCATATCTATCTGAATATGTTGACGGTAAAGTAGAAGAATGGGTAAAGGAGATAACAAAATTAGCGGAATTTGCAGTATCACAACCTCAAGCATGTTACGCCGTTTTTACCTATGGTTTGAAACATCGTTGGACGTACTTTCTCCGTACTTTCCCAGATATCCAAGATCTGTTAGAACCATTGGAGACTGCACTTGTCAAGGTTCTTATACCAGCCATAACAGAGCACAACACCACCGAGCTTGACCGTGAAGTCTTAGCATTACCGGTACGAATGGGCGGTCTAGGACTCATAAATCCTTGCGAAGAAGCAGCCACAGAGTACGCAGCATCGATACAGATAACAGCACCTCTGGTGGAAAGAATTACATCACAGACACAAGAATTGCCGGATGACTCACTTATACAAGAATTGAAGAAAATCGCGAGAAAGGGGAAAAACTATGCTTTAAATGAAAAAGTTAAAATCTTGAAGAATGCAGTATCTGAAAAGACAAAAAGATCATTGGAATTTGCAGCCGAAAAAGGAGCTTCTACTTGGCTAACAGTAATTCCAATTTCAGAGATGAATTTCAACTTAAATAAGAGGGAATTCCGTGATGCCTTAAACCTAAGATATGATTGGAGTATCAGCGACAGCCCTTCGATGTGTGTATGTTGGGAGACGTTTACTATAGATCACGCAATGATATGTAAACGCGGAGGCTTCATAATTCAACGCCACAATGAACTAAGAGATCTGGAAGCTGAACTCTTGAACATGGTATGCAACGACGTTGAGATTAAACCCACTCTACAAAATGTCAATGGAGAGACCCTAAACCCGGGAGCAAATATATCTTCTGGAGCGCGGCTAGATGTTCATGCAAGGGGCTTTTGGGAAAGACAAAGATCTGCCTTTTTTGATGTCCGGGTTTGTAACCCAAACGCAGAATCTTATCAAGATCTAAGTCCCAAACAAATTTACAGAAAGCACGAAAACGAGAAGAAACGTATGTATGGCAAAAGAGTGACAGAAATCGAGCAAGGAACGTTCACACCACTCGTTTTCACTACAACAGGAGGAATGGGAGATGAATGCTTACGATACCACAGCAGACTTGCTGAATTGATAGCAGACAAGAAGGGAGAGCTATACTCGCACACAATTTCGTGGATAAGAGCAAAGATATCATTCTCCATCGTTAGATCTGCCTTGTTATGTTTAAGAGGCTCGATAACAATTAGAAGAGTACAATCCAACATTAAAGACATAGACTTAGATATAGAGACCGTGATGGCAAGAATTCATTAGTTTTGTAAATTTTTATTATTATTAGTTTGTTAGATAATCTTATATATATTGGACTTTAGTTTTAAATTATTATTATTTTTATATGTATTTATTGTAAATAATTATCATAATATAGTTTGAATATATGGACAGCAAATTTTAAGAAATAATAACTATTCTATATTGAACAAATTTTATCATCAGTACCTTGAATGTCAAATATTTTGATATTATTGTTATAAAGGAAATTAAATATTATTATTATTATTATTATTATTATTATGAATACTATTAATAATAATGCATTAACAATAATACTAATAATAATAATGCCTTTATGCAGATTGCAGATACCATACAAAGCATATACTGTATATGGCATTGTGTACTATAGTATCTAAATTATATCACCATGCACATATATATTATAACCTATATTCAGGATACCATGCCTAGTCTGCTTGTCGATAATGATCCAGCTAACACAGTACAGTACTTGTTCAATCCATAACAATCTGAAAACATAGTAGTGTCAACATACCCAATGTGAACATAATAATAATAAGCTGTATTTTACATTGACAGAATAAGTTGTGACCCACTAGGCCAGCTAAGTACTGTAGGTATAACATGTTCCATAATGGATGGAGTACTGTAAACACAGATTATATATGGAATACATGCCAGTATACAAAACATGGACGTCAAGATCATATCGTCAGAAACACCTTCTTATTGCCAGTGACGACCTCTAACCATTGAGCCATCGAGATTCAGATGGAGAGAGGTTACAATGATGTACTGGTTCTAATGATATATGTACTGCCTATGCAGCAGTTACTATATATATATATATATATATATATATATATATATATATATATATCAGTAATGATTGGGTGTGTTAATATATACACTTCTGTATGTAAATGCGAGCTAGTGTCCGGGACACAGAATAATTTTTCTGAGGATATGAGCTTGCTTGACAATCATCCATGTACTGTATCGTCTGTTTCCCCCCGAGCTCTCCCTTATTCACATACAGTAATGCTTGTTTATTGCTACAAAATTGTAGGCCAGGCCCAGGTCATATAAACACAGCAATATATAGTATGCATGTTTTTTCACCCAAAACTACTGTATATATAGGCTAATTATCAAGCATATAGTATTTATAATTTTAATGAAACAAGACGCCCGCTGGGCGTTAACTCGGGCTACTTGAGCTAGTGGCTTGAATGACATTGTAGGCAAATTCAGAGATTTTAATTCAATATACACAAATCTATAGTTGTAGGTACAATGGTGGCATGGTGCATATCAGCCATTCCATTGTGACTCGCGTGACCAAGTCACAACATTTTAGGGTGAAAAGGGGTGTTTTCTGCTACTTCTGATTTAGAAAAAAGCAAACTTGCTTCAGACAAGAAACCCCCTTGGGAGATGTTAAAGTTGATATATTTAATTCCGAATAATTATATTCAAGGTCTCAGATATAGCGACTTACTTTTTGTGACTCGCGTGACAGCCACGAATAAGAATTTTTCACTTAATGGCGTTCCTACCTAATTTCCTGGTGATTTATTAATTTTATTTAATTCTAACCTTTGTAGGACTTAAATAGCTATGGTACTATAACACATCAGTGAAATTTCAACAAAATCATGTTTGGTCAAATAGATAATGCCGCCAGTTTAATGTGACTCGCGTGACACAAAAATGTGACTCGCATGACCAGTGGCAATTAACATACAACAATTTTGAATTGTGAATGCCTGTCAACAAATATTCACTCAAAATAGCTGAAATATGATGTTAAATAATACACAGTAGCTGTGATAAAATTCCAAGTAACATGTTCATGTAACATGTTCATTAAAATTAGCTTCCTGTATACGATCAAAATCCTCATTGGTCAGCTTGACTAGCTGTTGAGCATCTGGAGGATGAAACTGGCCTAGGTGATTCAATTTTAACTAAAACATCTTCAACAGAAATAGAATCAACATCGGTTGTTGTTTTGAAGCTGTTTATACTCCTGTCGCTGTTTGGTGGATAAATTCCATTCTGACCTGCTCAGATGTTTCTATGTCAAGGACTCGACCAACAAACCAGTAATCAGTTGGTTTCCAATAGACAGCATACCACTGCATACCTTGTTTTTCACTTGTTATTACTTATTAAAAGTGCCAGATTTGTGTGCAGAAAACTGCAAGCATGAATTGAAATATACATGTTTTGGGTTGCCATGGTAACTAAGGATCATTGCCCAACATGCTGTTTTGAATACTTGAAAGAACTCAGTAATTTTACCCATGTATTTTTGGTGAAAACATGGTTTTCACATAATGACCCCCAAGGCGTGACTCGCGTGACCAAACTTGAGGGTGATTTTTCTTCGGAACCACTGAGAATATTTTTTAATTTTTCTGGGACAGGTTCCAATAATTAAGAGTACCAAGTTACCATAGTCTCAAAGAACTAGTTAAAATTGAAAGTGAATGAGAAAACTTTATGTAAGAATATTGTGACTCGTGTGACTCTGAAATGAGGGTGTTTTCATTCTCGGCTAACACAAAGCCGATACTTCATTTTGAGCTTTCAGACATGAAATAAGTTATTAATTAACAAGGGTAAGCTGGAATCACAAAATATTTAAAGAATTTTGTCTTGTGGCAAAACATATGGTCTTTTTATTATAAAGTAACAGTATTTACGTTAATATATGAAAAATTATCTGTGTTCTTAATTCCATTCCCATAATGCCCTTGGGCAATTGTGGTTAATTATTTTTTTCATTCCAGAAGGGCAAGGTATTGTAGAACCCAAAAATAGTATTGTAAGGACTGTAATGTTACTTTTATTTTTTTTCAATGGTGTGCCATTTCTGTGGAATGGCTGATATAATGATACAGCTGTTCGTGCCCGGGGTACATAGTGTTGGCCAACGGCTTTGATTATATGAAGGTGAGTTGGCTTAGTATCCAAGCTGGCTTACTGAGAAGTATGCCCCGCCAAGCGAGCCATCCTGTTTGCTGACCCAATTCAGTTCTAGCTAACGGGGTCAGCCTGGCAAGCGAGCTGGCCTGTGCTCATGTAATAACAATTCATCTGGTCAGTATGGCAACATCTTTTTCGTCAGTGTATAAGGCATAGCAGTAAATCAAACAATTTAGCTGGCAGTAACAAGGTGTCATAAGCTATTATAAAACAGTTTAAAGAAATGTAATTCAAAATCTTTATTTCTTTGTGAAGTTATATAACATTTTGAGCCAGTAAACATATTCATAATTTTAGCATATTTATTATTGTCCAGTGGGCCAGCTAGCTAATTGTAATATCAAAACAGGTTACTGTCTCGGTTAGCGAGCCAACTCGCTTTCCATGTAGTCAAGGCCAAAATTCAGTTTGAAAGGTATGTATCTGGCTGTACAGACCAAGTAACAGTTTTGCAAAATGGTGTGCTTGTGAGTCAGTCCGGCAAGTGGGCTATATAGCCTGCCTCGTAATATCAGGACACATTACTATTTTGGTAATAGCGAGGCAGCTTCATGCCTCCATGTACACTGTACAGCTACAGTAATCATGAATGCCAAAAATCAGTTTGAAAGATGTGTATTTGTGGGGTTGAGGGACAATGTATGAAAGTACATGGCTGAACAGACCCGTCACTGGTAAACCAGCAAACAACAACAAACTTTTTGCTCTTGGTATGGGTGTCAGAGATTTATATACTGTGTAAGCATTTGTATATAAATGTGTAAGCATTTGTGTATAATAATACATGTATGAACAATCGATACAAACTTACTGATAACCCAGAACATTTTGGAGCCCCATTTAAGCTTACAGGTAAAATATCGAGTGAAGCAGGGTTACTCAATGGCAACATTGCATAATCATCAAAGATGTATAGGTTATATACCGTGACCGAGGTGTTTAAGCGCCCGAGGGTTGATATATCGCTTAAACACCGAGGTCTAAGGTATATAACCGCCTTATATCACCATTGGTGAAGTTTAGTATTTATGAGGTTGATAAGTACTTATCAACCTCATGAATAATTGTATGAGGTTGATAAGTACTTATCAACCTCATGAATAATTGTATGAGGCTGATATCAGATATAATGGCCACTAGAGAACAAAGGAAACTGAACCAACGGTGATATAAGAATTGATAACAACCAGCAAACAATAACAAACTCTTGACAGATAATTTGATCGAGTACAGGTTCTCGAAATCGTAGACCAACTCGTTTCGAAAGCGATCGGGATTGTGAGCGTATATAAGATCAAGATACTTGCCATCCACATCAAAGATTTTCAGTGAAGAGCACTCGAAGACTCGAAGAAAGGTGAATAGGTGATCGTGCAGTGTTTGTGAAAAGCCTGGGTACGATAAACGACTCGGATGTGTAGTAATCCTACATTCATAGTCTCGTCACAGAATAAGTATTGAGCAGAAGGTCCACTCGGGGGTACGCGGTGTCCTCGTTTTTTTAGTGCGCATGCGTTGCGCCGCCATGTTGAAAGCAAGTAAACTCCAGCGTCTCAACAAGGAACAACATGGCGAAAAACGAAGTTGGTTCACTAAAACGGCTCTAGCTGGAAAACTATTACGGCGATTTTCATTTTACTCTGGTATATTATAAATGGAAGGTAAGAGATTAATTTACTTGTGGTTAGAAGGTACATACACAATTTGTGTGGAATTTAGCTAGTTCTGAGTGATGATTTCGGTCATGACACAATGAATCTACGGTATGTCAAGTCGAGATAAATTTTTCTCAATAACAGTTTTATTCATTAGTATTTGTGCATGCATGTCAGTTAAAATCCTAATGTCACGACTGTACTGTGTGTAGATTTCCCTTGTTTTTAAAAATTATACCTTCAAGATATGGTCGTTCAACACTTCAACGTTGCCTAAAATATACACCAAGTTAATGTTTAATAATAGAATTGCCTCGCAGCGTTCCTTAAAATTCAGTTCAATTCAGTCATTAATAATACCAGATACATGCGATTTCATCCTTCTTCTTTGTTTTATGTTTGCCGAGTTCTTATAGCGTTTTTACTCTTATGCCTATAATGCCTGTAAATACATATTTGTGTATGGAACCTTGCCATATTTTTTAAAGTTTTAGATTATTATAATATATGCGTTTTTTATTCTTCATTTTAGTTGATGTTATGTTTGAACTTTATCTGGATTTGACAGTTCATTGAATTGAAAGCAAGCTTCCATTCTTCAAGAGACAAGTTGATGGGAATTTTGATGAAACACTCTCAAATGCTCCAAATTCAGACCATTAAGTTTCACTAAGATTACACATAATGGACCATATTTGTCTGCTGTATGTATACTGACATATTTGACTGTATTGTTCCTGGATTTCAACTCACAATAAGAAACTGACCAATCTGTTCAAGGCATTTGTTGTGATTTAGTGCATGTTTTGACAAATGATAAAGATAATAATTATATGTTGCTGCAGATTATTTTAAATATCAATGAAAGCATTATTTTTGTATGTCTTAATGTTTAATCAAAATGTTTAAAAGTACAATGTTGAGACACTGATTAGTTACAATTAGAACTGTAACAGCATATTAACTAAAGTTAGAAGATTGAAAATAAAAAGGGAGGTGTTTTAGAAGAGTTAATTAAAAGGGAGTCTGTCATTTGGGTTTAAAAAAGGCAAGATATCATAACAGAGATGGGAACTCAGGGGTTAAAAAGTAGGACTTCAAAGAAAGACTGCTTATTATAACTTGGTGTCAAAACAGGGGAGTGATCAGCCACAAACGTTTTATACAACAGGGAGGGAACAATGATAACCCAACAGCAGTATAATTCACTCGGACACTTAAGAAATTGTTTTTCAGTTCTTTTCCCACTTCTTCAGCTGGTAATTGTGCAGAAGACTTGGATGACCTTCTTGCCCAGTTTATACAAACACTATAAAACAAAGCATATTCCAAAAAATAATGACATCCTGAAAACCCAAGATTTGAGTCAAGACAAGACTAATGTGAAATTGTAATATTTCAACTTTATTTCAAAGTCATCTTCAGGCAAAGTGATTACAAAAAATGACTAGATCTCTATACAGTGGGGTGTAGAAACATCAAATGCAACAACACTGGTTTCCATATCTCCTCAAACCTTGGATATTGGGTAAACTGATTATTTATAGGCAGACAAATGTCAAACATCAAAGAAAATTCCATTGCATATGTTTCTGGTTACTTGTTCCATAAATGTATGAAGATCCACTGTTGCTCAACTTGCAAAGAAGCCCTGGTCTCAGACAATCTAGACCTCATCATTCAGCTGGAAGATATTTTTGTCAACACTTCTCACTTCTCCATTTTCACCAAGAGCTCCTGGAGAGATATTGGAGGCAATATCCTGGAGCTATTGAAGAATGTACAAATATTCCTGTGCTGTGAAGAATGCCCTCTCGAAGTTGTTTTTGAGAATGCGAATTTATTATTGTTTGAAATTTGCAAACCGTGACCTTTCCTCTACTAAAAGAAAGGAAAGAAAGTATGTGAAGGTGGCACATCTTTAAAATAATTACTATAAATCAACAAAGGAAATGGGAACAGCTGCACTGTCAAATACTGTAGAGAAGCCTGACAACCAGTGTTATAACAAAGCTGATGATTTCAACTTTCAAGCGTGTGCTCTAGAAAATATATCTGAGATGCCGAACAGAAAAACTTTGGTTTGATCTAATATCAAATGTAAATAACTCCACTAAGTAGTCTAAAAAACAAGTAACAATACAAGAAAATATGGGATTTGTAATAATATAGGCTACAGACAATTTGAAAAACTCGAGGAGGACAGACCGAGTTGTCAAATATAAAATTACGAAAATTACCCGTTTAACATTTGTTAAATTGCCTTCTAACCACAATAAAATTGATCACCTACCTTTGCTTTAGACGTACTAGCCGTGAAAAGAAAATCGGCGTGCAAAATTTTGAGATATAGCCGTTCAAATGTACGATGGCCGACAAGGGACACGCTGCAAATAAAACAATCGCTGCGAATAAGAAACAATCGCTGCAAATAAAAAACAATCGCTGCAAATAAAAAACAATCGCTGCAAATAAGAAACAATCGCTGCAAATAAGAAACAATCGCTGCAAATAAGAAAGAGTCGCTGCAAATAAGAAACAATCGCTGCAAATAAAAAACAAAATAATCGCTGCAAATAAGAAACAATCGCTGCAAATAAGAAACAATCGCTGCAAATAAAAAAGAGTCGCTGCAAATAAGAAACAATCGCTGCAAATATTATAAAGGAAAAATATCTGCATCATTCCCCTCAATTTGGCTTCGAATTGCAGCTGAGCAGTAAGTACCAGTCAGAAATGTATTGCAGCTTGTGTGGAACTAGTGAAAGCTCTGGTACTGTATGCGATAAATGTACAGCAGACGAAGATGTTAACGAGCTGATTAAGATATACTTTCACAATGGATATCCATATGATGCGATCGTGGGTCTCTTAAACAAAAGAGAGGACTTCCACATATGTGTAAGAACACTCAAAAGACGACTTCGATCTCTTGGGTTGAGAAGGAAAGGAAATTCTGCGAGACTTGACGAAGATCTTGTGAGAAGAACAATTAGTAAAGAAATGGATGGTCCTGGAAAGTTGGCAGGATATAGAAACATTTGGCACGCCCTAAGAATAAGACATGGCATTCATGTCCCTCGCGATTTTGTTGCTAGAGTAATGAAAGAAATAGATCCCGAAGGTGTAAGTGAGCGGAAGTCAAGGCGACTGAGAAGACGAACATTCACATCAGCAGGAGCCAATGCTAGTTGGCACATTGACGGTATATATGTTAACTTTTTTTCTACAATAACGTGATTTATATATGTATTTTCATTGGTTCATGGCCAGGAACTATTAAGAATACTTTACTGACAAAAATCCTTGTTCTTGTGACTTCTTTGCACATGATATGATAAGTACATAGGCAATAGAGGCAAAGTCCCAAAGCATTATGGGAAGAGTGCAATATCCTTCTTTGTAACTAGCCTTTCCTACCCCCCCCCCACCCCCTTATCGCGATAATGAAGTATTTCGAACCATAATCCGATAGAAAAGGTTTGTGTTCAGTCGTTAAGCCATTTCAAATGAGTTTTTTAAAGACATGTGCACGGTGCCTGCTCAAACTCTGTTCAATTTTCATGTTTGTTTTTCGTTCAATATCTTTGAAGTTCGCCAGGTTTCCTAACCATAGGTCCATATCTCCTCTATTAGTGTAACACTATGGCTGCGGGTACTTAGCAGTTAGCACCTAGCAACCTAAAACCACTATACAGTCATATACAGCAATATATATATATATATATATATATATATATATATATATATATATATATATATATATATATATATATATATATATATATATATATATATATATACATATATACATATATACATATATACATATATACATATATACATATATACATATATAAATATATAAATATATAAATATATATATATATATATATATATATATATATATATATATATATATATATATATATATATATATATATATATATATATATATATATTTATATTTATATATATTTATATTTATATATATATTTATATTTATATATATATTTTATATATATATTTATATATATATTTATATATATATTTATATATATATTTATATATATATTTATATATATATTTATATATTTATTTATATATTTATTTATATATTTATTTATATATTTATTTATATATTTATATATATATTTATATATATATTTATATATATATTTATATATATATTTATATATATATTTATATATATATATATATATATATATATATATTTATATATATATTTATATATATATTTATATATATATTTATATATATATTTATATATATATTTATATATATATTTATATATATATATTTATATATATATTTATATATATATTTATATATATATTTATATATATATTTATATATATATTTATATATATATTTATATATATATTGCTACATGTCGACTTGCTACATGTCGACCACTGCGTCTACAATCCCCTCGCGAGCGCAAAAGATAAACTGGAAAAGACTTTGGGAAATTGTTGTTTCAGGGTTTTTCTCCCTCCCTCTTTCGATAGACAAACACTTATTGTCGGTAATAATAACATTTTAAAATAGTGTAACTACTACAATGCAATGTGTGGACATCGTTTGCCAAGTGAAATGTCTCAAACTGACCAAGTGCAATTGGCAAATTTACGCCTGGAAACTAAATATTCACATTTTCTGTCTTAAGGTTATGACAAGATTGAGCCATATGGGTTTCCCATACACGGTGCCATCGACGGGTTCAGCCGAAAAATCTTATGGTTGGAAGTTGTAAAATCGAACAATGACCCAAGAGTACCAGGACGATTATACCTAAATTACGTAAAAGAAGTTGGTGGGTGTCCGCTGGTGCTTGTTTCCGACTGTGGGACGGAGAATGGTACAGCTGCTGCTATGCAGTGTTCATTTAGAGTTAATGGAGAAGATGACCAGTCAGGAGAAAGGTCTCATAGGTACTGTTCGTCACCGGCAAACCAGCGCATTGAAGGCTGGTGGTCTTTTCTACGACGCACCAGGTCAAATTGGTGGATAAACTTATTCAAGGATATGGTAGAGTATGGATATCTTCAGTTGGGGAATACACTACACATGGAGTGTCTATGGTTTTGCTATGCAAAGGTCATCCAAGATGACTTAAATCTAGTCCAAGATCAGTGGAATAGTCATAAGATAACGAAGTCTGGCTATAATACCGTTAATGGCATACCGGATGTTATGTATGATCTGCCGGAGTATTACGGAATGGAGGAGTGTTTAGTTCCTGTATCGGAAACAACAAGTTATTGAGTTCGAACCTAACTGTGAATTGGATGCAGACATCAGTTTATACACTGAATATTTCGAACACGTATTGATAACCGAAGAATGGGCCTACCCAGGAAGTAGGGACGATGCTTTCGAATTATTTCGAAATATAACAGCGTTACAAAATCATTAAAAGTGTGAGGATGGGTGTTACATAATATGTAACCATCTGAATGTATTATAAACACTACTTCGTAATACAAACTTGCCAAACTTTATTTTCTTATTAACATATAATATAAAAGACAAATACATTGCCATGATCATCAAATGCAGTTAATATACTGTAAATGATACACAACTAAAGCTGAACAGGGACTAAACATTGCGAATGTATCAAATGTCACTAGCAACATGCTACTATACTGTATCTATCCAAATTGAATAATATCGTCGATAATCCTTCCAACATATTGGCATTACTGCAGATCTTATCAATTAAAGTGTCAGTTTTTTAACAAACGTAGCAATGCAACTATAGTCAATGTTCAGTGAAATAAAGTTGTGTCATCTTTTAACTAAACAATGTAAACAATATAAACAATGTAAACTATTAAAACAATGTAAATATAAAGCATATATTATATAGTAACAGCAACTAGTGCGACAAGGTGTCGTGACAGCTACCATAGTTAAGGCAGATATATTAACTGTAACTAACCATAATAACAATTTTGCATTTATAATCGGCCATCTAATTGGAAGTATTGAACTTTGCCAAAAGATAAAAATAAAAGTGTTTACTGTGGAATAGAACACTAGATAACAAGCAACATCTATAACTGAAACAGATTCAGGAGCAATAGTGTTACGATCCCTGATATCAAATACAACTTTACTGTTGTTCAACAGTTCATTACACAATATTGAACTGCCATGAATCCTTTTGCTGCAACAATTCACTAAACTCTTCCGAAAGTTCATTGTAAGACTGATAAGTGGACGGCAGTTCAAGCACTGGTCCACATGTGTGAACAATTGGCCTGCGAGCTGTTCCTTCAAGAGTTAGTAAAGGAAACATCAATTGATTTACATACCATAACATCACTTCCAGTGACAAACTTAAGAAATAGCGAGAGCGTATCTCCTTGTAAAGATCTGATATACTTATTTAAGTAATCTAAACATTGACGCTCTGCATCTGAAGATGGCTCTGACACAATTAACTTAACAACCTTTTTTGCAGTAGGTCGTTTCGTATCATAGATACTTTCTAAACCTCCCAAAGTATTGAAATCGGGATACATCATCAAAGCTCTAACGATAGGGGCCCAACAATGCGCGACATATCTCGGTTTTTGTGTGAGTTCCTTATGGGCAAGCTCGTATATAATCTGAAGAATGTTTTTCTTGTGGGGATTGCGAAAGCATTGATAGTTTGACAAAAAATCTAGAACATCCTCATCCTCAGAGACCCAGTCCTCACTTAGAGATTTTTCCAGTGCCTCTCTTTCATCTTCAGAAATATACGGTCGGAATGAAGCAAGCAGATATTCTTGTGAAATAGCTTCTTCCCCATACAAACATGAAGCTAAAAAACCTCTAGACAAATGGAGTGGGAAATATCCCTCCCTAACATAGCCATACACCAGTATTCTGGCAATTGCCTCCCACTCAGACCTTTGAAAATCATGCCTTATAGCAGGGACTTTTTCTTGGGCCCCTACACTTAATGAATTAAAACACTGGGCCCAAAAACTTGTTAATGCATCACGAAGGACACCAGAACCAGAACCAGCCTCTTCAGCCCCATTATCACCAATAAATGTTACGTCTACATTACATGATAAAATGTCAGGGTCTTTGAAGACTCTTATCATGTCGCTTTTGATCATGACTCTATGCACAAGAACATTCTTCACAGGTAAATGTGTGGTATCTTCCACGATGGTTAACGGTTGCATTTCAACTAAATTCGCAGGCACATTTGTAGTATCTTCAATGATGGTTAATTGTTGTGTTTCATCTTAATAAATATAAATTGAAATATAAATTATATATATATACAGTATATTTGCAGTAAATTGACAGACAGACAGAAAAATTGACTGACCGACCCTACTGATTGACATGATAATAAGAATAGATGTGCAGTAAAAACCCTCTAACAAGAACCTTATTTTGACAAAATTAGCCTGGGATAGGTTCTTAAATATTTTATATGTAACAAAAAATCAAGATGTCAGATTCTTATAAATATATATTAACAATTATAATTTAATATATTAACAATAAATATATATAACATATAGGTATTAACAATAATCTAGATTTACCATATTACTTTAATGATTAATTTAATCCCTACTGTAATTAAGCACTAGTGTATTAAGCATGTACTTAAGATCTAAATGCACTGTACAGTAAAAATATACAGTTCTTTAGAACTGTAACCAGTTATTGACTTTAAATTGTTTGGTATTGACTTTGTTTAACACTTTGCTACAGAGGTATAATTATTATAAATTAATTTTTTGACATAAGAACCTATTTCGAATATCAGGCTCAAACAGCTTGTTAAGGGGCAAAAATTCTTAGTTTCAGCCAGTAGGTTCTTATACTGTAATGGAACATTCTTGTTAGTGGATTTTTACTGTATAAAAGACTAGACTAAAATAATGGGTAAGTTCAAAATGTTACTTAAAAAAGGGTCACTAAATTACACCCCTTGATTCTGAGCTGACAGTACAAGTTTCATCATGAATAATAAAGAAATAAATGATTAATTATTACTTTACCAAGGGTTACAACAGGTATATTATCATCAGGTACTGCAATCACACAGAGGTTGGAACTAGGTACATGCAAGCTGGAATTGTTGCTTTCATTTTTAATAACAGGTATACAAGAATGGTTGCTCAATTCATTTCCATCAACACCAGGGTGGGGATTACTGTCGTTTTCACGAGCATTTACAACAGAATTGCTGCTTTTACTAACTGTTTCAGTTGAACAGTTCACACTAATGCCTATAAAAACATAAAATTTCAATCTAGATTTAACTTTGAATGTCATCTGAAATGCAACATGTACTGACTGTAATTATTATAGTAATGTCACACACAGCAAGATAGTTCACACAGTGTGAAAATCTGTGTGCTAATTGCTAAATAAAGAAATAAATATGCTGTCTTCCCTTGCAACAAAATGAACATTGAAGGTGAATGTGATGATACACATAGAATAAAGGCAGAATATCTTTGGTCCTAAAAATTCAGTTGTTCTGCATATGGCCTTAGGAAGCAGGAGAGAGGGGACACAGGTTGCACGGCCAACCACCTGCCATTTGCCAGAAATAGGGGGCTAATATATATGCTGTAGATTTCAAAATATTTTGGGCGCAAGTGGCACTTGCTCATACATAATTGGCAAAGGCAATAAAGGTAGACTAAAAGCATCTTGTTTTATGATCATAATATTTTGTTGTAAAACTGATCTCAAAAATTAAGAAAATTGTGTTTCAGAGAGTGGAAAAATCAAATATTTTCTGGAGCACATGATCCCCCACCCCGTAGAGTGTTATCACAACTTCGGCACTCAACAAGCCCCCCTAATATGAAACATCTTCCCATGGCCTTGGTTTTTCACAATTCGTCCGGATAAATTGTGGGGATGAAATATGGGAGAAGATTGCATTTTTACTATATTGTAATACAGGTCTGTTGGTGGAAAAGTCCTAGAAAATAGCCCTGACTAGCCTGCAAATCAGGCGATGGGGGATTTGGACATGGGAGGGAGAGGAAGGAGCCCTCTTGCATAACCCCCTACAAAAAATCCCCCAGCACCTGCTACGCAGGCTATACACACCGACTAATGCATTAACTTATAATAGGAAAAACAGTTTGGCTAATTTAAAGCATTTCTAATCTAACAGAAGTGTTACTTACTGTTGTCCTGGCTTGTAGTCACAACTGCAAGGTCTAAACTGGATTCTAATAACTATTAAATGGAAAATATATAATGTCCTTTTAGAGTCGTAGTATAACTTTAGTTCAGTTCAGTTTTGATCAATTCAATAACCAATATTAATTCTGTCATGGGATTTCCTTTTCATTACTATGGTGTTTTGTTCTCAACTTCTCATTAATTTGTGAGATATTAAGATGTAAATTTTTTAAGAGTCTGTATATATATATACTGTATCTTAAAAATAAAATTCATTACCAACTCAAAACCTTCATCACATCACTTTATGTCATGTACTAGCAACAACAAAGACAAAGACAAAAACAACAACAACAACAACAACAACAACAACAACAACAGCAAATATAGTACCTGATTGATAGTATGACTATCCTCATTGTCATCAATATCATCCAAGAATTTCATCGATTCTGAAAATACTGCATCGAAGTATTCCCCAGTCTTACAGAGGTACAACGTTATCCGTGCGTACGCTTTTCCAAGTTCCTCCTTGTATCTCTGAAGAGTAAAAACTTCAGTGCTTCCTGGTAGAAATTTAACTTCAGTTCGATCTGGATAAACCAGAGTAAACCGATTTGGGTCTCCATAAATATCCTTATTGAACTTAAGCATCTTTTCCACGCTCCTCTTGTGTAGTTCAATACTGCTAATTGTTGGAAAAACCTTGAGTGGCAGAGTTGACCCACGAACAATTTTCAAGTCTCCCTCTCGGAACTTCATAAAACCAATTTGGATGTTCACCTCAGAAACCTTGTTCTCGCTCTTTGCTCCTGAACTCCCTTTCTTATTCTTAAACCAGCCCGTTCGTTCTTTTTGTTTCTTCTCCCTGAATTGTTCGAAGGTGACGGAAGACACGGAATCGGAATGGCCGGAAGGCTGTGAACTGGGCTGTGAACCGGGCTGAGGTCGTTTTCTGGATGTGGTTGCAGTACTACTTCCTACCACCAATGTCACCAAACATCCAGAGCCACACTCGTGGCAGAATTTAGCTTCTTTGCAGACTTCATAACCACATTTTGAACAATACATGGTGCTACCATAGTTAACTGTAACTCCGCAAGTGCCCGCAAGCAGAATTGGCTTGCCAGCGGGAAACAGCGGACTCTTTCTTATTTGCAGCGACTCTTTTTTATTTGCAGCGATTGTTTCTTATTTGCAGCGACTCTTTTTTATTTGCAGCGATTGTTTCTTATTTGCAGCGATTGTTTCTTATTTGCAGCGATTGTTTCTTATTTGCAGCGATTGTTTCTTATTTGCAGCGACTCTTTCTTATTTGCAGCGATTGTTTCTTATTTGCAGCGACTCTTTTTTATTTGCAGCGATTGTTTCTTATTTGCAGCGATTGTTTCTTATTTGCAGCGATTGTTTCTTATTTGCAGCGATTGTTTCTTATTTGCAGCGATTATTTTGTTTTTTATTTGCAGCGATTGTTTCTTATTTGCAGCGACTCTTTCTTATTTGCAGCGATTGTTTCTTATTTGCAGCGATTGTTTTTTATTTGCAGCGATTGTTTCTTATTTGCAGCGATTGTTTCTTATTTGCAGCGATTGTTTTTTATTTGCAGCGATTGTTTCTTATTTGCAGCGATTGTTTCTTATTCGCAGCGATTGTTTTATTTGCAGCGTGTCCCTTGTCGGCCATCGTACAAATGAACCAAACCTGTTTTTCGCCATATTAATTACTGTTCACCTGGCTGGAGTTTACTTGCTTTCAACATGGCGGCCGGGATGCGCGGAGCGACATGCGCGAGGACAAAAACTTCAAAGGTTCCGACGCGAGTGGACCTTCTGCTCAATACGTACTTATTCTGTGGTCTCGTTCACTAGTCTACTAATTTAGTCAACAATGATGCAATAATTGCCATTTCGCGACCCGACAAAATAGTAAAAATAAGACTCGTGCTCCCCACAGGGGGCCCGAATAATAATAAACATACTGTACATGCAATTCCAAAATTTGTACTGCCACTTACTATTCTACAGTATTATATTTAAAAGAACAAATGGTATATATTTTAAACTGCTTGGATTTAATTCCAACTGTCAAAATATTCACGCCGGGCTAGAACACCCGGATATTCGGCCACTTAATTTTAAAAAGCTGCCCGCGCTTGCGGGTGGACTTCGGGCAGAAATCTTAAATCTAACAAAATGGCGTCGTTAATTGTTGGTTTGCATGACCTCGTAAATGATTATTTTAAAGGTGCGAAAAACAAAGATATTGCTGGGAAAATATGTTCCGAAGTTCTCACTCGGTCTAAGGAAGTAGTTAAGAAATACATTTGGGAAGGAGAGGACGTTTGTATGTTTTATGTTGCTCCAATGTACCCAATTTTATCAAGAGAATTGCTGCGCTGGAACAAAATTGTCCATAGGAGAATGAAGGCTGTAACATCGTTAGCTCGTCCATGGAAAATTTTTTTTATCCGAAACATGGCTCAAGAAGTGTTCGATTTGCTGAAGCAAACAGTTTTGAAGGGCAATTATGGCACGGTTGCAAAGAGTACGCGTTGTGTCGATAACCTCCATGTACCACTTGCTACTGTTTGGATTTTGCATGTTGTCAACAAAAGTAGTCCCACTTTGCAAGAGGAAGATATTTTTTTTAAACGTATGAAAGATGGCTCGTTCTGTAAAGGAATTATTTTACCGGACAACGTATTCGAAATCCCAAGAAACAATCAAGGTCACAATCTGCTATGGATTTTGGAATGGATCTGGGGTGCCTCAGCATATTTTGTAGTAAACCATATATTATTGTGCACCATAAAACTCTTTGAACAGAGCCTTCAAGTGGCCACTGTACACTTTTGGCTGAGTGATTCTCGGTTTTGAAGTATTAACTATGTGGAAATGCAAGATCTAGTCAGATGAATTGTCACCACCCCACCTCACCTTGGGCATACCTGGGGCATTTTCTTTATACTTGTGCAAAACAAGATTGTCCCCTTTTAATTAGCTGGTGTGAACAAAGTGATTGTCTCCCACTCTTCAGAAGGTATACCCAAGGTCTGTGTGCGGGGGGGGGGGGGGGGGGGGGGGGGGGTGGATGGTGTTTCAAGTGACTATAGCATTCAAAATAATTACAGTGTCAGATACCATCTTCCTATAAAAATAATTTCGGTAGGTTCATGTCGGCCAGACAATAGTGAAATCAAACAACATTCCAAGCAGCCCTTTGTCAAAGTATAACAGCAATCCTTGAGGGACATTTCTCCAATTTTTAATTGTTTTCACTATTTTTCAGGCTGACATGAACCTACCAAGATTCTTATTGTTAAAAATAGTTGTTTTTATTGTATTTGTTGACATTTCAATGTTCGTTGTCGAACAGTCAAGACTCATGGAATAATTCCATTGGGTTTTACTACACGCATTTGATGGTGGTTTTAGAGATGTTATGCTATCATCAGGAATTATGCCCACCATACTGTAGAAACATTGAGATGAGTCATGCCATGACACAAGCTACAGTAGGTCTGTTTTATCTTGGAAAATGAACATGATTCTTCATGCAAAGATAACATTTATTAATATATTTAATAAATATAATTAAACATCAAATAGATATTTATGGTATTTACAACAATGCAACATATAAAAGCTGCTGCTAGTCATTTCATATAATCATATGCAAACCAACAATCAGCAATGCCATTTTGTTAGATTTAAGATTTCTTCCCAAATATCTGCTACGTCTGTGCAGCTGCTAGGTCTGTGCTGGAAAATATCATTGGCTACAAATGAGTGTTACAGTCTATCGTTTTATCACATCTTCCGGCCAGCTGTTTTTCTTTTGTCGAAATATTTAATAACAAAATATGGGTGTTAAACCAATACTGATCTACATGAGCCAATAATACTTTGGAACACAAAGTTTCCTAGAGCTGTTCAAACTTAACAACATGTCAACAACTAACTGAACATATGCTTAATAGCTATTAGTTTCCCTGTGTAATCAGTGTATTTTCTAAGACTCCAGATATAGAGCTCCTAGCAATTGCCTAATACATAGGTGAAGAACAAATAGCACACTCTCTAACTTGTTGATCCAAAGGAAAACCACAGTAGCAGAATGTATCTAAGACTATTTCCTTAGGTATGTAACAGTGCTCATGCTTTGTATAGTTACAATAAGTGGGGTCTTGCTTGCGAATCCATATATTGGTAATGAAATCATGCCGCAAAACCATGGCCCACCTGGTATAGATTTGGTCGAGTGTTTAGCAAATTGCGAAAGCCGAACATGTTTTGCCTCCCTCCCCTGCATACTATTAATGCCTAAACCCATTCCATATCTATAAAACAGGACTTTTAAATGTGCTGGTATGGCATAGCCTATGGTCCATACTGTTGGTGTTACTGACCTTAACATGAGTGAATATATGTTAAAGAAATGGCCAGGCGCCTGTTTATATTACTGATTTGCTGACTAAATACAAACCTACTCGTCGTTTGAGATCATCTGACCGAAATCTGCTACTCGAGCCAAAATCCAAAACGGTGACTCATGGAGACAGAGCATTCTCGGTTGCAGCACCAAAACTGTGGAATTCATTACCACAGAAAATTAGAAGCTTTGAAATGTTAAGTAGTTTCAAGTCTGCAGTTAAGACTTTTCTTTTTTAAAATTAATAGTTATTGTTCATAGTGTTAATATATGTAGTAGGCTTTATCTTATAATGAAACTGCAATTAGTTTTAAAAGTAACTTTAAGAATATATATATTGTTGTAAGAACATTGAGACTATTGTATAATGCTCCTAATACGTCTTTATTATTATTATTATTATATGTTTTGAAAATTTAAACATTCAAAACATTACACATCTTCAAATTTTCCAAAATCTCTCTGTTAAGTATTTCAAAATGTGTCTATTAGATTTCGGAGCTTGGAGAAAATACACAATACAGTGTACAATTATTTAAATTACATTAAAATTAGCGAGTTAAATCAAAAAGTTAAACGATATTAAAGTGAATGCACTGAACTGAAGGTAATGGCTATTCGTACGGTAGCCGTACGACGCTATAGTCTCTTAGAATTCAACGAAAAGCAGGTAAATATCACCGAAAACCTAACCCTAATCCTAACCAAATTACTAACCCTAACCAAAAAAAACTATTCAGAAAAGGAAAATTAATTGCTCAACACAGACCGGTGAGTCGCCGTGACAATGTACTATTATTAGCCGTTGTTTGAGAATACTAATGTATTTACCTTTTACTTGTTCCTGTCTTTTATTATCTTGTCCTTCAACACTACACTTTCGGCTTGAAATCAGCTGATAATGTCTATAGTAATGTTTGTTATAAAACAAACATTACTGCATCCGATGATTTTGTGAGGAAATGGCTGGTATAACTTTCGCCGTCGGCGAATGGCGGCTTCTTCCGGAAAGCGGTTTGTCGCGCTGGCGTCAATTTAAATTTAAATTACGCCAAATTTAACGCAAAAAAACCCGTTTCAATACCGTTTCAATTTTTGCATTCGCAATCATGTGACGGTTGCAATTGAAATATTAATTCGAATGCAGAGGTCTACCAATCAGCTTCTGTCTATATCTAGTTACCAGGGCCAAAAACCAGGGACTAAACACTGTTGTGAGAGATATTGTACGTGAAAAAACGTGAAAAATGGGGTTTTTAAGAACGAAAGGTTTGAACGTTCAGCAGCACCGTGCCAGAGAGGAATTACGAAGAGTGGATCCAGAAGGTGTGCTTTTGAGAGCCATCGAACTCAATATTATTAAACGACGTCCATATCGTGTACCCTCTCCTTTGTCGCTTTGGCACATTGACGGCAATCACAAGCTAATCAGGTACAGTAAGCTAGAAAACTGAAAATACAAACAGTATTTTAGTAATTTATTAAAAGAAATTGCTGATGAAATTCTAGTTGAAACTTATATCTCATTTATTATCAAGTAACAAAGTTTCCCCCTCTAATTCTTAGATGGCGTTTTGTTATCCATGGCGGGATAGATGGATATAGCAGAAAAATAGTTTTCTTGAAGTGCAATGTTAAAAATTGTGCAAGTACTGTTCTGGATGCATTCCTTTCTGCAGTTGACAGACATATGGCCTCCCATCCCGTGTCCGTTGCGATAAGGGTGGAGAAAATGTTGCTTGCTCAGTATATGTTAAGCCATACACAGCGAGGACCTGGGAGAGGAAGCATGATCACTGGTAAAAGTGTGCACAACCAGAGAATAGAGCGCCTCTGGAGAGATCTATTATGTGGCTGTGTGCCATATTATCATCTGTTTTATGGTCTTGAAAACAGTGGGTTGTTAAATCCTAATTGTGAAATAGACTTATTCTCATGCTTACATTATGTTTATCTACAGTACTGCCTAGAAATAACCTAACACTGCGGTTTCTGTCATTTAGCGGTGAGGTTGCGGTGGATTAGCGGTGAGGTTGCGGTCGACAAAACCAACCGCATGAGAAAAACTACGTCGACTAAACACGTCGGGTTCCGACCTTGTCCGACTATTCAGTAATGCGGGTGTGTCAATAACAGTATGACAGTGTGCCGTCCAAAATCAAATATTACTCTCGGTGTAAAAAGTAGAGTGATGTGTAAACAGCGGACTTTTGATTTGTGAAACCAAGCAGTGAGTTTGTGATTATTATGAATGAATGAATAGTTTTCGCGTGAGCTATAATCTCCTTGAAAGATTTTGCGTTAAAGACACAGTGATCGGCGTTTGGAATATGGTTTGGAGTTGTAGTTTGTGGCAAATGGCACCATCAAGGTCCAAAATCAGGATCTGTCGGTTTCAGTTTACTTTCAGACGATTAGAAGTTCCACATTGTGTCATTCTTTTCTCGGTGATCAGTTTTAGATTTGGAACTAAGCATATAAATGTCGAATGCCAACGAACTTCCGAACGCGCGTTTAAAACCCCGTGACGTACGCGTTTTGGAACGGAGGTAACTGCATGTGGTCGGTTTCGCTAAACCTAGAGTCAATTCGCCACACACATAAAGTTAGTTCGCTACACACATCTGCCACGCAGGCTACTACACACATTGAGTCAGTTCGCTACACACATAAACGGAAAGCGGAATATATTATATCACCGAAAGCGCGTTGGCGATGCCGATGGACGGCATCTCTGAGTCACACTTATTATTATTATATATTATTACTTATTGTTGTATAGCAGCTATTTCAACAAAAACCGCTTTAAATTAGCTTGACAAAAGACTAGTATTTGAATAGGTATTGTTCGAGAGCATTAATGGCAGCGCGCCGAATTGGCGATGGACGGCATCTCTGTGAGTCCTCGCGGGCACAGAATAATAATCAAATGCCGGTGGATTTGACACTGGCACTATTAAACGTGCACTTTTCAGTAATGAAAAAACGCGAATGGTGTGCATATAGTATAGTGCATTATAAAATAACATGTACACAACAAGCGCTCTGATTGGTTAATACCCGTGTTTGGATAAGAGTATCCAACACGGAAAACCATTAGGTATTTCTTTATTGACAAACTGGGGAGTTGTGATTATCATGTTTAACAATGAAGCAATTTTCGCGAATGGCCAAACCGCCAAAGTCGATTTTAATAACAATAGTTTCAGATTTTTTGCTGTGCGAAGTTACTCCGGAACATCCGACGCACGCGTTTAAAAGAAAACTGAACCGACAGTAAAGTGAAAAGGTGATGAACTGCCAAATGGCAACGAAATACTGACATTTCTGCGAGCGGAGCCCTATAGATCAGAGTAATTACTGAAAGCCTCCGCACACACATAAATTAGTCATTTCGCTACACACACTAAGTCAGTTCGCTACAACTCATCATTTATTCAAAAACAATCAACTTGATTTGTTTAATACGTATTTACTAAACAGATCACCTCAAATACAATGACAGTGCAAGAGCGTCACACGTTCTTATTCATAGCACTACATGTATAATATCATAAAACTAGAAATACGTTATACGCAACACCCCTCGCCCGCTTACTGTTTGAAACTTTTATAGCATAGTTGCTAATTTACTACTATAATACAGTACTGTAGTTATGCGCTTTGTCCCAGTGATGTCATCAGCGTTCAATAATTTTTGTTTTGGACACCTCCGTTCAATAATTCACAGTATTCGACAGAATTGTGAAACAGTGTTGAGATGAACTGGTACTTTGTGTTAGGTATGCAAAATGTAGCAACATTTCATTGGTCTGCAGATTACACCAGTCACAAGTGATTGATGTGGCGACGCGGCCGGGCCCCTTGCAAGGTCCAGGCTATTTTGCCCCCTTCTCACCGACCTTGTGATTCATGAAATAATCAACTCAGTAGTTAGTATAAAAAGACACCAATCCTAGGCCGGGTTTCTATTAACCGATCAGTTTCATGTCCAGACTTAGGAAAGGTCAGTTTCTCTGCCCTGCATTGAGACCTCAAGAGCATCTATCCTCACCAACAATCGGGATAGAATCCCTAATACTGTATTAAAACCAAATTGATGCCTATACATTTGCACTTTTTGCACCCCTAGACATTTCAATGATAAAGAGAATGCACTTTCTTCCTTCATTCTTTAACAGTCTTTGGTACCATGTTAGTTAATAAATGTCTTGAAGGCATTTTACCACCATTTCTAAAGAACTATTTTAATCTCAATGAATTTGTTCATTGCATGCATGTAAGAGCATTATCTAATATCTATTGCCTTAATTGACAATACTACATTTGTAGGATTTATACAACTTTCAAGTTATAATTAGTTTTTGTAACATATTGTAATGCATATATATGAATATGTGTAATAAATTTATATTTGTAATAAATAATAATTGTAATTTGTTAGGAAACAGGACCCCGTCAATAGTAAATACCAGTGTTAGCATTGAACAGGCTATCCTGTATTTCTAGTTAGTATCATTAATAGTGCCTAAACTTTTCCCAATCCCAGAATGTATATAGTACAACTCTCTCAGTTATTAAGTATTTCAAAATTTGTCTAAAGATTTCTGAACAATCACAATTGTCAATGCAGACTATATACAAGTTACAACTAACAAACAATAACATGACATGGTTGTTTTATTGAAGATAAAATATTGTTCAACGTAGAAGGCAGAAATACAGATCTTTTAAAGGTTGGTGCACTGCCCAAATAGTGTGTAACAGGTCTCAGACATTCAACGTTTCGAGCGAAAGCCCTTCGTCATTCAAGACAATCAAAGAGTTTATACTGTACGATTATAAACGATAAAGTAGTGTCTAGTGAAGGCAGTGGCTATTCGTACGGTAGCAGTATTAAAGGCGGTAGTCTTTTATAATTCAACGAAATGCTAACCTAATAACCTAACCAAATTACCAATAATGTTTATCGAACTCGACCGGAAATCAACGCCTTGTTTATCTCCTATCTTACAAATATATAGACAGTTAAAATAAAAGGGCCTTCGCTCAACACAGACTCACAGTGTACTATCCTTGAATACTGAGAATACTAGTTTATTTACCTGTATTCGTGTCCGAGCAATTAAGTACCATAGGCATAGATGAATATTACAAAATAAAACTTGCTTGTCCGTCAACACTACATTCCACAGTTTCGGCATTTTGGTCGCCTTTGGCTTTGTTTGCTTTCAACCTTCTTGTTTCCCTTCTCTTCGCGAGCCGAACTTCGCGTTGTTCTGGAGTTTCTTCTCGCGATTTTCGACGCCTTTGTTCACAATCTTTCGACCTTGTTGATGTATTCTTACCTGTTGTTGGTTTCGTTTTCCCGCGGGCAATATCGGATGGTCTTACTTCATGTCCACTTTCGTTCTCCTCTGCTCGTGTGCTTGAACGTTCAACCTGCCATTCGTTGTTTAAATCACTCATTTCACTTTTTTCCAGTTTCCAATACTGTTTAAAATTCACAAACAGTATTAAAAGTCGCTTCTGAAATATATTTTTAAAAACGATAACACAAAATGTTCCCGGCTCACGACCTAGATAAATATCCTTGTAGATCCATAAATATCCTTGTTTAGCTATTTTCTTCCCCGTGAGATCCGTTCCTCGTCATGAAACCAAAAAACGTACGGTCCACGGTTGATGGATACCGATATATATACACGGGACAAACTTTTTCTGAAACTATTGACAGACCAGACGACCAGACGACCGGACATTGTACACGACCGGACATTGAACCACCCCGTCAAGATTATCACCCTCGCCCCAGCGCCTTCGGCGCTGGACGGCGCTTCGCGCCGTCCGGGCGAGGGGATTAATAAGCATGGTTGAACCTAATGTTTGGCACATGAGAAGTTCGACGATTGAAACGGGTCATTGTTCAGTTTGCTAGTGATATTGCCAGTGATATGCACGTGCATATTGTTCGATTTGGACACCAGTCTCGTCCGTAAAAAATGACTTCCTCGAACGCGTCTTTTACCGCTAAGGCATTCAAACAGAACAAGAGCCTCTTTATTTGGTTTGGCTCTCGAACAAACTGGCAATAACACGAATTTTCGTGCCTCAAGCTGCTCGCGTCTGACTCGACGAAAAATAGAGTGAGACATCAACGGCGCATTCATCCACCAGTTTGATATTTATTTTCAGCAGATGTTAATTCGTCATTCGCTTTCATTGTTTCCTCGATGAACTTCAAATGTTCCTTTTTCAAAAGCGGTTTAATTTCTTCAACTACGTGGCGCAACTCGTAGATTCCCACCATTTCGTCGATACCGAGAAAGCATATAAAATTTAAAGCCGATCTCGATGTTTGAATTCAAGGATGTTCGCGATTTTTGTTATCGGAACTGATGAAGACCAAAGCGAAACAATTCGTTCCCTGGCGTATTGCGATAATTTTTCCATTATTTACGAAACGATGGAGTGAACCTTATGGTATGACGCATTTTTCTCAAATGGCCAAAGGACGCCAAACTTCGGTGGAGGCTATTTCAGATACCTTGAAGCAGATCCGCCCCAGTACTTTCATTATTTTACACGGCCATGATTTGAATATGCGCTAAGATCGCCGGGCGGCTGATTTGAATACGCGCTAAGATGGAAGAGAACGTTGAACCTACACCGCGAGTAAATATTCACCATATTATTGATGAAAAAAATCCATTTTATGGCTACGTCGACATAACAGAAGAAGTTGTGTATTAACTCATGTATAAACGATTTTCATTATTATAAATTAACTATGGTTGCACAATTCCAGAATATAAATCGAGGAGCAGTTTTACGTCAGCTTCATTTTGCTTTTCCTTTAGTACTCCAGTTTTTCTATATTTTGCGCTATACATATCACTCGAAAGCCACGAGCAATGGCCTTCGCTTGAAAAGATGGGAAATGTTTCGGCAATGCAACGCAGTCGGTAAACCAACCTTACTATTGATTGGCTGATAAGAGGCGTTAAAACCAACAGTCCAAATCCTCGCCATTATAATATCAGTCTCTGAATTCACGCATATTTACCACAGATTATCTTCATCCTTTAATATTCTCTGCTGTGTTGAGTGTGTATGGCATATATAGGTCCTTAGTAAGCCCAGATTTCCATCTTTTTCTGTCTTATTTATCCACTTAGACGATTTGGAAACAAATTATATAAATTGTAGATTTTGATATCCCTCACAGCCTGCTAGTAGGAAAATTGGCCGTGTAAAATAATGAAAACACTGGGGCGGATCTGCTTCAAGGTATCTGAAATAGCCTCCACCCACACTTCGGAAAAAGCTACTCGTTCCGGAACGTGTCGTATAATTTCCGACGTGTGAACCGCGCTTGCTTGCGGAAGGTTAAACCTAGGTTAGACCTAGGTTTTCGTTAGGTTACTTCTAGGCAGTACTGTACATCTCATTGCCTTAGTGTATATCATGTTTCTTATGTCGTTTTTAGTACCTTTTAATAATTAGTTATCCATTCACAAATTTGATTAATAATGCATCAACAGTAGCAAATGTATTCAAGTAATTTAATAATAAAATTCAAGTAATTGTTTTTGAACAAAATCTCATAGTGTTATTGTCATTAATTTTTACTGTTGGACAGCATTCCAGGAGACGGGTCCTAATTAGAAACAGCACCATCAATACTATCTTCACCCAGTAATGGTATGTTGATCTCATGGCAGCTGCTGCCACTACCAGTCTCTAGCATGCCAAATAATATTATTTCTGACTGCATGAGATGATGGAGGGTGGTACAAATAGTGGTACTGGTCATCACTAAAATGTTCATTTAGTTATGGAGCAAAATAAAAGTTCAAATCCCGTCCCCATAGCTCTCTACATTTGCGTATACAGGACATCATTGTGGTTCTCATTACCTATTCCAAAACTTAAAAATAACTAATACATGTATAACAAGGATAACTAGTATAACTAAGATAACAAGTATAACTAAAGATAACTAATATAACTAGAATAACTAAGATAACTAAGATACAATAACTGAGATAACTTTGAAGATAACTAAGATTACTATGCAAGTAGTATAACTAAGATAACTAGTATAACTATAAGATAACTAAGATAACTAGTATAACTGAGATAACTACATGTAAGATACAGTAACTACCTGTAAGGATAACTGAGATAACTAATATAACTAAGATAACTAGTATAACTAAGATAACTAGTATAACTAAAACTAACTAAGATAACTAGTATAAATGAGATAACTAATATACCTGTAACTAAGATAACAAGAATAACTAATATAACTTTATAAGATAACTAGTATAACAGAGACAACTAATATAACTATAATGTAACTAAGATACTGTAACTATAGTATAACTAAGATAACTAGTATAACTACAGTACTCGTCTAAATCCTGTGCCTTAGATCCTGTACCTACACATCTACTAAAGGAATCTCTTGACGTGTTAGCTGCCCCAATTACTGACATTATCAATTCATCTTTATCCTCAGGAGTATTTCCTCTGTCACTTAAGAAAGGTCTCATCTGCCCATCTATTAAAAAACCTACTAGTGATAAAGAGCAATTCCCTAACTATAGACCTATTACTAACGTGGCTTTCTTGTCAAAAGTATTAGAGCGGAATGCTGCCAGACAGACAACAGACTATCTTATTGAGAATAACCTCCTTGAAAAAATGCAATCTGCTTATAGACTCTTTCATAGTACAGAGACAGCAGTTCTGCGTGTTTTCAATGACATCCTTAATGCACTTGATGAAAATCAGGAAGTAGTGTTGGTACTGTTGGACTTATCATCTGCGTTCGACACCATTGACCACACTGTTCTATTGGAGAGACTTAAACATCGTTTATGGGTTTAGTGGAACTGTACTAGCCTGGTATCGCTCATACTTTCTGATCGGGTACAGTCAGTTATGCATGGTGAAGAATACGCATTCCTCAAATAAACCATTGCAATATGGTGTACCTCAGGGTTCTGTACTGGGTCCACTTCTGTTTTCACTCTTCTTTGCGCCATTGGAAGATGTGATCAAAGCCCACGGCCTTGATTGCATAATGTACGCTGATGACACACAGCTGTATATGCCTATAAAATCTCCATGTGATCGACCTGCTGCTCTAGCTAAACTTGAGTTATGTATTAAGGACATCACCATCTGGTGTACTATGGTCTTATATGCAATCCAAGTAAAACCGAGATTGTCCATCTATCATCACGTTTTATGCATTGCGAACCAATGCCAGAAATATGTGTCAATGATGTGATAATCCAACCGGCTCCGGTTGCACGTGATCTCGGTGTTGCTGTTTATAGACATTTAAAATTAAATACTCATGTAAATAACATTTGTAAATCGGCCACTTTGGCTATCAGAAATATTGGCAAGATCAGGAAATATTTGAGTAAAAAGAACTGTGAGAAGTTGGTGCATGCATTCATAACATCAAAACTTGACAGCTGTAATAGCATCCTATATGGCTTACCAGATACTGAATTGAGCAAGTTACAGCGAATTCAAAATACAGCTGCTAGACTTGTTGCAGGGGTTAAAAAATCGGAGCATATCTCCCCTGCGCTACGTAATCTTCACTGGTTGCCGGTGAAATCACGGATTGTTTTTAAGATACTAATAATTACTTTCAAGGCTTTGCATGGCCAGGCGCCTGTTTATATTACTGATTTGCTAACTAAATATAAACCTACTCGTACTTTGAGATCATCTGACCAAAATCTGCTACTCGAGCCAAAATCCAAAACGGTGACTCATGGAGACAGAGCATTCTCGGTTGCAGCCCCAAAACTGTGGAATTCATTACCACAGGAAATTAGAAGCTTTGAAATGTTAAGTAATTTTAAGTCTGCAGTTAAGACTTTTCTTTTTTTAAATTAATAATTAATAGTTATTGTTCATAGTGTTAATATATGTATAGTAGGCTTTATCTTACAATGAAACTGTAATTAGTTTTAAAAGTAACTTTAAGAATATATATATTGTTGTAAGAGCATTGAGACTATTGTATAATGCTCCTAATACGTCTTTATTATTATTATTATTATTATAACTAATATAACTAAAATAACTAGTATAACTAATATACAGTAACTAGTATAACTAATAACTAAGATAACCCGACAACCCTATAGAAGTGTTGACGTAGATGGCCCTGCATAGTGGGCAAGGTGGGGATAATCAGGACAATAAGGAAGACTACGTACCTCATTTGGTGACGGATACATGAAACACCAACTGACCTGGTAACTAATGATGCAACTCACATATACCTGTATACTATATTACCAACTAATAAACACCCTCATGCAGTGACAATTTGTATTTGACGAAGTCCAAGCTATACTACAAAGATTGAGAACAAACCTTTTACCTACAACGGCCCTTCCACCCTATGCTCATGGCATGACGAGTTGGACTTTCCAAAACAAACAACACTTTGGTAAGCAATCACTTTTTTCTTTCCTTACAGTTACTCAGTTTCACACATATTTTGTTTACTCCACACATTATTTATTTTCCAACAAAAAAAAGCATCAACTGCCAACCCGATACCCTGCTGAAGAGACCAATAAAGGTCAAAATGCGTACATGGTTATCCCGCATGTTATATATGCTATACAATATACAATTATAGACATCTTTACTCTCTGTTTCTGTTTTACACCGCCAAATGGAAGTGTTGGGCGAATTAATGGCCGGAATCGATTCGTGTGACAGGTTATTGATGAAAACAATCCGCTTTATGGTTACCGTACAAAGAAGACAAAGGCATTTGAAACTGCTGGTATACTGTAAGTCCACGTGCGTGGAGAATTTCAATTGCTCTACCTAGTAAACTACTATGATGCACTTTGCAGTACCTCAAAAACATAGAATCAATCCATTATGCAGTGTTTACATATCCTTTCTTATTCACATCATTACATGCTTAACCTCTTTACACAGGCATTTGGGACTGCTGGTATACTGTACCTAGTCTAAAACTACTCTAGGATATATATGCACTATAAATAGGGCATATTCATATTCAAATAGTCTATACAGTATTCATATCTTCAGTTCAAATATATATGGCATGCAGTTCATATGTAGTTCAAATTTATCAGTATAGCACTTTAATATTTTTGTTCTCGACATTTGCTTGTTAGAGTGTTTATATATATATATCGTTTCTTATTCACATCATCACATGTTTACTTTACTCTCTTCTGAAAGTAAAACTCTTGAAGCATTCTCACTGGACCCTGGTAGCAGTCTGATTTTTAACTTTGACTTCAAAACATAAATTTGTTAGTTTTAAATGTTTCACATGTGCACTGTATGGAACTGACTATTGATCAGGATGTAATGATTGACAATAAAAGTTAGCTGCTGCTTTTGGATCTGTACAATTCACATTGAGACATAGTTGCCAGTGGTATCACTATAAACAACATCTTGTGCACTCTGCTCTGTCCTCATGTACAGTGGCTTTGCATAGTGGGCATTTGGACAATTCAATGTATGGCAAAACAGAACATAATTTCAGGCAGCTGTTGTTCATGTTGACATCCACAACTTGAATTGGTGATCAACATGTATGATCTTTCTTTGTTGCATATCAACACCAACTAGGGTCCAGTGACAACCACTTAATTGGGTCCTGGGAACAATAATGAAGTTCCATGTTGCAATATTCTCATCTTTCCATAGTCCATCACTTGGCAATGTTTTTTGTGAAAGCAGCATTGATGCAGATGCAGCATATAACATACTTGGAGATACTAACATCTTTTGTAGGCACCAGAAAAATGAAATGACCAACCGGATGGATTAAGCTTTATTCACATCTAAGGTGGATCTCTAGACAACAATGGTTCCAGAAATTTCAGCTGTAACAGCAATACACAATGCTGGCCATTTTTTTACTACTATGGCTGTCAGTTGGCATCTTGTCCTTCTGAAAGTATGTGAATTAAGTTAACAAACAAAGTAAAACTTGTGTTGGAATTATGTGCATCCTACTTGCTTGGTATACCAGATACCATGAATTGTGGGCTAGCTGTGCATTCATAATCTTTTCTAATGACATCTTTGTTTTGTAAAACTTCTTCATCATCTGTGCCTTATATTCAACCCATGTTGCACCAGTTTTTTCAAGATTACTTATGGAAGCTGATTCTGTACAGTACATAGTTTTTCTTTTTTGCAAGCATGGATTTTGATTTGGGTAGACAGCATGATTCCTGAAACATTGTTACTTTCAGCTTCTAAGTCATGCAATCAAAATATGATGCAGTAAGCTATTTATGACCAGATCTGTGGTAGCTGCCTGTAGAGATGTTCTGGATTGCCATACATTGAAGTGTCCAAATGCCAACTGTGCAAAGCCACTGTAGATGAGGGCATAGTAGCATGCACAAGATGTTGTCAGTGAATACCATTGGCAATGTCTCAATATGAATTGTAAAAAAGTTGCAGTTAACTTTTACATCCTGATCAATAGTCAGTTTACTCCAAACAGTGCACATGTGAAACATTTAAAACTAACAAATTTATGTTTTGAAGTCAAAGTTTAAAATCAGACTGCTACCAGTGAGAATGCTTCAAGAGTTTTACTTTCAGAAGAGAGTAAAGTAAACATGTGATGATATGAATAAGAAACGATATATATATATATATAAACACTCTAACAAGCAAATGTCGAGAACAAAAATATTAAAGTGGTACATATGGATGAACTGCATGCCATATATATTTGAACTGAATGTGAATTAGATATTATTTGAATAAGAATATGCCCTATTTATAGTGCATATATATCCTAGAGTAGTTTTAGACTAGGTACAGTATACCAGCAGTCCCAAATGCCTGTGTAAAGAGGTTAAGCATGTAATGATGTGAATAAGAAAGGATATGTAAACACTGCATAATGGATTGATTCTACGTTTTTGAGGTACTGCAAAGTGCATCATAGAGTAGTTTACTAGGTAGAGCAGTTGAAATTCTCCACGCACGTGGACTTACAGTATACCAGCAGTTTCAAATGCCTTTGTCTTCTTTGTACGGTAACCATAAAGCGGATTGTTTTCATCAATAACCTGTCACACGAATCGATTCCGGCCATTAATTCGCCCAACACTTCCATTAATCCATTTGGCGGTGTAAAATTATAAAAGTACTTGGGCGACGCGCGCTTATTGGTTGACAGTTTCAAGGCAGCCAATCAGAATTCCATACTCGCTGCATAGCAACAGTAAAGAACATCCGCTTGAAACTTTTCATCGGACTCGAAGAGCGTACGGAGGCTGAAGAAAAGCATCAAAATTTTACATTAAAAGCTCAAAACGCGAGTGGTAACCTCCCTCACCTTCAACACAAAGGTTATTAGAAACGATCTGGCATGGTTACCTGCTTGTAACAAAAAATGCCATCAAAGTTTTTTTCGAGCGTTTTAGCTCGAGCTGGCCGGCCGTCTATCAGAAATGGTCTGAATGAAGACGAACTTCAGTAGCAAAGATTACATCTCACATAATTTTAACTCAACTGCAACAAACTGCTGTGCTGCTGAAAATATACAGCAGGTGTAACGTTATGAGCGAAGGCTCTTCGTCCTTTCTACTCTCTCCTTCTCTTCGTCCTATTTTTTCCTAAGATCTTTTTTGCTTCAACTGTAAATTTTTATTGAATTGTAAATGTATTTCAAATTAATTAGTTTACTTCACATTATTAGTCCCACTGTATATATATAGTGTATTAGTTATTTCTGTTGTATTTGTAAATATTGTAGTATGTTGAGGGCCGTATGTTAGATAACCTTTATGGTTAATACGTCTTTTCCCTCATGAAAAAAGTTTTATTCATTTTATTCTATTTTTTTAGTCCTTTCTCCTCTTTGCTATGAGGAATCATGTAATACAACAGCTCTCCGTCTTGTAAAACTCTATTGTGCGGACTTGGAAGTCTCTGCGCAGGAGAGAGTCCTTCGTCAGAGAGTGAAATGTAAAGTGATATGATGGGTTTTACTCTCTATCAAAGGAGGAAGGTCGTTCACTCGAAACGTTAGACTTGGCCTAATCACTATTTAGTATTTTGACAGTACAGCAATCTTTTAATATTTTTTATTGGTATTTGAATCAGGTCTTGATTTGTTGGACTTCAGTCTGTTAATGAATACAAAGCTCTCCTTACCACTCGACTTCTCCTTGCTACTTCTACTTGACTTGGTCTCTTTCCAACAAACAATGGTCTACTATCACCTAACAGGAAAGTTAATGGTATTCATCAGGTGATCTATTCTCAGATTTTCTTTCATTAGGGGGCTATAGGCACGGGAAAGGCTCATCTTGGCTATTCTTAAGCCTGGTTTCCATTTGGTCGCCAGGATCGCAACGGTGTCATAGTGGTCGATGTAAAAGTGTGTCGATCTATCTTGTCTTTTGTCTACTACTGTATATGCAAAGTAGTCTTTACTCATTGAAGATTATAGATCGACACTCTTATGACACCGTTGTGATCATGGCGACCAAATGGAAACCAGGCTTTATTGAAATTCAAACCAATTTTATAAATGAATACATTTATTCATGAAATAGGATTAAGATGCTGTTACACGACGTATTTTAAAACTTGTCTTTCAACTGCGTTGCGTTTAGGATATAAAGTAAAGATTTTGGTTTTAGACAAAACTGCTTGAGGACCTCAAATTAAAAAAATGCATCGTCTCTCAAAAATCACCCCGCGTTCTCTTTTGAAATGTCAGTTTCTAGACTACAACACTGTAGTTATAGAGTGATGTAGCCAGGATGCAGTCACTTATGTATCAGTCAAATCCAACCATGCCCATCCCCCACCCCCCCACCCCGGGACACCGCCGGGCATTTGATACGTTGACCAATCCCGGGGGTGGGGAATTTGAACCCAAATCTTTGCTCGGGGGTCGGGCATTAGATAATACGGTAATATGAGCCTTGTTCCCTTTGGACAGCCTCAAAAGGCAGTGGGGGACAGGTGCAATTGATTTGCCACTCCCCCCATAGCATTGCTACACTAGCTTACAAAACGTGTTGTTGTTCGAGTGTGATTCGATCATAGTACTTGATTAAAATTTCAATTACAATAAATTCAATTTCTTTTAATTTTAAATATCGATTTCAAAGCTTCATCCATGACTCAGACTGCTCTTGTTTTCGAAAACATGTACGATGTGGTTTATGGCCACGCGGGAAGACTAAAGACTACCTTGACTGCGCACGTGGGACAAATTTAGCAGAATGACATACCTAGGGTTAATACCTGCCTTGTAAATAGTATTTATATATAATAATTTGATATTTGAAAACACTGAATATTGCTGTTATTGCTTTCATGTTTCACCCAGGGCCGGGGATTTGCCACATATTTTTTGCCACACCGTGGGGCATTTGCACCTGCATTTCATCCCCACTGTGGGGAATTAGCAGCATTTTGGGAAAAAATGTCAAATGCCCAGGGGTTGGCTTGAGGGGGGGGGGGGGGGATGGGCATGATTGGATTTGACTGATACATTATGGGCACAACTTGTTCCCAGAGACTGTTCTGTGATGTTGAAGTGTTTACTAACATCCATTCCGTTCAAATGGTTTGAAAAAGTCCTTTAAAGCTTTATCTTTCGGAAACATGGGAAAGATGTCTTCAGACGATAAATATTTTCCCTACACTACTGAAGACAATAATTTCGAGACATTTTGAAACGTACACGCAACGAACTCACTATGTTTTCCTCTTTGAAATCGACTGAAGACCAAGACAAAACAAAACAAGAAAGAAGTGAAATATGGCGCTAAATTATAGAATACCCGTCCACTTTCGCTATTCGTATCTGTTGACAGTTAGTAAAAGGTTCAAATTACGGAAAGTTCATCATATTCAATTGCTTCGTTCTATTTTAAAACCCCATTTAATTTGAAACTATCAACAAGTACATACAATATAAACCTTCGACATTATATTTAATCGACTTTTATTCTTGGCCTTCATAAACGACTTACCAAGCTGTATAAAGTCAAGGGTACGCCTTTTTGCTGATGACACAGTCATTTACCTTGTTGTAAAATCTGTGGATGACTGTGTACAACTGCAGCAGGATTTATATAGTCTGGAAAAATGGGAGAAAGATTGGAAAATGTCATTTAATATTGCCAAATGCAATGTCCTCAGAATTACGAGACGACATGAGCCCATTATTTTCAATTATAAACTTCACGGTCGCTGCCTTGAAGTATTAGACACTGCCAAGTATCTTGGAGTACATCTTTCCAAAGATCTTAGATGGAATGAACATGTGAGAAACATCTCAAATAAAGCAAATAAGACACTGGGCTTTCTAAAGCGAAACCTAAGACACTGCTCTAAAATTACGAAGGAGAGGGCATATAAAGCCCTTGTCCAGCCAACAGTTGAATACTGCTCTTCTGTGTGGGATCCCTTCACAGCCAAGAACATCAAACAAGTGGAAATGGTTCAAAGGAGGGCAGCTCGTTGGGTCCTCTCGCGTTATAATCGTCAGGACAGTGTCACTGATATGATGTTGCCTGGGTTGGAAGACATTACAATCTCGAAGAACAATCGCTCGCTTGAAAATGCTTTATAAATTCAGAAATAACTTAGCTTATATAGATAATAGTGAGCTCCAACCAGTCACCTATAGTTCCACTCGTTCATCTGGACATGCATATAAAATACCTGTTACTAAAGTGTGATTATTTTAAGTATTCTTTCTTTCCAAGGACCTTACTGGAGTGGAACAAACTGCCCAGTCAAGTAGCTTTAAGCATATCACTTGAATCTTTCAAGGAAGTAATTTCTATGATTTATTAGTTTATTTATTTATTTATTTATTTATTTATTTATTTTTTTTATTTTTATTTTTTTTATTATTCAGTCTATAATATTCAGCATTGAATGAAGACTTACATGGTAAATAAATAAATAAATAAATAAATAAAAAGAGATTTTAGAGCAACCTCGTTTGTATTTCTGCCTTTAAATGCGGTTTCAAAAGTGGACGGGTATTCTATAATTGCTCCACAACGTGTGTTATTAAAATACCAAACTTATGCGACCTAAATCGAAGCTAACATGAAACGCTCATTGAAAAACTTCGACCAAGCAGCTTTTGTTGATGATCTCAGCAGAATGTATTTGACGGACTTGGAAGTCTCTGCGCAAGAGAGAGTCCTTCGTCAGAGAGTGAAATGTAAAGTGACATAATGAAGTTCGTTCACACGAAACGTTAGACTTCCATTTTGACAGTACAGCAACTTTTAATATTTTTGATTGGTATTTGAATCAGTTCTTAGTTGGTCTTCAGTCTGTTAATGAATACAAAAGCTCTCCTTACCTCTTCTCCTTGCTACGTCTTCTTGACTTCTGTTCATTTACTTTCCATCATAAAAGACTTGTAGTCCGGTCTGGTAAAGAAATGATCGTTACAGGACGGATAAAAGCACCAAATTTGGCACAGACGAAGATAAACACTTAATGAAGCATTTCAGAAGGGGTGCCCAAAAATCTGTATTCAGGGGGGAGATATATTTGACAGGGGGGAGCGGGAGTGAAATTGGACGTCTTTTGTACATTATCATACAGGTTTTCAATGTGATGCGTTAATTAGTGTAGTTAAATCGGACTCTTTGTACGTAAATCACATTGTTATACTTTTTTCACCAAGATTATGTTTTGTACTTATTATATTAAGCAAAATTTAAATTACAGTATGCTACAGGTCTATTATTTTGACAGCCGTCTGAAGCAGCAATCACACGAGCAAGGTCTTTCAAAAGTCTAGCTGTAATGCCCCCAGGTCCAGGACTCTTGTAGGGGTCAAGATTAGATAATATTTCTTGGACTTCGTCAACAGAAACAGTGATGTTAGAAATCTCTTCGATATGAGGTATGATGGTGTGTGTGTCGCTGGTGGAGGAGGCTCAGTGTCTGATTGATTGAAAACAGAGTAAAAGTAATCGTTTTTTGGATTCTTGGAGACTTCATCTGAAAGGTTATTTAAGTATTCATTATAGTACTTGACACGTATTAGCTTCTTGTAATTTCTTCTTAATATTTTAAATGATTCAATATCGTAAGGTTTTTTAGATCTTAACGCTTTCCTACTAGCCTTGTCCTTTTTTCTACATAGAATTTTGACCTTTCTATGAATCCAGGTGGGTGTAAGTTTGTCTTTGATCTTTTTCTTAGGAACAAACTCGTTAACGGCAGACCAGAATAGGTCCTCTCAATTGATTAAATTCGCGTTAGTGTCGTTATCGCGAACATTGAAACATTCTAAGGAATGATAGATAAGATTTTCTTCAGTTCGTCCAGGTTAGCTTTTTTGAAGTCAAACACTGATTTTGGTGTAGGAGTTAGAGGCCGTGAATGTAACACTTAGGTGATCCGAATGTATGAGGTCTTCACTAACAGATAAGTTAGTAATTAAGTCAGGGGTAGAGGTAAGAATAAGTCTAGTAATGTTGTTATTTCTTGTGGCTTGGTGGTTTAATTGGGTAAGAAATAGGTCATTCGATAATTCATAAATCTTAATGTGCAACTTATCAAAAGAAAGGGGAATTTGATTGATCCAGTCAAATTTGGAAGGTTAAAGTCTCCAACTAGAAACACATTATACGTGTTTAAGTTGGCAATCCGATTGAAAGACTCTTCAAGAAGACCCGAGTAATTTATGTTACTGTCCGTAGGTCGATAGAAAACACCAAAAAGGGACTTAGAACCAGTAACAGAAGATGATATTTCACACCAGATTAATTCACAATGATTTACTTCTAGATAACTTCTCAGATAGCCACAAGGTCGTCTCTGTATAGGCAATATGTCTCTACTCAATATCGAATATCCTGCATATACGGGATAATTTCATGACTGATCCATAACAGTAGTCAAGCCAGGTCTTTGTCAGGGCAACAATATCAAACTGTTCAGCATAAATAGTAGGGTGGAAATCCAGTATATTATTCCTGATTGAACGAACATTCACCAGTAAACATTTTAGTAAACATTCGCCAGTAAAATATTCGTATGAAAGGCACGGTTTTTAAACGACTTAAAAGTCGTTCGGCGAGACAGAGCTTGCGTCCGAATCTCCATGATGATCATGAGTATTAGGAAGACAATCGGTGCATGCCCAGAAACGATTATGATGACAGATTAAATCCTGTGAATCTTTAAAATATCTCGTAAAACATAGGCATAAGAGAAGTTATCGCTGGTGTGGCTTGATTTGTGGCTAAGCAATGCATGTTTTAATTCCGGTCGGCGTCTAATTTACTACAACAGTGCTCTAACCAACATCTTTCTTGTGCGAGATTACTAGATAGGATATCAGTGGTGTCGTTGATATCACAAGGCGAAACTGGTACGGATACTTGAGATCTGGAAAGGGAAACATCAGGAACAATGGAGTAACTTTCTAGAAGTGTAATGTCTCTGGAAGACTTATCCATGTTGATTGTTAGTGCATCATTGCATGTTCTTGAGATGTACCATGTGCGGTTTCTTCTGAAAATTGAAACATACTTAGTCCTGTTCCATGAAATGAGCCCTTTGATGGTGTAGAGGATGCAGGGTTGTGGTCAATATTATTAATTGCGCCAATGGTAAAAAGACCAAGCTGCATATTTAGCGGACAAACGACCCCAGTCGTCTTGAAACGATTACAGATAGACGTCGCCAAGCCATATGCTAATTCATCCACTCTACTGTAAGAAACGCTGAGGCGGAGTTATTTTAATCGATTAACCGGTTTCTTGCTTCCTGTTTGGGTGTGTTACTAAGTCCAAGATAAAGAGGTAAAGGTGAAGCTATCTTTTGTGGCAATGACGGTTCTTTGTTTCAGCCGCCGTCCTTGTTGCTTTCTTCTTCATATATGAGCGGAGCAATTGTAAGGCATGCTTGTGATTCTGTTGAATCTTGGTATTCGATATTCGGGCCATTGAGAAGAATTGAAACCAAAATCTTTAAGCTAGGCGGAACAGAATCAGCCTGACAATTAGGAGGAAATTCACAGGTGAAATGAAATCCTTGAGCCTGCAAAACTTCATTTCTTACTGTTTTTACTGCCTTAGCTAGAGTAAGAGCTTCGGAACTGTAATCCTTCGAAGATACAGCATCTTTGAGTAATTTCTTCATGCCTTCGTTAAAAACAAAAAGGGTGTTTTTCCCATCCGATTGTTCTTGGATGTTTTTCAAGTAATGAGCTAGAATCTGATTCTTGAAACGTGTTTTGTTTACTTGGATTTCGACATGCAGTTCACAAATCCGAGAAGTATAAAGGTGGTGAAGATTGGAAAGCATGAAAATATATTCGCCGGCTGCCATAATTTTGCCAACAAATCCGTGTCCTGAAGCTGCGTCGCCATTTTTTGTACTGTCTCACCAACTTCGAATGTCGCAACATCTGCATGCAGTTCTTTCACTCCATTCCTATAAAATATGCATATCACTGACCTGACGTTTTGATCTTTTAGTATGATCCGCCTAACTTATCAGTGAAAGATCGTCTAGCTTTTCTCTTTTGTGCACGTTTTATTTGGAATTGGCAAACTTAATTCGGCATGATTTATGCAAAACAGCCCTATTCTCGACCAGATCCTCTAAAGTAGCCTCACCACTAAGTGTTACCTATAATGGTAGAGGTAACACTTAGTGGCGAAAACAAGCAAATAGTGCTATAATACATAGTTTAATGAAAAACAAAATGGTGGCCTAAAAAGAAAGTTATAAAAACTTTGGGAAGACAATTTGAAAAAATTCTGACTTTAGCAGAACACACATTTTTTTCAGTAGAATAAATGTCTTGTTAGACAAACAAGACAGTTGAATGAAATTTTTTCCCCATAAATGTACAAGTGAAAAAGATACAATACAGGTTTCAAATGAATAAACATAAATAGATGTTGATTTTTCACACTACTAGGCCAAAATACCACTTGCTTTGATTGATTACTTCGTTTCAATGACATAAGTTTGACAGTGCTTTAAAATACTCCTTTTTATATGTTTTGTTTGTTTACAGTTTACGTAGTTTTTAAAGCACGTTTTGATAGATTCCTGCTTCATTAACCTCGTGGTTTCAGATGGTTTACCGCTGACCAAGCAGATAGCCGGCGTTTAGGAAAACCCAGTTTTCTGCACGTTTTACGTATTTTTTGACCTTGAAATGTCACGAAAGAGCATATTATTTATCTAAATAATAGTTTATTTAATAAATTATAACCAACATTAGTTGTTATTAAAATAATGAAAAATAAAGCAATATCAACAAGTTGAGCAATGTCATTCGACGGTCTTGGGTCCTGTCTAGTTACTTGTCACAAATTGTCAGTGAAGAAAAAATGTCATTCTAGTTTTATTTATTGATATATTGTTACATCATGTTAAAAAATCCCATAAAACGGTCATATTATTCATTAACATTACACTTCTGGTGCGGTACCCTGGTTATGGCAAAAAAGTTGTCCAAACCCCCCGGAATTAACTTTTTTACGTGGCACCCCTTCTGAGATTATTCCCTATATCCGAATGTACCTTTGTGCCAAGTTTGGTGCTTTTATCCGGCAGCTAACGATTTTGACTATTTTTACACCTAACAGACCGGACTATTGTGAAAACACAATGTGGAAAGGGATTTGCCTAATTTGCCTACTACAGCGGTTTAGACAACCTCGTCCCCAGGGCCTTCGCGGGTACGGCTCATGAGAAGACCCCAAATCACCATGTATGGTATATAATGTCCTTATATGTTTCTCGTGGTATGTGTAATACGACCTCTCGTGTTCAGAAACGACGATACGCGTTCTCAAATTCCAAACAACTCGCTACAAAACTACAAGATTCCGCACGTACGCTGTAGTGAGTCTGTCGCTCACGCGGTCTTTAATTTTAATACATTTATCAGGAAAGCTTGAGGAGAATTGAAATCAACGCTTGTGATTGCCATATAGCCCATACTTTAGTAAACCTTACTGCAGATACCAATAGTGAAAGGCTACTGGTCAATGGTCGTCAATACAGGAATTGAACCCGCGACCCTGCGATTGCTAGTGCAGTGCTCTGACTAGGCTCTCGGCAACGGCTTCCGTAGCTCAGTTGTCAGAGCACTGCACTAGCAATCGCAGGGTCGCGGGTTCAATTCCTACCGGAAGGCCGCTAAGTTGCATTTTTCGCAACTGGTCCCGGTTTGGTCTTAAAATGTATGTATTCCAACACTCGAAATTTTCCTTCACCATTGCATAAATCCTTTCAACATGTAGTTTGATCGAGTGAAATGCCAAATATTACCTATAATATACCCAGAATCCTATCCCGGCATTACCACCATATATACAGAACTCGTGACTAGGCTCTCGGCAACGGCTTCCGTAGCTCAGTGGTCAGAGCACTGCACTAGCAATCGCAGGGTCGCGAGTTCAATTCCTACCGGAAGGCCGCTAAGTTGCATTTTTCGCAACTGGTCCCGGTTTGGTCTTAAAATGTATGTATTCCAACACTCGAAATTTTCCTTCACCATAAATCCTTTCAATATATATATATATATATATGTATATATATATATATATAGGTAATATTTGGCATTTCACTCGATCAAACTACATGTTGAAAGGATTTATGGTGAAGGAAAATTTCGAGTGTTGGAATACATACATAGACCAAACCGGGACCAGTTGCGAAAAATGCAACTTAGCGGCCTTCCGGTAGGAATTGAACCCGCGACCCGCGACCCTGCGATATATATATATATATATATACAAGGTAACTAAATGTGAGACTGAAAACGCTAGGATTCCCGTGATGAGGGACTAAACGCCTGTCGATATTATCGCCTTCAGGCCTTCGGCCTTCGGCCGGCGCTTCGCACCGGGCGAGGGGACAATTATTCGATTCGGCTTACGCATAACATCAATAATTATCCAGACCTCGGTCAATGTTATCAGCCTTCGGATTCGGCAGAAAACATTGACCTCCGTCTGGATAATTCCTGATATCATGCTCAGCCTCATCCAATAATTGTATATTGTTGCCGTTAATAAACAATTATTGGATGATGTTTTTGTGACATCTGGAATAATCAAGGTCGAGGTAAGGCTGAGGCTGATAACAATTACCGAAACCTAGCTTGATTATCCAGATGTCACAGAAACAGAATCCAATAATTGTTTTATTATATATTGTATTTATTAAACATTGTTATTAGGCATATAATATTGAGTAAGATGAACCATGTTTTTTTCCTGCTTCCACATAAAAAGATTTCAAAACGTTTGCAAGTTGTTCTTTTTCGTGCGGCTCCTGGATTTCGTTTTCTCCAAGAAACTCATAGAAGAGTTCTTTCGCAACTGGTCCATCTTTTTGTGTTTTCAGAGTCTTTATTTTCAAGTAATTTTTCGATTTCTTCTACAGTCGAAGACGAAAATCGAGCAGTGATGTTGTTTTTGCTTGTGTGGAAAGCTACCGCTCGTCAGTAGGAAATCTCGCATTATGGGAGCAACCTACAGATTAGTGAACAATATATCTGCTAGCAGATTATTCACTAATCTGTAGGTTGCGCTGATTCCAATAATTCACTGTATCCGCTTAGCCAATGAGAAGACAGGAAGTGACTACAATGCATAATAATAAAATATATTATTACATCTTTCTAGGGATATTTTCTAATTCTGAGCAAGACCTGTTAAACAGTATTTTCAACAATACTAACTATAACAAGAGAGTACGTCCTGTATTAAGAGAAGACCAGCCAATCATTGTGAAACATGGCATTATACTCACCGAAATATCCAACATTGTGAGTTTGAAATGTTGTGCATTTTTGTGGCATAAATTATTGGTTATACGAAATAATGAATATTTTATTTGAGTTGTACGGACTTGGAAGGTATGACAATTACATATATATATAGTTGCAGCTTTTCTTACGCTTTTTCAATTGCTTTTTCTGAGCTGTAAGGACTTAAAATTATTTCGCACAGTTTTTACTATTTATAAAGTTGATTTTTATTAGATGTGTGAAGTTCAGTGATCGTCCAGGTATGTTGTAGTCTTAAGAGTAGTATAGAAAGTGGGGCTACCAGCGCATTTTTCCATTTTTTCATGCTTCGCAATCAAAATTGAAAAAGTTCGCTGTTAACCCCACTTTCGAGACTACTAAAATGGGGTGAAATAAAATTCGTTAGAGTGAGACACGTCTTAGCTATCTGAGACCACAGAGAAGTCGCAACTCTCTGTTGTGACTGGTAATCCTTTTCCCGAACACAGTACTCCTAAAACTCTTGTCTCGCTCTCTACGTTTTTCGCTACTGTTAGCGAGGAGTTCTCGTTTGAACTCTATGGTCTGGTAGGTACACAACAACTCGTCGTTGAGTCTAGTTATCTTTTCCTCCACTGATTCCACGCGTTCTGAGCTACTACCACAGAGAAGCCGCAACTCTCTGTTGTGACTGGTAATCCTTTTCCCGAACACAGTACTCCTAAACCTCTTGTCTCGCTCTCTACGTTTTTCGCTACTATTAGCGAAGAGTTCTCGTTTGAACTCTATAACCTGGTAGGTCCACAACAACTCTTCGTTGAGTCTCGCTATCTTTTCCTCCACTGATTCCACACGTTCTACACTACTCTCCATGGATTCAGCGATCATTACTTTGTATGAGCGCTGGAGCCTTGAAGAGTAGCGTAGAACACGGTGATACTAAGACGGTTTTCCAAAAGTCGGATCCGTTAGGAATCTACACGATTTGGAAAAGTGTGGTGGGACCTGTTAGTAGACAGTGTCGTACCCTTCTTCTTCGCTAGACTCAGAGGGTTTATAAGAGTGGTTGTACACGTGCTTACCAACAGTGACTCCACCAGATAAAATACCGATTAGTGGTAAGTAGGGTCTTACTTTCTCGACTATGCGATATACGTCACGTTTCAAGAGCTCGTCTTTCTTTAGTTCGTTAGCTAGCTCTTCAGGGTCTTCGATAGCGTCGAATCCTCCAAGAGTGCTACTAAACTTGCTAATAAGTAGGTCAGTCAGGAACTCGTTAGCTTTCTGCGTCCTTTTACGTTCGTACTCGACGTACAGTTTGTCTATTACTTTGCTTGACGCTTTTTTGATGTAAGCGACTGATTTGTTCAGTTCTCCATCCTCAGCAAGTCTAGTCAGCTCGTCTCGTTTTTTGTCTACATCAGTTTGTGGGACGTCGTCAACTTCCGGTATGTCGTCGACTTGTGATACGTTGTTTAATTCTTCCGAAATATTGGATTCTGCGTCTTGTATCTCTTCAATGAGATCGTCAATTGGTTCAAGATTCTTTGTCTTGCGCTTTGGCATGTCCTATACTATACGATATGTTTTGTTTTCGCGGAACAACTACTTCGTACGAGTACGGATGTCTTAGAAGTATCTCCAATCTTGCGTACTCGTTGTCTTTCAACTGTTTTATTATTTTCTCAATCTCCGTTTTATCAACTCCGTTGAGATAATCGTCTGCGATGGTTTTCATATCGTTTCTGTTAGGGTTGTAGAATGTTACTAACTTTGAGATGTTCTCACGATATGGTTTACTAATTGAGGTTAGTTGTTGCGTTATGACGATTGTGGACAGGTTGTAGTGTCTAACACTAAAGGCTAGTTTGACTAGTTCGCTTGTTCTGTTTTTAACGTCCTGCCCACCAGCACAATCGTCTAATATTATCAACGAGTTGGTGCCTCTGTAGGTCTCGGCTATGTATTTAAGAATTACGTTGACTTTATCCTGCTCACACTGAATAGTGACAAAGTCTGGGTCTCTCAAGTATTTCCACTCTGTGTACGTTTTGTTCCATTCGAATGTTGGACATATAAGAATGACATACTCGAAGTGATTCATGTATTCTTTCTCTATCATATCCAGTAGGTAGTGTGTTTTACCACAGGCTGTCATACCAACAATTAGCATGTTAAAAGGCGTTTTTCATATATAATACTACATGTTTTAGTATTGGATTGATTGCAGATCGTTGTTGATAAGGTTTACGAGTCCGTCGGAGAGTACGAATATTCTACACATGACGTTCGCTGTTGTAGCTCCTTTATTGATTCCATCAATATTCCTGATTGAGTGTTCACAATCCTTTTTCCAGTGGCGACTTTCACGTTATCTTCGATAGATCTAAGGTCAACAACTAAAGCGAAACCGTCTTTGTAAAACTTTTGGACAGTCATATGCTGGTCGGAGTCTAGTCCTTGCCCTAATAGTCTTTTCGCTTCTCCCCAGAGTCTTGATTTCGGTATTCCTTGACTGTAGACCATATTCGGCACACCTTCGATAGTGAGTTTGACTGACTCTATGTTTGGGTAGACGAACTCCTCGCTGTCAGTTCTTGTTTTGTTTGTGAATAGTAGAACGACAGCTTTCATCGATTTTCTCGGTAGGTTAATATTCTCGTTTACGAGTGTGGTTCCTTTGTCCCACTCCACAGTCTTCATTAGTGTGATGTGTTCATACGATAGAGATCTACCTGATGCGTACAGAGACGACACTTCGCTAGCAATCTCTTGACTCTCGATAGTTTCATACTCTAACTCAAGGTTCTCCAACGTGTAGCCAGCCACAGCTGATCCAGATTGAGCCACCATAATATCAGACGCTTTAGGTAGTGTGATTATATACCTGAAGTTGTTGTTCATATTGTATGGTGCATATAGACCGTGATCTTCTAGAATCTTGTCGATTTGAACCTTTTGTTTGGTGTCATGGATAGAGAACATCAGACCATCGCTAACTTTTTGCACGTCTCCACTGGCAGCGCCACTGTCGTCCTTTGAGATTAGCTTTCGAAGGTTCTCGTTTGCTATACCATATTCGACCATCTGGTCTCGCTCACTGTTAGATTTCCATAGGTCTTTGTACGTACCGATGACGCTTTCACCACTATTGTCGTACACGGACTCACCAGCTAGTTTTATCACCAGTCTCTCAAGTAGTAGTCTCGAAAGGTTGTTAAGAAACCATGATTTAACGTTCGAACTTTTGAAGTCGAATAGTAGATGGAGACTGGAGGGTATCAAACAAGTGTTACCTTTCGTTTTCGGGATGTCGATGTATAACTCCTCCCCTGGATTGGCTTTGTTGGGGTTTAGCGTTACAACGTTACGGGTTCTTGTACCTTTGATAGCGGATATTTCGCGACGTCTATATCCAGGAAGCAACTCTTTTTCACTAGTGTTCATGCTATATCATAACACGTGTTTTATTTCCTCTGTTTGTACTGATCGTAGACGAACCAAGCTAGTGCTATCGCTAGGATCCATAGATTAGATGCTAAACAAGATATACCTGCAGCTCCCCACTTTAGCACAGTCGCCACCATGTTTAGCAGTCCAGACAGTAGAGGACCAGCCTTTGCGGCTAGATTAGCTATAGCTTTACCTAATTTTCCAAGTGTTTGACCACCTTTGAAGATAACACTTCTAGCAGATATTATGATTGTGGTGATAAAAGAGGCTATGGTTATTCCTAAAGCTGAGGCACCCAACCAATTTTCCTTAAACCACTCTTTTATTTTTTGTAACCTAGTGATGTCCTCTTCTTGTTGTTCTCTAACCTCCTCACGTTCTAATTGGTCTAAGGTTCGGTCCCTAGCTATCTTGAGACCTGTCAATCGTTCGTACAATTCTGTCCTCTCTGGGGAACCATATTTCTCTCTATTCATATCGTCTGCGGTCTTGTCAATAGTGTCCTGAAAATGGTCGGCTTGAACTTTTAGAAATTGTGGTCTAGTGTCTGGATCGATACCGTTGTTTTGGTTTAGGACACCTCGTAGCTCACTATTTTCTTTTTCTGTTAACCCAAATACATTATTGTCAATCACTTTTGTTTCAACTACTGGGAAGTTACTTGAATCTGTGGTGTCTTCGTTTCCTGTAACGTTAGTTGAGGTGTTTCCTGTAACGTTAGTTGAGGTGTCAGGGATTTGTTCAACTAACTTCTTGAACTGCTCAATCGCACTTCTACTTCTAATGTCTTTACTGTAGATCAAACCATTTTTTCCAGGTTTTAGAATTAGTCTAGGTTTCAAATACTCACCGGCTTCGTTTATCGGTTTGAAAAGAATAGATTTTGAGGTAGTCACGTATGACCTATTAACTATATCCCTTGATATTTCATCATTACCGAGTCTTTTGCTATACAGTTTACGTATTTTCAAACCTATTAGATCAGTTCTTTTTATACCATTTCTTACCAACTTTTTGTTGAGTTCGTTTAGTTTTTTCAGTCTTCTTTCGATTTCGATAGCGTCTTCGAAAGCTAAATTAAAACTCTCGTCGTGGACGTCACCATATGTAACCGGTTCGTCAAGCACTACTGTTGGAGCATTAGTGGTGGTTCCTTTACTAGTTATTAACACTGTTCCGTCGTCGTTGTCTATGAATGACGTCTCCGCATATCTGATCCTGTCTTGTAATCTACGATCTATAACTCTCCTCTCTATCTCTTGTTTTATCCTGATGATTCTGCTATGTGTGCTACTAAGTTCTAGTCCTGTCTCATCTTCTGTGATTATATTATTGAGCATGTCGAACTCTTCTTCTAACTTTTCGTCTGTATATTTATCAAACTCGTTACGATTTTCCATTCCGATTTCATCGAACCCTCCTTCAGTTCAGTCATTATATACTACTCAATGTTTTGAATATCACTCTCTGGTATCCATGAGTTGTGTTTACTGTCATAGCCAAGCCACTTGACTAAGACCATTTTCTTACCTCCCACCTTCTTTCTCTTCAGTATCTTCTCGACTTTGTAAACATCGTCTTTTTTATCAACAGCTGATAGCTCTTCCTCATAAAACTTACCAGTGATGGGTTCCCCTTCATGGTCCTCTATCTCGTACACGGTAGTGTCACCACGCACAACCTTTGACACTTTGAATAGCTCCTCGGTGAAGTTAGCCTCGTACCCCTTTGCGAATATGCTCTTGTACTTTGATATCCTGACAGTCTCACCTACTTTGAACTTTGGCAGTGGGTAGTCACCGAAATGGTGTCCAAACAATGTCGTCCATACTTCACTCTCGTTTTTCTTACTAACGTCTTTAGGTTTCATTAGAATAGTACTGTGTTTGGTATTGTTGTAATTCTCAACGAGCTGGTCTAAAATGTCTATCCACTTGTACGTTCCTTTACTGTAGAAGTACTTCCACATAGACGTTTTGAGTGTTCTGTTGAACCGTTCCACGACTGCTGCCTTTTTATCAGAGTTCGTGCTGAAGTACTTTACGTTGTGTTTATCCAACAGATCCTTCACACCAACGTTGTAGAATTCCTTACCGTCGTCGAACTGAACCAGCTTTGGATACTCACCAAATCTAACCTTAGCCTTCTCCAGTAACTTTGTGACAGCCTTAGTCATGTTTTTCGTATCTTTCCTATATACAGGTATTGCGAAAGCATACCTACTAAGGATCTCAGTGGCTGTTAGTATCCAGTAGTACCCATTGTTCTTATGCTTGTACTTACCCATATCGACCAAATCCATCTGTATCTGCTCACCCAGATAGTCAACAAATGTTTGTCTAAACTTGTGTTTCTTAACAACTGGTTTGTACCTAGTGTACGTGTCTTGAGATTTTAGCCAATCCTTTATCTTTGCCCTACTAACGTTTAGACCGTCTTCTTGTGCCTTTTGGTACAGCCTCTCAGCAGACTGGTAACCAGTTGATGGGTTGTAGTAAATATCTCTTAATTCTTGCTCCATATACACTACGTGATGTGTAAATCTAACAGCACCTCACCAACGTTAATACTGTTATCGTCCTGATCAGTTATCTTGAACTCTAGTTGGTTGATGACTCCTTTGTTTATTGGGATTTTAGACCCAACACCAAAACGTTGTACAGAGCCCTTTAGTGTCTGTGTGCTAGTTATTGGCAGTACTGCGATACAACCACTTGTGCTACCATTAACTATGTTCTTAGACCTGTCCACGATACTAGACGTTACTTGTACGTATTTCAGTCCTCTGTTAACGTTAACAACGTTGGGACTGGTTTTTGTGGTGGCTATTGTAGTGGTTTCGTCAAATCCTAAGAGTTGTCCAAATTTAAACAGTTCTATTTGTTGATCAGTTGTTATCGTACACGTCGAGTCATATCTGTTAGCTACTAGCTTGACGTCTCCTAACTCTCTCAAGTCGTCGGCAATCATTTTAAAGGTGTGGTACCCAGGACTAAAAACGTGGTCACTACTGTTGTAAGTTATCTTGTTGTTATCTGTGGTTACGTTAACGTAGTCCCAAAAGATGGTTGCCTCCTTCACTAGTAAGTGAGGGTCTAAGTTAGTTGCTAGAGCTGACTCTGGTAGGTCTACAGTTTTCGTTGAACCATTAATCAATACTACCACTCTCATATAACGTACGGTATGTTATGATGGATGCTTTCAAAAGAAAGTATCCTTATGCTGACAAGAATAGGTTTTTTCTTGACGTTGACGACAATATGCATATGCATATATTCTTCGTGACGAAAACTAATATTGGTGACGTTAGTGTAGACTCAAGTAGGTTTAAGAATAACCCGGAGTATACTAAGTATCTAACGATAAACAAACCAATGATACCTGACCAGGAAGAGATAGCTAATGCCATACGCGTGGCTAAGCTGAATCTAGTGAAAAAGTACCCTCACATCACTTTGAGCAAGTTTGAGTTCGATCCAACTGTCTCACAAGATGGTGAGGTTAATGGCGTTGACATATATTTTAGAAACAACGACATCATAAGCACGAACATAACTAGTGATACCTTCAAAAACGACAAGAGTATGTGGATTTGGTTACACAACAACAAGTCTGGTCACGACGACAAGTTTCCAAAAATATGGCTATCTGGTGGAACTATCCAACCACTATCAAAAGGTCGCAAGAACCACTGGGGACTTTGGGATGGTTATCCGACGGAAAACGTGTTGAACTACCCAGTGAATAACTTTAGAGTATTCGTTAATCAAAAGGACTACTTTCTCTCAAAGTTACCAATACTAATAATTATCACGTCAAAGACAAAGTCAAAGTGGGACGATGGTGAGAGCTACTATAGGGTCGTGTTTGCAACGTATTGTGCAAGTTTCTGTTGTGGAGTGTCGTTACAACACTTATCACCCTCACAAGAAGTTCACCCTGTTATCACGAGTGTAATGAGGTTTCATCTGTACTTTACTGTTAGGAGACTTCTCAGAAGGATGGAAGGTGGTGAGAGTATGAGATCGATAAGTAAAGAGTTTGATGCTGGAGAATTGTATGGTAAGACAGACAAGATTCCTAAAAAACATTACTACCAGGGTAAGGTTCTTGCTGATGGTACAACAGGTGAGGAGAGAGTATTCACGATTAACGACGTTAAGAATGACTACAAACGATACGTTCCTCTGGTGTCGAATGGTTTCACCAACATTGGGAGACAATACCTAAACCAGTCTATAGAAGCCTTTGTTTACTCCACACTTGGTGCACAAGCGAGGACACGTGTGTCAGTCGTTGGTGATTCAGCAGGTAGTCTAGAGACTCAACAAGAGTTCCGCAAGTTGGTGGAGGACAGCGTCATAAACTATGACGTGTCAACGTGGATTCTAAACATGAACAAGTCGATTAGAGACACTAACGTTGTCCAAAATCTTGCGCTATCACCGTCTACGTGGCTAATGCCAAGTGACGTGGTAATCCTCAAGAACAAAATAGCTGGGTACAACAACCTATTGAAGACTGCTACACAGAGTATGAAGTTTGGAGTAAACAGTAGGTTAAACTACACGGAAACGACGGAGGTTAAGAAAGTACACCAAGAAGGTGGAGAGCATCTGGAGACACTCGATAAACCAAAGGCGACGAACCGTCTGACACCAAACGTGACACACCAGGAGACACTTGATAAACCAAAGGTGACACACCGTCTGGAGGTACCAAAGGCGACACCAGGCGACAACACGACAGAGTTGGGGCTAATTCTAGTGGTTTCGGCTGTGTCTGGCTACTTAGTAAGTAAATATGTGTTATAACATAATGAGTCTAAGTTATGGGTTTGAGGACAGAGACTACGAGAGTGACAAAATATTAAGAAGTGCGAAGAGACATCTAGACAGTGACCCTAAGTTAAGTGTGAGCGGTGGGAGGATGTCTGGAGACATAGATATGGCGCTATCAACACTCAAAAACATAGCAGATCCAGTCGATGACTTGGACGCTATCAGTAAAAAAGTATTAGAGTTAGTATATTTACCACAATACTTTAAAACACAGTCCTATAACGTCATATTTGATTTTGACACCACTATACACGCCGCAAGCGCGGTACTCCACAGTAGGACAAACAATGTGAAAGCCATTGGAGACATGTTAGTACAAAATGATTTAGCACATGGTCCTATTATTGGTGCTAACCATAGTCGTAGATTCCTATCCCCTGTACTATCCTCACCTTTTCCATTTGAAGTTGGGATGCACTTTAACTGTCCACACATGCAATACTGTGATATATCCATTTTTGTGGTAGTGAGGTTAGTCAAGAGGGTATCTACGTCAGATTGGGAGACTATTGTGTCAAACGACGATGGATCGCATGACAAATACATAGGGTACAAAGGAGGTAAGACTGACAAATTATCGTATGGTGGTGGCGATCCAGTAAAGGGGTACACATGCACAATCCCAAATAACATCGACACCACTGAGACACATATGATATCAATACATTGGCAGATGGATAACTCCCATGTTAGGGTCAACAACATAAAGTCAGCAGACTCAGACTTCATAGCTAACTACAGAGAGATAGGATCTCCTTATGGAACTATATTTGGAACACATCGACCAGAGTTGCTAATCGCACCCTACAAATACCCATCTTTGATAGAGTTTTACGGTATTAAAATCATCTCTGGTTATATGACAAACCGAGATATAATATTAGTTGGTAGAGATATGATGAAGGAATATGATGTGAGCTAAGATATATGAGGAAGAAGTCAGTTGTTGTTTTCAATCACATATCAAAGGATATGTCAGAGGAAGAGGTGCTAGAGCTCAAACGCTTGTACGCGTACTACCACAAACTAGAAGTCTGTTACAAATGGAAATACAAGAGGTTGAAGAAAATTAAACTATCGTTAAACATGACTAGCATAGGGTTAACGACAGTAGGGATTATAGCTGGATCGATAACCGTTAACCCTCTAATCATTGCTTGTATTAGTGGTCCTGGTGTGATCATCCAAGGCTACTTGGCTAAATCCAATCTGACGAGTAGAGTTGAGCATTGCAAGTTTGCTCACACTAGCTACAAAAAGATACTGACGCAACTAAGATCGTATCTTAGAGGTCTTCCTTACAACGAGTCAATGTTCCTCTCAGACGTTAAAGTGTTGGACGATAATGTGACTGACTTATGCCCACCAATCAATGGAATGGTGAAAAGGTACAACAAAGTATACGAGACACAAGGGGGGTCCGATTCCGACCTCCCTTTAAACACGGGTCTACACGTAAGAACCAGTGATGTGTCAGTCGACAAGTTCCAAGAGTAGGTGCTCAGAATTATTACTAATTATGAGTTTGTTGTAACACAAAAATAAAACATGTGGTATATTATAGGTGATGAGTATCACTAAAATATTTAGAAATAACGACACGTCAGTCACTACTACAAAAGATGGAGATAACATTTGGTTCTACGGAAAAGAGGTAGCCGAAATCTTAGGATATAAAAGACCTTCCAAAGCGATACAACAGCGTGTGAAAGATGATGAGAAAAGAAAGGTTCAAAATCTCAGGTCCCAAATTGGGACCCGAGATTTCGAGTGTCAAAATAGACAAATTCAGAATAGGCAAGTTTGGCAAATAAATGAAAGTGGTCTATATAGACTAATATTCTCGTCTAAACTAGAGTCGGCAGAGACTTTTAGAAAGTGGGTATTCTCAGAAGTCCTACCATCTATTAGAAAAACAGGTGTTTACACACAATGCAACCAGTTATCAATAATGAATGAGACAGATTTACACTACGACATTGTGAAGTACATTAGAGAGTACCATCCAACAATAGTCATCCCAGGGTTGGGAGAGTATCAAGACACATCTACTAAAAGAATAGATGGATGGAAGAAAGGTTACAGTGGTGGGCAACCAGATTTGATAGTTCCACAACTACACAAGAGGTATAATGGTTTTGCTATAGAGTTCAAAACACCGAAAGGTAATGGGGTTATTAGGAATAACCAGTTGAGGGTATTAAGGAGACTAAGATCACAAGGGTACAACACATTACTATCCTCAGACCAACACGAGATAATACATTTCATAGAGACATATATGATAGACTCCAGAGTCCTGTGTGAGTACTGCAATAGGAGATTCAAGAGTGAAACCACACTATCTAATCACCAAAAATACTTTCATCGAATACTTTATATGTGAGATAATCTGTGAGATGACTGTGAGATAATCTGTGAGATGACTGTGAGATGACTGTGAGATGACTGTGACTAGATATCACATATAGTATAGATGACTGACAGTGAGTCCACACCTATTATAACGTCGACAACAAGGACCAAAGACCCTAAGAGAGTAGAGGCAGGCAAACGCTTAGCTGCTATATCCAAAGCAGCCAAAGAGAGGAAGATGAGAGAGAGAGTGATAAAAGAGGACGATAGTTTTAACTACGGATACATCATAGGTACTATTGGAGTGGTTATAGCCGCTGGTTCACTGTATTACACGATTAGTCAAGACAAACAAGTAGTAACCGAAGAGCCTAAGAACGTCGTTATAGAACCATCACGTAAACTCGACAGCCTCGATTAAAACATGTCGTATAATATATGGCATCAATAGACAGAAAAGAACTGATGAACGAGCTATACGACGCAGCCCTTGTGACTGCTGGAGCCGTAGCTGTGTCGATGGCATCAAAGAAAATACTAAAAGAACCGTTAGGCACTCCTGAATCAGTGAAGGGCACCCTCAAGCTAGCGACTGCTGTAGGTGTCTCAACACTACTCGTTAAGTGGGCGCAGAGCAAGAAATACTTACCTATTGACCCGTTCTCAAAATAATCTAACGTAATACATAATGGCTAGTGTGATAGCAGGTGGTTTGTTCAACGCTATAGCATTCGCAGGAGCTGGATTCATATTCAGCAAGCTAAACCATACCGGCTATGAGACAGAGATAAAGAGACACAACAAAGCATTGGAAAGTCTTGCAAGAGCAAAAGAAAAGTTCTACGAGAACGAGATTCGTCAGAGAGACAAAATTCAGGAATTGAGACAACAGTTGTCAGATGCTAACGCAGACATAAACGACACGAACCACGCTCTGGATCAACTAAGACAAGTACTGACGATACAGTATGATGGGAAGACGTTTAGTAAAGAGCCTGAGTTGTCAGACTATTACAAACCCTCAGATGAGATGAAAGAATATCAAATGGTATTCGTTGGAGTTGTTGGAATACCTTTAGGTTATCTAATATATAGAGTAGTATAATGAGCGCCAAAACTTTAAAGGAGATGGCTATGGAATTTAACAAAAAGCGTAACTTGACAGAGGTACTCCAAACTAGTCAGATAGAAGAGTTGGAACAACTACTATCAGACGCTCTAAAACAGGTCGCAACAATAAAGTGTGAGTGGGAGACACTAACCGACAACCATAAAGTTACCACACTATAGCCTAAAGGTATACATAGTATAGTAACTTATATGGTTGACGAACGTACAATGAGAATGTTCCACGCTGGGTATACATTGGATGAGATCGTGTCAAAAAAGTGGAGTGGTACTACATTAGGGTACACACTGGACGAGATAAAGAACGGAAGTAGGGACACGAGACCAAAAAAGTGGCACGACACCACATACTGTTACGAGTGTAGTAACCACAGAACCCAAATCGAAGATGGTGTATTTAGTTGTAACAAGTGTGGAGAGACTACCTACGGAAGTGTTAGAAACTTTGTGCCTAACATTTGGATGTGCAAGAAATCGGCTCACAGTTATAGTAAGTGGCTAGAGAGAATGTTGACTAGCAAAAGACTAGTTAATGAGAGTGACATACCAATAGTGGTCAATGATTTCATAAAGATAGTGTGGTCTCTTAAAAGAAACAATTTGATTGTCAAGAATATATCGAAATATATTTTCTACATCATAAGAATATGCTCTATAAGAGATATAGAGTTGAGAGGTAGTTTTAACGACCTCAAACCTGGTAAGATCAAGGCTCGATTCGAGCACAACCTGTATAGTGTAGTGTATAAGGATCTAGGTTTGGATGGAAGAGGAGACCCATACTACGACGAGTGGATAAATAAAACATTTAGTAATATATAATGGCAAGACCAAGAATTTACCAAACCAAAGAAGAAGCTTTAAGAGCAGCCAGAGCTCAAACTAAAGAGTGGATGAGAACTCATAAATGGGTGTGTGAGACATGCGACCAGTCATACCATGTGACCTCTAAATACAGACACTTGGAGACCAAAAAGCATTTGAGAAATTTGAGCATCTAATTTTAGACTATTTTGTAATGTCCATACGCATAGCTAGACACACCGTCTGGTAGTATGTGTCGCTTGTCGTCAAAGCAGCTCAAGGATACCTTACTTATTTCATAGCTTCCTAATTGATGTCTCTTGCTGCGAATAGTTTTAATTATGTGAGACATTTGCTCACCATTTGTCAGGACACTTTTATAGTTGTCGTGTCTTATGTTGTTTCTAATGGTACTCTTCTTGATACCTTTAGCAGTCTTCCCACCTTTTCCGTCCTCTTTTATGTAGCTATACATTTTCGATCTTAGACCTACGAACTCAACGATGGGGACTCCTAATGTCTCATCCTTCATTTTACCAATAACCTTCTTGTTAGTTAGGTCAAAGTAAGGAGATGACTTATCATATCCACTAAAGTCGAACACTTCTTTGTTAGCGTGCATGTCTTTGTACACATCCTCCGTCTCGATCTCATACATTAGACTATCCGTGTCTGTGAATAGTAGTTTGGCTTTGTTGCCATACTCCTTTTTGACGTTGTTGTAGTGGAAGTCGTACATCAATGTCTTCGATAGGTCTAGAATACACATACCTACATATGCTGGTCTGTTTAGAGTTAGTATCTCTTTGATCTTGTGAACTGCTACCAAGTTATTGTCAAATATTTTACTGCTTACAAATGTTGGTTTCGACGTTAGTTTCTTCAGTTTTTCCTCGTCTGTTACTAACTCCACGTTCACACGCTTTCGTAGATTCTCCATAGTCTTTCCAAACACACTATTGTTCATGAGCTTGAAGAAATCCTTCTCAAAGTCGTTCTTCGCTTGGGTCCTCTTGTCCGTATTAAAGTCGATATATTGCTTGAGCCATGGTGACTGATCGAACTGAAGTACTCTATGTATCTTCTTAACCTTAATTCCCAAACTCTTGTATAATTGTAGGTTTCTATAATGAACTACGTACTTACTCTTACCATTTAGGTTAGGTACAAGTTTCGCAACCTCTCCTACAGATATCTTAAACTTATTTTGGATTGTCTTACAATAGTTTGACAACATATCACTACTTACTTTCATCCTCTCAGGGGCTAAAGGATAGTCGTTGTGAAGATCGTGTAACTCCTTTGGATACTCCAGATCAACCTCGAGTATCAACCCCTTGTCTGAGTCGTCGCTATACTCGTCTAGACTGTTAATGTCAAAACCCTCGACCCACTCAAATCCACCAGTCGGTAGATACTGACACATAGCCCAACCATAAAGGTTATTCGCATCTAGGTATACGATGTGTTTCGATGGTTTACTACTATCATACCCATTCATGTACTTGTTGTTAGCCTTACCATATCTATGCGTGATACAAGAGACACCACCTCGCATTCCTTTCTCAATAAACTGAAACATGTCAATATCAGTCATCAACTCTAGTTCCACTCCTGTCATCTTTAGGGCAGCGTCCCACGATAGTCCAGGTGATGTGAAGTAATGACAAGGATCTAACTGGTAGTACTGTTTACACGTTCTTCTAAAGTTCTCGAACACGTCAGCCAGTAGTAATACGTCAGACTTTAGGTATAGGTCGTGGTACTCACCCATATTCTCCACACCCATTGTCTCCCACACTTCTTGAGCGTGCTCGTAGTCTGTGTCTGACACATGCTCGTCGTTTAGGATGCTGTAGAAACTCTCCTTTGACGGTAACTCAAGTTCGTTAAACTTATCGAAACTATCCATATAGTCATATGGGTACACACCTTTTCGCGACACCAACTCTAGCTCCTCTCCTTGAAATAGTTCAGACGTGTACTTTAGACATTCCTTTGGTAGGTTGTTCACTAGGTTGGCTAGACTAGAGCTCATGAATTGGAAACTATCTAGAAACACTAGATGTTTACCTAACATGAATGCCATATATTTCTCCATATTATTTGGTATGACGTTGATTTTTAGACCTATCTTACCTATCTCTTGCATTATGAAGTGACTATCATACCCTCTTAGATTGTGAAATATGACAGGTATCTTATCAGTCAGTCTATAGTTCCTATTACATAACTGATGCGCTGAACCTCTATATTTACCAGTGATATGACAATGATCTCTAACTTTCACGTCTCCACGTTTATACTCCCCATCACAAATATGACATTTAGTCGCTTCCTTGAAGTTAACCTTATCAGCTCTGGTCATAACCATGTCCTTATTAAAATGCTCCTTTCTAACTTTCTTGCAGTATTTAACCTCCTCTAACATCTTTTTCATGAACTTCCTAACCGCGTTCTTACCTCGAAACATCTCTACTGGTTTACTATATTTATCGTCATAACAACACACTACTTTGTACCCATACCCACAGTCCGTATGTCTTTGGTACTCACTAGTGTACGATCCTGTGAGTGGTGTCACGTTGTCGACCTTTTCTGTGATAGCCTCAAAGTCTGCGTATATTACAAATGGTACCTCTAGTTGCTTATGGTAATTTTCGTACTCAAGAGTGCTATCTTCTTCGACTGGCATCTTGATCGCTTGCTTACCATTTACCACCATACAAACCTCCTTATGATTCTCTAGAATCTCATTGGTAGTAAAACATTGAAGACAGTACCTACAGAAATTCTTGCGACACTTGTGATTAGACTGACCGCACATAAACCTACCAAAGTCTTTGATGTACACGTAGTGTCGTTTAACACCATTCGTTATTAGCAGTAGGTCCATATGATCCTCACACTTCTCCTCAGAAACGTAGATAGGGAATGGCTGCTTGTCCTCATACCCAAACACGCTGATGCTAATATCATTCTGCCTCTCTATTTTGTTGTACTGTTTCGTATCCACTGGAAATCTCACTCCCTCATAATTGACAGAATCTACGTTCTTCTTGTGTTTCGACACTCTCTGCGGATCCTTTCCCACAGGACATTTGTGTAACACGTGACACCACATGAAACACTTGTCATCTTCATTCTTTATATTAATCAAACCTTTCGACGCGTTCCTCAACTCTTCCGGTAGCTCAATATAACTCGATCCTTTAAGAGGTTTATACACTACCACATTAATATAGTGGTCGTTAACACTGTCTACAACCCACCCAGACCCTTCTGACAACCATACAGCTATACGATTTACTATCTCCTCACTAGCTTGTCTCGTAGTCCCACTAATATCAACACTACTAGTCACTGTTTTGACTACACTATTGAAGAAGGCTGTCTTAAACACAGACTCTCCGTCACCAATCTCTTTCTCTAAAGTTACTTTCAATGTCTCAGAAAACTTTAAACCTTTCAGTCTCTCTAACTCTTTCTTTAAAGTCGAGCCCACTACTCCTCTAGTATTGACTAGTTGTTTTAATGGATCCTTATTGTCGATCACCTCAACACTATACGACTTGGTGTACCCTTTGAGAGCAACTCTCCTTTGTACTACAGTAGGACGTTTCATCTTAGCAATAAGACTAGTGACTCTCTCGTACTCTTTGTCTGAGGCATCCTGACTTAGTCGTGACCTCCTCACATATCGTCTAAGATCACGTCTAGACTTTCTGACCTCCCTAACTCTGGTGACTCTACTAATAACGTTCTCTCTAGATCCCCTTCTAATAAGGTCCATCCACTTATACCCCAATGCTTTAGCATCAACAAGATAGCTAGACATCCTCTCTAGAAAACTCATCTTAATATTCGGTATAACTAAATTACCAGAACCCATAGCAGGATCACGTGCACCACCACTCAATAGTATACCACGACGAGCTACATTACCACCCACAACAGAGTCACGTTTACGTCCAGACCTTTTCATAAGAGTCGTTTTATTATTTAATATAGCTAAGTCCTTAGACCCTTTTGAATTATGAGTCCCACTCAACTCACTAGTTGGAACAAAACCCATACCAGGATCATACATAATATTGCTTGACATAATCTTGTTACGAGCGACATCCTCACCCACAGCAGCCTCACGTCTAGACACCTCACTCTGTAGACCACTAGCTGACACATGTCTCACAGATCTCAAACCATGCGACACATCGTCTGTTAGTAGTCTCGAAAGTGGGGCTAACGGCGAACTTTTTCCATTTGAATGTCTCAACTTCTCTGGAGAACCAAGCTCTTTTACCGTTTTTGGATTCAACATATTTGCTCGACAGATATATGCGGAATCCAAAAACGGTAAAAGCGCTTGGTTCTCCAGAGAAAAAAGTTGAGACATGAAAAATGGAAAAATGCGCCGGTAGCCCCACTTTCTATACTACTCTTAAGAAAGACTATTAACGATACATGCAGACGATCGTCAAGCTCGTATCCTCAGAAAAATGATTATCTAACCATATAGCGTATCACCGGCAATCAGAAGCTGACAGGTTCTATTCCTGTCCGGGACTGAGTATACGAGCTTGACGATCGTCCACGTATCGTCTGTCTACTCCACTACAGCGGTGTATATATTAACACAGAAAAACTATTGTTGGTGACTAATTTAATGTTTCGACGGCGCTACGATCATCTATACAGAGTCAAGTCCAACGAACAATAGACCCACCAACGAATTCGTTGACAATAGACCCACCAACGAACAATAAACCCACGATAAACACACTAACACTATTATTTTATGACACAAACAAACGATAACGTAATGAACCAGACGTATATAATATGGTCAAGCTTAACAAGAATTTTTTTAAAAGAAGTTTTCTAAATATCGACTGTTACAATATAATACAGCTTTGCATTACTATCTTCAAATGTTTTGCTATATTATAAAGCAATTACACCATTCCATCTCGCCGCATATGAACTAAATAATAGCGGTGCTACGTGCTACGTTCAACTCGGTGCTACGTGTAACTCGTTGCTACATGCGCACCTCGTTGGCTGAGCTCATGCTCACAACTCGAGCTCATGCTCACAACTCATGCTCACAACTCGAGCTCATGCTCACAACTCGAGCTCATGCTCTCAACTCATGCTCACAACTCGAGCTCAATTAGTATTATGTAATCTGATATCCATTATTCAATTGAATCCGAGCAATTTGTATTTTTTATAGAATGAAAAGCAACAGAAAATGATAGTAAATGCCTTACAAAGAATTGTAAGTAAAGAGATATACGGATTACAAACAGGCTTGCAAATGTAATCTCAGTAAACAAAACTAATCTTTTACATAACAACAGCGTCAATTTTGACCAAAGACAACCTTTTCGCTTCCATGGAATGCTTTTAAAATGTCATGTTTTAATTGAAAAAGGAAGACATTAAGGTTTCACATTTATATAAGCTTATGATACAGGTTAGCAACTTTGAAGGGTAATTAATTTGTTTTATTTGAGTACTTTTGATCTAAATCTCACACCACATTTTATTTTTGCCTCATTGGTTTTCTTTTTTAAACATTTATTATCGGGATAGGAAATTCCTGAGGGATGTAGTCATTGGAAATTTAAGATTGGAAATGCCGGAAGGGAAAATTGCGTTGGCAAAAATGGCCCTGTGATAGAAAGATCGATTCTATAATCTTATTGGTCCGTTTTAAAAGTCAATTCATTCAGCTAGAGTATAATTTATTTATTTATTTATTTATCCGTATGTATAGAATTTTCCTCGCTTTTCTATTTACCGCGAATCAGAAACATAATGGTTTTGGTTAATTATCAAGAACTGCATTCGATATCTACTTGTTCATTCATAATATTTGTATGAGATAATCATGGACGTATGATGAATTGTGCTAGTTGGTTGCTTTAACGATGAATCATGCTTTAGAAGAACAAGGCGGCGGAGTGTTGAATACATTCATTCCTTATTCAGGTCAACAAAATACATAAACAAAGACAAAGGAACACAACAACATATATAATTATATAAAAACACGCAGAAATTCCGAGTATCATGTGATCATCGACCAAGATCCCAGGGTGATTTAATACCCTCGGAACAAGGATGAAAAACGAGATCACCAAATTACTAGAAACGCGCATGAACAGAATATTATTGGTAGACAGTTATTTCTAGGTCATGTGACATCGAAGTTTTATCCTACCATAAGAAAGAAAAATAGTATTTTTAATGATGTTTATTTTAGTTAATATGTATATTGTCGTATTTACAACATTATCAGATTTGATGGGGAATTTGTTCACTGTTTATTTTGTTATAATAGGAATGGAAAGATGAACTGCTAAATTGGAATCCTAGTAATTAGAAATCCTAGTAATTAGAGAATCCTAGTAATTAGAATCCTAGTAATTAGAAAATTCACACCGAATCTAGTCGCGTTTGGGTTCCTCATCTTTTGCTTTACAACAAGTATGTTATATTTAACCGTTATAAAGAAACGCCAGCTGTTATCCATTACGCGGTGGTTTTTAAGGCTTGTACAGTGTTGATTTTCGAATTTTCTTCGCCATCTAAAGTATAAAGTGATTCGTTTTTAAAGCAATTTAAAAACCCAGTAGCACTCGTTTTTTTTTGCTTCTAAAATATTTGACTTCCGCTCCAAATACTTGGATGTCTTTGTAAAGCCTGGTTTTCACAAGCGCAAACATAAGCGCAAGTACAGGAACTATGCGTCAAGTAAAACCGAACCGCATGTTGTGATATCTTGCGTTGCGTTACCCGTCGTCAATCTTTCTGCAGATTGTAACATCTTGTATTCACATGAAAGTGCGCGGTTACACGGCGAGAGACCTATATTACTAGTATTTTGATTGGTCACTGCGTAATTAGATATATAAAACTCCGTTGTACTTGCGTTGTGTTCGGTTTTCACGATCACAACGCAACCCCTAGCATAAGCGCAAGCACAAAGAAAAGGAAAGTTTTTCATCCTTGTGCTTATTATTATTATTATATACAGAAATACATAGGTTGCCATGGAAGCTGAAATTGAAACATTCTCTTTCTTGATTTTAGTGCTGATGCAAATTACCGGAACATTACGTGGATTGTCCCTGGCATTTTTAAAAGTTCATGTAAAATTAACGTACGTTACTTTCCATTGGATGAGCAGGTATGTACATTTTTACTTATTGCCTCCCAATGTCACAAAATATTTAAGTCGAGAATTCAATATTGAGTGAATCCTAATATATTGCAAATCGAGATATAAATATATTGTAATATTGGGCGAAGATGAATCCAATAGGTGTTTTATTATATCGAACAAAATATCTTAACATAAAGATGTTTCTTCACACGTAAACAGTCAAAAGGTTGCTGTCTAATATGTTGCTGTCCTACATCGTAAAATATTGGACTGTCGCGAGATATGCTTAGTTATATGACAATTGATTAGACGATTATGTGAGGACATAATATGGATATTCACATGGATATTCGCTAGTTACCAGGCTCCTGTAGTATAAATAAGCTACGAAATTAAGGATCACAATTAACAATTTATTCCTTTTCTACAAAGAAAAAATAATACAATTCCCCTGATTAACAAGATATTATTAATACTTCTCGGTTTGCGTATCAACACGCCGAGTTGATTCTTTCTGGATATATTAACCGGATTCGTAGGCAATGAAAGACTTCATAATACTTAAGTGCGAGCGGGTACTTTTTTTACTTATTACTCGGACCACCTGTGGTAGCACGACTCTAGGTTGCAATTATTGGATCATCCCGATAGGCTTTGCGAAACTGAGAGCGTGAGTTGCCATTGTGATTTACTGCATCTTGTTACCTTTCCTCAAGTGTTCTTCGCTGAAAATATATAATGAGCTGTGACTGGTATATTGATCTTTATACGCTCACAACGCTTACAATCACATGCACACGCCGATAGCTTTCGAAACGGGTTGGTCTGCGATCTCGATAAAGATACCGTAAACATGTGTACTCGATCAAATCTATGTTTCAGTACGCTGATGTGTACTCTATTAAACCTATGTTACAATGTGTTTATATTGAATCAAACTTGTGTTCAAAGATGAACATGCTATTGTTGTGATGTTACCCGAATTAGACTCAACATATGAATGCAGATGGCAATTTTTTAAGTAAGAGTACTTACGTATATTCATGGACGACGTTTCAGACGATGTGTCCTTCTTCAAGTCAGATGGAGAATGAAACGCGATGCAACGCGCGCGATATAAGCAAAATATATATATAGTGATTATTTTCTTCACAGTTAAGAGCGTTTATGTTCATTTGAGCAGCCGACGACGTTGTCAGCGTGAGTAAGGAGAATGTATATTTTCATCATTTTAATAAAAGAGTCTTATTACTTATTTCCTCAGTGTTATTTTATAAAAGAAATAGAAAACATGTTTCCGTGTTCCCATACGTTATAGAAACACTCGTAAAAGTTTGAGAGATCTCGAAATAGCGTGGAAACACTCGCGCTGCGTGCTCGTGTTCCCACTGCCATTTCTCGCCATTTCTGTCATTTCTGCCATAATTCTGCCATTTCTATCTATAACTCTATGGAAACACGAAAACATTTTCTATTTCTTAAATGTCACATGTCATTTTATCTTTTTCAGAGACTGGTGAACAGCTTGCTGTTGGTGTTACTATCTTGCTTTCTCTGGTAGTGTTTTTCCTAATGGTTGAAACAAGAGTTCCAAACACATCAGATCATTTACCTCTCATATCGAAATATTATTGTTGCACAGTTATTGAAGTTTCTGCAGTATTGGCAGTAACTTGCATCATTCATAAATTCGAACATCGTGGTGCTGTTCCTCTACCCCCATGGGTGAAGGTTAGTTTGAACTGATTAGTTCCAAATTAATAACAAACAATACAACAGTGCCTTAGGGCCTAAATTAAATTAGGCAACAACTAAACTGGAAAACCCTTTCAGAATATCGAAGCAGTCATATGTTAATAATAATGCAGAAAGCATTAAATAATATTGCCCCTTCGCATCTACGAGACCATTTTAGAATCTCCGGCATGAATAATGCCTATTCATGCTAAGAGAAACAACGAGAAACGACGCTCATTCTCCCGAAACCACGTACGGAATTTTTTTTAAAAAGTTATGTATATACTGGAGCGAAACTTTGGAATGATATAGCAGAGAATGTTAGATGTATTAAGAATATAAATAGCTTCAAACGATATCTTCAATCATCGTTTCCTTAGTTATAGTACCTATAGTACCTTCCTAGTCACGAGTACTATATATATGGTGGTGGTAATGCCGGGATAAGATTCTGTGTATATTATAGGTAATATTTGGCATTTCACTCGATCAAACTACATGTTGAAAGGATTTACGTGAAGGAAAATTTCGAGTGTTGGAATACATACATTTTAAGACCAAACCGGGACCAGTTGCGAAAAATGCAACTTCAATTCTGTCTGTCTGTCTGTCTGTCTGTCTGTCTGTCTGTCTGTCTGTCTGTCTGTCTGTCTGTCTGTCTGTCTATCTGTCTGAGAGTTAATTAGAGTGAATTAGTCTGTCTTAATCATATTTTAATATATTTAGAAATGCATCATTGGTTACATGGGGAAAATCGTTTTATGAAGTTTGCAAGTGAAAGTGCAAGCAATGTGCAATAACTGTATCTGAAGGAACTGCTAGCAAGTTCAATATGTCAGTTAATGGCGAAAAGATTGGAGGTTGGCTTAAAAGTAAGTATTGTATTATTCATGATGTTTCCTGCCTGGCCCAGTCAAAATCGGTCGTGAATAAAAAAACACGGCATGCGGTAACGCAAGATTAAAAATTGAAACTCGACAAGCGCCAGGCACATGAGATCCACTCGCCCACACGCCAAGTTTGATAAAAAATGCGGTAGCATTTTGAATTTTCATGATGTTACGGTGGCGTGTAAAATGGCCTTTCCTAGAAAAATGAAAGTTTTTCAACCTGATTTATGATACAGTAGTTAATGTTAATTTCTAGTAAGATGGTCTTGGACAAAATTTTTCAAAAAATCTAATTTTCAAAACTACAAAATTATACATTATTAATCATTGCTTTTTCGTTTCCTGATGTTAAATTCTTATTCATGCAGTGAAAAGGGGATAAATATTGCAAAGAGTGGTTTTCAGATAATGAGGCGACACAATGGAAAACAATGAAAACAATAGAACGGAATACAATAGAATACAATAGACAATACAAAGTTATTTCAAAACTTTAAACTCGAATTTATCAAACCACTGCTACTTTATTAATTTGATTATTGTAAATAGAACTCAAACTTAAACCTTAAAATGGTAAATATATGTTTTAGATAATTCCTTTTTCTCGACTGTATTTATCCGAATTTTGGCATTGTTACAAACAAATTAAATTTTTTAAATAAATAAATATATTTAAATTTATCATTTTTTGAGCTTTACATGTTGGATACATCTATTGGCTTTACATTTAACCTAATTTAAAATAATTGCTTGCGCCATTGCCCTTGTTGCGGTCTTTCATTATGAGTACAGTCCTGCCTTTGGTCACCCATGCACATGTTTAACTGCTGTACCAGTCTTTGATGGCTACATAAGAGATTCTTTATCCAAAACCCTTGAACTAAATCGGGTCGGGGAAATTGCCAGTTAGGCATCTTCTTGATGATTGTTCTTAATTTATCAAGACTTATCAAGTGGTCTTCCTGTCTATTCACTTGTACTTCTTGTCTGATATTTTCTAGCCACTTTGCATCTTTTTTGTGTTCACTAGCATTGCTCCAGATATTGCCCCAAAACTCTCTTGCCTCTTCCGCGTCTGGACATATCTGCTCGTTATCTTCTCTGTCCAATTCTGTATATAATTTGCCTTGATCACTGTTGAATAACCTGTTCTGTCTGTACTGTTCTATCCTGTTCGTATACCTCTTGACTTTATTGGCCTTGGCACTAATTCGTTGCTTCAGCTCTTCGCATACCACCTTAGGCCCTTTAGCCTTGAGTTTATAGTTTCGCTCCAACTCATCCATTACTCTTGTCCACAGCGTTCTTCCTAATGTTAGAAGCTCAACTCTACTTAAATCCTTTCTGAGTTTTTGGACTTGTCCTTCAAGTCTTCTTTTCCACATTGGCTCTTTCCTGACATACTTTTTGCCAATTTATACACCCAACCTCTCCGTTATCACAACCGGCTGCATGCAGTAAATCGTTAGTTTCCTTGATGTTGTTTGTTGGCATCTTGGCATAATGCCATTAAATTATCTCGTCTCCTTCAACAACTTATGTCTTGGAATAGCCTTTAGCGATGGTAATATCCTCCTTACAGGATCTCGTATTATTTCCTGCATATCCTCTTTTCCACTAGTAATTCGTCTTCAGAGAACACTCCTTCCGTGGCTGTCCACTCGCTTTGTTTGTTTGACCTCCTTGTCTATTCCAACCTTTATTATGCAGTTTACCATCCACCAAAAAAAAAAGGATTTTCTGTTTGGTCAATGGAAACATTGCTTTTCAATGACTCGTTCACGGCTGTGTTGACATTTTTTATATCCTCTTTCGCTGGTCGCTGTTTTGTTCTTGTGTCGTAGCAACGGCTAGTGAAACCTCCCGGGGATTGCGTCACTGAAGCGAGAATTGGAGTTGCTAAATGCGTTGTTCGCAACACTGATCTAGAGGCATGCTAATTAGTAAAAAGTGTAAATGCCAGCATGGGCCCACGTTGCACTCTGCTGACCTTTTTCTTACTTAACATGCCTCTAGATCAGTGTTGCGAGACAAGTTGCATGAAAAATTGCACAGTGTAACAGCGCCTTAAATGAAGTAACTCGTTTATCTCGGTATTTAATTGCGTCTCTTGTTCCTCTGGGACTAAATTGCGTGATGTAATATTCAAATCTGGTTCAGAATTTCTGTTAACTACAGTCGTTTGAGCCTCTTCATTTCTAGTTCCAATGTCTATATTTCCTTCTGACTGTTGACTTTGTTCTTCGTGTCCTCGATTGATGTTTCTCAAGATCGTGTCCCTTACATTTCCAGTTGTCTTCTCCAGTCTAGATGCTTGTAAGGTTTTGACAGGATAATTAATTCAGTCTAGCGTATCCGGCTTCTTCCCAAAGTTCCTTCATTATTTTCATATAACCGATTTTGCGACCGTTTCGATTTTGCGACCGTTTCGATTACGAGGTGGATTCATTCCAACAAATCGCTGTTCATTTTGTTGGTCCATTTCAATCTACTAGATCTACCCGCTGTAGATCTGTTAGCCACTTCTAATTCTTGCTGTAACATATTATCTTGGTATCGATCAGTATCGCCTTAAAGTGCCCCTAACCTCAAAATATTTTATTGTCTTATTTGGAAGAACTTTTAAAAAAGTAACTTCTTTTGAAGATTTTCACTTCTTCGCTTTCTTTTTGAGATATATCAGTTTGTTTGATATGCAAATATCTGGAATTTCGTCAACATGCATAATGAGTTATCAGAGAATGTTATATATCTTTGCGTTCATGAAATAAAAACACTAAAGTGTGAATAACACGTGTGTGCGTTTCTCCCACAACACCAAACTTCTTGATTTTAAAGGATTTCGTTCGAGAATGAAAGAGATACAGGGTATACACATTTCTCCAATAAGTCATTATGCGTGTGTGTGACGAAATTCCATACATTTGCATATCAAACAAACTGATATATCTCAAAAAGAAAGCAAAGAAACGAAAATCTTCAAAAGAAGTTACTTTATCATTTTAAAAGTTCTTCCAAACAAAACAATAAACCATTTTGAGGTTATGGGCACTTTAAGTTACCTTCTCGTTTGTTTAAAGAAGATACTCACCACTAAGGTGCTTTCTGAATATGTACCGACGCTTTAGGCTTGGCCCACTTTCGCAAAGGTTGTGAAATTCAAAGTCTTATCAGAGCTCTTCATTTACACGTCCTCGCTACTCGCCGCCATTATTATTAATATTATTATTATTATACATTTTTATTATACATTTTTATTATACATGTATATTATTATATTATTATTATACATATATTATTATATATATTATTATTATGTATATCTACCTCCTGTAAAAAAATTATTATTATTATTATTAGTATTAGTATTGGGGAGTTATCAATATAATAAAGTCATTCATTCATAATTCCAGAAAAATCAGTGAGTAATCTTCTGAAGAAGAAAGAAGAGCCGAGCCCATTTGAAGGAAATAAACACGTCGAGTTTATATCAAGAAGTATGAAAGAAGATGAACAAAGTGAGCAAAAAGAAATGCAATGGAAATGCAATGGACCATTGTTTATATTTTTGTGATTACTATAACTTTCTTTGGGACTATCATTGCTGGCAACACACAATACAAACTCGTTTTTCTAAACTAATTGTAAAACAGTTTCCTATGAAATGAAAATTAAGTTGATCTTATTTAAAATTCCATCCGAGAATGATTAGGAATTGTAATTTATAGTTCTTTTGTATCTCACATCGTTCTTGAGATATTTGAGGTATAATGGAGACCAAATTGTTCAACCACGCAAATCAACCACAGAATGCGCATGAGCAGGACTAAATTAATCCCCCGCCTAGAGTTCAATCTTATCCCTAACCCCCGCCTAGAATTGTTTAAAGTGCCTATGACATAAAAATTAAGTTTGCCTTATTGGAAAGAACACTTAAAATGACAGAGTAACATCTTCTGTAATTTTCCGTTTCCTTGCTTCGTTCATGAGATATTTCAGTTTGTATTATATGCAAATGCATGGTGTGACGTACGCATACATAACGACTGATCGGAGAAGGTTATATATCTTTGCTATTATAACCCCAAATTTAATTTGAATGAAGCATGTGTGTGAGTATTTCCAAAAATATGGAACTTGTCGAATTTCAAGTGATTTTGTGTGATAATAACCAATATATATAACCTTCTCCGATAAGTCATTATGTATGGGTACGTCACACCATTGTCATTTGCATATAATTCAAACTGAAATATCTCAAGAACGAAGCAAGGAAACGAAAAACTACAAAAGATGTTACTCTGTCATTTTAAGTGTTCTTTCAAATAAGGTAAACTTAATTTTCGTGTCATAGGCACTTTAAACCTGTAGATTAACCAAAGACATAACGCTTGTGGGATTAATTTAGTCCTGTTCATGCGCACTCCATGGTTGGTCTGCATGGTTGAAGACCAGTTTTTGACAACTATAATACCTTGAGGAGTATTGTAATATGCAAATGAGATAAGCTATATGACGTTAAGATGTTACATTTTTTTAAAAATCAAGGATATCTTTGAGATTATTCAACGAAATCACTTGAAACTTTGCAAAGTACGACACTTCATAACACTTAGGATTGCAAAGTTTCAAGTGATTGCAAAGTTTCAAGTGATTGCAAAGTTTCAAGTGATTGCAAAGTTTCAAGTGATTGCAAAGTTTCAAGTGATTGCAAAGTTTCAAGTGATTGCAAAGTTTCAAGTGATTGCAAAGTTTCAAGTGATTGCAAAGTTTCAAGTGATTGCAAAGTTTCAAGTGATTGCAAAGTTTCAAGTGATTGCAAAGTTTCAAGTGATTTCGTTAAATAATCTCAAAGTTAGCATTATTACTTCGGAATAGCGATCCCAAATTAATTTACTATTTCTAATTTCTTAATTTTCTAAAAATATCGAAACATTTTGATGTCATAGACTACTCATTTGCATATCACACAAGTCTATACATATCTCAAGAACGACGTGAGATATAAAAGTGTTCAAAATTATAAAAAAATATTAATACATCTATAATACATAGACAAAATTCTAAAATAACAATTATATACATAAATTCAATATGAGTCCTTTCTTTTAATTAACAACCAAATCATGTGGCGATAATATCTTTAACTTCAACTGTATTTAAATGCAATAATAAAAACATTAACAATCCTTTTCCACTCGCTCAAAATTTCCATTCCTCGTCATTTTAGGAGTTCATTTAAATAAGACAAACGTAATTTTCATTTCATCAGGTACTTTAAAGGGAAACTATAGTTGAAAATAATTACTTTTAAATAGAAGGCCTTTGAGTATCTTGTTTAGCAATAAGTTATATGCATAACAAAATTAATGCATTCTGATTGGTCGAGAGTAGTGTAATTAGTATAGGAAATAACACGGTTCGAGAAGAATTCATGAAAAATCGCACGCGTGTTTGGCGAAATATTCATACCATGAGTGCGAAACACGAGTGGTATTATGAATATTTCGCCAAACACAAGTGCGATTTTTCATTAATTCTTCGAGAATTAACAAGTGTTATTTCCTTTTAATACTTTTTCAATCAATTTTACGCGTTCCTAAATGTAGCGAATGGATAAACATTTATTTGCAACATCCCGGATGTGATTTTTTACTAGGGTATTTAAAAAAAACATTATTCGGTGGAAGGGTCGGAGAAAATGGCCCTGGGATCGGCTGGTCACATGACACCCAGAATTTCTGGGTGTTCAGATATGATAATTTTTGTGGTCTGTGTTCCATTGCCTTTGTCTACTTTGTTGACCTGAATAATTGAGAAATGTTCAATGCTCTTCAGAGTTGTTCATGCCAGTATTCGTCGGCATAAAAGCTGCTAACAAGCTTAATAATCCACCATACATCCATGGTTATCTCTTACAAAATGTATGAAGAAGCATATATCCAAGTTAGCGAAAGCTATCACTTCTAATTTGCTGTAAAATTTGAAGACAGCATTAAGATTTGGATGAATAAATTATACTCGGCTGAATTAATTGAGTTTTATGACAAGCCAATCGGATTATAGAATGGACCAGCCGATCCCAGGGCCATTTTCTCCGACCTTCCGCCGTTGAGGAAAAATGCCCTGGGAACGAGGTTGACTCCTCTTGACCAATCAGAATTTATTAATTGTATCATGCATATATAATAATTAGCATTATATATGTTTATTTTAATAACTTCATGCAAATGACACCAAGACGCCGGTTGACAACACCAGACTAATGCAAGAAAAGTTAAATCACCGTGTCTTCTAAAAACGTTTGAAAAATACATGAAAATAAAAATGTTTAAAACGACAAAGCTAAGTTAATCTGTCATCCTTGCTTAAAAATAGTCATCAAATAGGATCTCGATCAATGAGACACTACACTTCTCTTGACCAATCAGAATGCATTAATTTTGTCATACATATGATAATTAGCTTTATATAGTAATTTATTTTAATAACTCCATGCAAATGACGCAAAGAACTAGACTAATACAAGAAAAGTTAAATCACCGTGTCTTCTAAAAATGTTTAAAAATACATGTACTGAACATGTAAAAATGTTTAAAACGACCTATCTAACTTAATCTATCATGGTCGTTTAAAAAATCATCAAATAGATTCTCAATGAGACAAATGTTCCTTATTTTCAACGTTTAAAGTCAGTCACACTCGCAGCATTCACATAGGACGCCAATTTCAACTGCCCCGATTATCAAAGATATGATGTTCTTAGCAATGAAAACCGATGCTTCGTAATCATAATCAAACCAAACAATTAACCTTAAGATCAGGAACGGTAAGTTAATGCAGAAGATTTGCAGCACTCCCAGAGCAATTGACGTTTTTGTTCTCTCTTTCATTTTATCATCTTCATTATCGTCAATTTTATTTCTAGCCAAAACAAATGGCGAAATAAAGAAGCAACAACAGGTGAAGACGAGAATCGAGAGTTTTTCAACCTGATTTATGATAATTAATGCTGATTTATATTAACATAATGTGTCTTATTCGGGAAATTTAAAAGCAGTGGTAAATGTGTAGCTTTTGCAACAGTTATGGTTAATAAAACAAAGAGGTAGTTCAATTTTGGATGTCTTTCAGCCCGACAGGAAAGAGTTAGCCATATACAGAACAGGTGATTTTTTGGTGGAAAAATTGTGAATAAATATTGAAAACAAAAAAGATACAGTAAATTAATTACACATACACACACTAAATTTGACCGTGGGTTCTTTCTACCCTCCCCCCGTTAGGATTAACGGTTCTCGGTGCTTGTATTTCCTTGCTAGACAACCAGTTGTTAAGAACACGTTATTTAACGTCCAATATGTTTCGTGAGTGGACAATAAATTCAATGTATAACCAAGATATTTTATGTATGGATATGTATATGTATAGGCAAACCTCTTTCGTCTGATTGTGACGTAATTTGAAGACGCCGCATTAGCGCCATTGACAAACACAAAAACACAATTTCATGATTTTTGAAATTATGCTTTATTTTAGTGTAATGTCAACCTTAGTAACTTTCTGGAAAAAATAACATAATAGTTATAATAGTCTCAACGCTCATTCATAAAGCTACTTAACTCTTTCCCGACCGGCGCAGTTAAAACGGGTCGTTGAAGACCCGCAAAGTCGTCAATCGAAAAACACGGTAACGCAAGATTAAAAATTGAAATTCGACAAGCGCGAGGAACATGAAATCCACGCACACGCCAATTTTGATTTGATTTCATAAACAACTCTGCGATTGGTGGCATTTTGAGTTTTCAAGATGGTACGCGGGCGTGCAAGATGGCCTTTTCTAGAAAAATGTAAATTTTTCAACCTGATTTATGATAATTAATGCTAATTGATATTAACATAATGTGTTTTGTTCGGGAAATTTAAAAGCACAAGTAAAAGCCGGTTTATTGGGCTTCCAGAAAATGTATAGCTTTCGTAACAGTTATGGTTATTTCAAGAGATATCAATAGAACAACGTGGTCGTTCAATTTTTGATGTTTTTCAGCCGTCGGGAAAGAGTTAAGTTACTTATAAAACTAAGTAATTTCATTATACAACTAATAAATCTATGATAACTACAAAACTATTGATTCGAAAAAAAGGTAAGTTTTGAGTGCTGACCATTTAAACAGTTAGTTATTCTAATTTGCTTTGGTAATGAATTCCAGAGTTTTGCAGCAAAATCAAGAATGGTTCTGTTTCCATGGATAACGATCTTCAATTTTTCATTAACTCCGTTTGATTCTTACTTCCTTTTTTAGTTATTTTTATGTTTGATTTTATTCTCTCCATCTCCACTTTGACTTTTGACAATTTTCCCCTGATCACTTGCGCTTGGGCCACGAACTGTTCTTTCGTTTTCGTATTGAAGTTCGGCGATCACTACGGAGTAGAGTATGCAGTTTACCATCCACAAAGATCCAAAATGATTTCCTGTTGGGTCAATAGAGACATTGCTTTTTATCGGCTCGTTCTCGGCTGTATTGACATTTTTTTATATCCGCTTCCGTTGGTTGCTGTTTTGTTCTTGTATCATAACAACGATTAGAGATTCTCCCAGAGATTGCGTCCCTGAGACGAGGAGTTGCTAATTGAAGTAACCTTTTTTGGTTGGTATTTAAATGCGAAATCTGTTTCTTTTGGACTGGACTGTATTATGCAAATCCAAATCAGCACTTTGAATATTGTTAACTGTTATTATTATTATTATTATTATTATTATCGTCATATCTTTCACAGCTTTGTTCTTATGCTGGTCATGTTTTTCCTTGGGAGCTGGCTGCAACCAGTAGACTAAGGTCCCAAAGGTTTTAGCTTTCCAAGCTTTTTCTCAGTATTCTTGCTGTCCCTATTAATGCTGTCTTTTGAAGAAGTTCTATTCTTATGTGTATTCCCAATTTCTCAATCCACTTATCCAGTTTCTTCCTAACTGCTCCTAAGGCACCTACTACTATTGGAATCACTTCTATCTTCTTCATTGTCCACAATTTTCGGATTTCTCTTTTTAACTCATCATACTTTTCTATCCTCTCTATATTATTATTAATATTATTATTATTATTATTATTATTATTATTATCATTATTATTATTATTATTATTTGTCTTCTTCGCACAACTTGATGTTCGGTTGGTGTTTATCAGTGCCAGCTGTCTACAACCAGTAGACTAAGGTGACACTGGGTTGTTTAGCTTTCTAATGTTTTTCTTAGTGTCCTTGCTGTTCCAAGTAACGTCGTTTTCTAGATTTGCTCAATCTTCACCTTGATTCCAATCTTTTCTATCCACTGTTCAAACTTTTTACTCACAGCTCCTAGAGCTCCAACTACAAGGGACTATTTGTACCTTCCTCATCGACCACATTCGTTTAACCTATCGCTTCAATTCATCATATTTCTCTATCTTTTCTAATTCCTTCTTTCCGACTCTGTTGTCTCCTGGGATAGCAATATCGATTATCATGCATTTCCGTTCTTTTTTGTCTACTATGATTATATCTGGTCTCCTACACTCTATGTATTGGTCACGCTGAATCATAAAATCCTAAAGCATCTTTATCTGATTTGATTCCACCACTCCTTCGGGGGTATGCTCGTACCATTTGTATACTCTTTCTAGGCCATATTTTCCACAAAGTGTCCAATGAATAATCCTTGCAACATTGTCATGGCGTCGTTTGTACTCTCTTTGAGTAAGCTTTGTACATTCACTGATTAAGTGTCCCACGCTTTCTCCCTTTTCTCTACAGAGCCTGCACAAGGGTGATTCTACTGTCTTGTCAATGTTGAACTTGATGTAGTTAGTTCTTAATGCCTGTTCCTGGGCTGCACATATCAAAGCCTCTATTCCTGGCTTTAGATCACTACTTCTTGTCAATGTCTTCGCTTGCTTCCCTGACGAACTGACTATACATCTTCTTATTTCTCCGTCTTTGTTCTCTTTCCTCTATTTCTTTCTTCTTATACTGTTCCTTAGGCACACAATCCTCAGTATGAATTACATCGCTTACCCTTACTTCATCTAGCATTGGTTCTACAGCATTCTTAACATACCATCCAATACTATTTTCTTCAGATCTGATACAGCTTTCACAACTTATCAACCCTCGTCCGCCTTTTCCTCTTGGTAAGTACAGCCCATCCACATCAGTCTTAGGATGGAAAACACCGTGTAATGCCAGCAATTTCCTCGTCTTTCTAAGCAAACTGAGTACTTCTGCGTTTTTTCAACTTACTAAACCAGCACCATATCTGAGTAGTGCAATTGTTCATGTATTTATAGCTTGCATCATGTTTCTTCCATTCAGCTTAGACTTTAGGACTAGTCTCAGTCTTCTCAAATACTCTTCGTGAATGTCATTTTTGCCATACAGCTTGAGGTCGTCCATAAACAATAAGTGATTGATCTTTTTTGACCCCGCTTTAACTTTCCTTTGTAAAAGACGTAAAAGTTACGCAAAGCACAAAAAGTAGACTGAGACTCTCTGAATATTCCTCTCCTGATTCTCACATAACCCAGACTCTCTCCGCTCGACGTCAACTCTGTTTTCCATTTCCGCATGTTGTTAGTTATGAATTGTTCCACATTCTTGGCAATCCCAAACATCTTCAAACACTCAGCAATCCAAGAATGTGGCACCATATCATATGCCTTTTGGTAGTCTATCCAGGCCATTGCTAAATTGGTGTGCCTTCTCTTACTTCTATAAGCAACTGGTCTTTAGTTCCTCTACATTTCCTTTTACACCCTTTTTGTGGGAGGACCTTATTGTTCTCCACGAAACCATACATGCTTTCAGCTATAATTCCGTTCATAAGCTTCCACATTAATGGTAGACACGATATGGGTCTAAAGTTATCCACAGCATTACCTTTTGCTGGATACTTTAGGCATAGTGTCGTTCTTCCACTGGTCATCTATTCAGGTGTTTCTACTTCTCCGTTCAAGATATTTTCCATTTGCTCCGCTATCCTTTGGTGGCGTCATTTTAATTTCTAAAATCCCTGTACTCCATCATGACCTGGCGATTTCCAGTTCGGCATCTTTCGGCATTGCACTTCCACTTTCTCTTTGTTGATATGTATGTCTTCTTCATGGAGGTATGACATATCTTCCCTTAATTCATGTATCCATTCTGCCTGTTCATTGTGTTCCTTAGGGTTGTTCCAAATACTATTATTATTATTATTATTATTAATAATTATTATTATCATTATTATTATTATTATTATCATTATTTCTAATAATCTGACCTTCTAATGGCAATTGAAAACAAAATTATTTACATTCTCGAACTTACTGTCGGATTTGAGTCTAATCTTCAGATCAAAGCTACCCGTAAGAAACGTAAGTACTTCAATTTAATTAACTCTTTCCTGTCCGGCCCAGTCAAAAGGGGTCATAGAAGACCCCCGAAGTCGCCAATCGAAAAACACGGCACACGATAACGCAAGATTAAAAATTGAAATTCGACAAGCACCAAGGACACGAGACCCACTCACACGCCAAATTTGATTTGATTTCATAAACAACTCTGAGATTTTGTCATTTTGAATTTTCATGATGCTGCGGCCCGCGCTGATGGTCTTTTCTAGAAAAATGGAAGTTTTTCGACCTGATTTATGATAATTAATGCTAATTTATATTAACATGATGTGTCTTGTTCGGAAAATTCAAAAGCATTGGTAACGGCCGGTTTATTGGGCTTTCAGAAAAGGTATAGGTTTCGCAACAGTTATGGATATTTCCCGAGATATCAATAGAACAAAGAGGTAGTTCAATTTTGGATGTTTTTCAGCCGGACAGGAAAGAGTTAACGATCAGCGCAAAAACTATGAAAAAGTTAAGTTTATCAATTTATCAGTGTACTGATTACACTTGGAGTTTTCGCACAGTCGGCATCACTAGATTTTGTTGAAATGTTAAAAGAGCTTGAATATGACGCACGTTGTAGAAAGTATATTTTAAAGAAAATAATGAACATGTGTATAAGGAGCACGTACTGTGTTTTCTGTAAACGCGACAAAGAATGGAACAACCCAGAACTAATGAAGATCTAATCTGTTATTATCATATAAAATCAGTTCAAGTAGACATTGGTAAACACCTGTGTATAAGTGAGGTTTATCATTGTAAATTAATTATTAATTATCAATAAAATGAAGTTTACATTATTATTTGGAAGTTATCAATATAATAAAGTAATTCATTCATAATTCTAGAAAAATCAGTGAGTAATCTTCTGAAGAAGAAAGAAGAGCCGAGCCCATTTGAAGGCAATAAACATGTCGAGTTTATATCAAGAAGTATGAAAGAAGATGAACAAAGTGAGCAAAAAGAAATGCAATGGAAAAATGCTGCAAATATCCTCGCACGATTCATGACCATTGTTTATATTTTTGTGATTACTATAACTTTCTTTGGGACTATCATTTCTGGCAACACACAATACAAACTCGTTTTTCTAAACTAATTGTAAAACAGTTTCCTATGAAATGAAAATTAAGTTGATCTTATTTAAAATACACTCCGAGAATGATTAGGAATTGTAATTTATAGTTCTTTTGTATCTCACATCGTTCTTGAGATATTCGAGGTATAATGGAGACCAAACTGTTCAACCACGCAAATCAACCACAGAATGCGCATGAGCAGGACTAAATTAATCCCCCGCCTAGAGTTCAATCATATCCCTAACCCCCTGCCCAGAATTGCTTAAAGTGCCTATGACATAAAAATTAAGTTTGCCTTATTTGAAAGAACACTTACAGTTACAATGACAGAGTAACATGTTCTGTAGTTTTTCGTTTCCTTGCTTCGTTCTTGAGATATTTCAGTTTGTATCATATGCAAATGACAATGGTGTGACGTACACGTATATAATGACTTATCGGAGGTTATATATCTTTGCTATTATAACCCCAAATTTAATTTGAATGAAGCATGTGTGTGAGTATTTCGAAAAACATAGAACTTGTCGAATTTCAATTGATTTTGTGTGATAATAACAAAGATATATAACCTTCTCTGATAAATCATTATATACGTCTACGTCACACTATAATGCAAACTGAAATATCTCAAGAACGAAGCAAGGAAACGAAATATTACAGAAGATGTTACTCTGTCATTTTAAGTGTTATTTCAAATAAGGCAAACTTAATATTCGTGTCATAGGCACTTTAAACCTGTAGATTAACCAAAGACATAACGCTTGTGGGATTAATTTAGTCCTGCTCATCATGCGCACGCCATGGTTGGTCTGCATGGTTGAAGACCAGTTTTTGACAACTATAATACCTTGAGGACTATTGTAATATGCAAATGAATAACCTATATGACGTTAAGATGTTTCTACATTTTTAAAAAATCAAGGATATCTTTGAGATTATTCAACGAAATCACTTGCACAGTACGACACTTCATAACACTTACTGTAGGTGTTATGAAGTGTCGTACTGTGCAAAGTTTCAAGTGATTGCAAAGTTTCAAGTGATTGCAAAGTTTCAAGTGATTGCAAGTTTCAAGTGATTGCAAAGTTTCAAGTGATTGCAAAGTTTCAAGTGATTGCAAAGTTTCAAGTGATTTCAAAGTTTCAAGTGATTGCAAAGTTTCAAGTGATTGCAAAGTTTCAAGTGATTGCAAAGTTTCAAGTGATTGCAAAGTTTCAAGTGATTGCAAAGTTTCAAGTGATTGCAAAGTTTCAAGTGATTGCAAAGTTTCAAGTGATTGCAAAGTTTCAAGTGATTGCAAAGTTTCAAGTGATTGCAAAGTTTCAAGTGATTGCAAAGTTTCAAGTGATTTCGTTAAATAATCTCAAAGTTAGCATTATTACTTTGGAATAGCGATCCCAAATTAATTTACTATTTCTAATTTCTTAATTTTCTAAAAATATCGAAACATTTTGATGTTATAGACTACTCATTTGCATATCACACAAGTCTAGACATATCTCAAGAACGACGTGAGATATAAAAGTTACTCATTTGCATATCACACAAGTCTATACATATCTCAAGAACGACGTGAGATATAAAAGTTACTCATTTGCATATCACACAAGTCTAGACATATCTCAAGAACGACGTGAGATATAAAAGTTACTCATTTGCATATCACACAAGTCTATACATATCTCAAGAACGACGTGAGATATAAAAGTTACTCATTTGCATATCACACAAGTCTATACATATCTCAAGAACGACGTGAGATATAAAAGTTACTCATTTGCATATCACACAAGTCTATACATATCTCAAGAACGACGTGAGATATAAAAGTTACTCATTTGCATATCACACAAGTCTATACATATCTCAAGAACGACGTGAGATATAAAAGTTACTCATTTGCATATCACACAAGTCTATACATATCTCAAGAACGACGTGAGATATAAAAGTTACTCATTTGCATATCACACAAGTCTATACATATCTCAAGAACGACGTGAGATATAAAAGCGTTCAAAATTATAAAAAAAATATTAATACATCTATAATACATAGACAAAATTCTAAAATAACAATTATATACATAAATTCAATATGAGTCGTTTCTTTTAATTAACAACCAAATCATGTGGCGATAATATCTTTAAATTTAACTGTATTTAAATGCAATAATAAAAACGTTAAAAATCCTTTTACACTCGCTCAAAATTACCATTCCTCGTCATTTTAGGAGAAATTTTCATTTCATCAGGCACTTTAAAGGGAAACTATAGTTGAAAATAATTACTTTTAAATAGAAGGCCTTTGAGAATCATGTTTAGCAATAAGTTATATTCATGACAAAAGTAATTAATTGATATATGAGAGGATTTAATATTGTCAAATACATATATGGAAAAAGTGACTGCCCCAACCGGGAATCGAACCCTGGTATCCGAATCAACGTTTCGGCGCTCTGACCTTTTGAGCTAATGAGACACGGTCAGAACAGTCAGTGATTTTTCCAGTGGGGCAGTCACTTTTTCCATATATTATGTATTTGACAATATTAAATCCTCTCATATATCAATTAATTATTATTAAAGCCCTCTGTATATAAGAAGTTGTGTATCGCTTCGCTACTTTGGGAAGTGCGCTCGAGAGGCCTTTCTCCACATTATGGTTAGATGCGATGTCTGCCTGTTGGTGTTAAGTGAAAGCGGCGAATTTAGTATGTATATGGCAAAAATCACTGACTGTTCTGACCGTGTCTCATTAGCTCAAACTCGAAGGTCAGAGCGCCGAAACGTTGATTCGGAGACCAGTTGGGGCAGTCACTTTTTCCATAATATGTATTTGACAAAATTAATGCATTCCGATTGGTCGAGAGTAGTGTAATTAGTATAGGAAATAACACGGTTCAAGAAGAATTAATGAAAAATCGCACGCGTGTTTGGCGAAATATTCATAATACCACGAGTGCGAAGCACGAGTGGTATTATGAATATTTCGCCAAACACAAGTCATGCGATTTTTCATTAATTCTTCGAGAACATGATCAATTTTACGCGTTCCTAAATGTAGCGAATGGATAAACATTTATTTTATTTGCAACATCCCGGATGTGATTTTTTACTGGGTATTTAAAAAATACCACATGTGGTATTTTCTTTTAAATACCCCTTGTAAAAAAATTAAGTTTAATACTGATGTCATAATTAGCCAATCAGGAGTAAAATTAATTGAAATGGATGCAATTAATGTTACCATGATAACCAAACTCAAAATGGCTGCCACTTTAGCTTGTATTGGACTTGTTTTGAATCAATACCTAAAATAACGCTAATAATTACATTCGTTACGAAACGTAAAAAAACGTTTTTAAAAGCCTGGTTAATACGAAGCGTAGGACTCGTAACTCCCTCAGTAAAGTACTGAGTATTTAGCAAATAAACTTGACTATTTCCTTGTGTTTAGTCATTTTCAAGAAATGTTCTTTTGGAAAAATGAACGTACAATTATTTGTATGCGTAACAAACCTTCAGATTAGAAGAAATGTTTTGACAATCGGTCAACAACGTAATTTAATTAGGGATTTACACTACAGGTGATACTGAAAATTGCATGGCTCGTGCAAATCACAAACTGACATGAGAGCATGTCAGAGCGCTTGGTACAATTTGCAAATATCACTCGTCAATCCTTAATATATTGCACTCACGATTACTTATACTTAATTGTTTCCTATAAATAGATAAACTATTTATACTTTATACTCAAGTACCGATGAAAAGAAATATCAGGAAACCCTTGGGCCCATGATACGAGATATTTATAGATTGTATCTCGTATCGTTATATTTGTTAGTATAACTATTGCTATCACTGATATTTATTACCATGTATAAAACAGTTAAATCTTGCGATTCAGTTTGTAAACTCCTTTGTTGCACATTTTCGAAGAGAAATATATAGTTAAGTACAATTCGTGCATTATTATTATATTTATTATTCATCGCTTAAACAATCACCATTAACATGTCATTTTAAAATGTTCCTGCTTATTAATTATTGTATACAATTATACAATGTATACACGAACACTATAAATCACTAGAACAAATATAATCCAAGTTGCAGTTAACCATAATAAAAAGTATAGCTTATGTTGTACAGTAATTTCTAATATACTCACAATGAGGTCACATTTAAGGCAAAATATTTCAATGACATTGGATTAATTCAAGTGTTCTACACTATTTGAACCAACGGTGTACAATTTAAGTACCGGCTCTTGCTTCGACTGAGCTGTTGTTGGCGTTGCATTTTCAAGTTGGGTTGTTTGGGAAGTACTATGGCAAAGATCTGGTCAGGCGTTAGATCATTATTGAACTAACGTACAGGCAGCGTCTTTGGGAAGATGTTTGTAGTATAACCTTCAAATAGGGTTAGGTTTGGTAAGTTATTTTGGGGTTAGTGTAACGTTTACTCTTACTCTTTAATCTCACCTTTAAGCTTACACAGAGCACACTAACTTATCCTAACTAACTATACAAGCTTTTATATAAGTATATACAAATTAGCATACTGTTAGCATATTGTTATTCCAATTACGTCACATCTCCCTTGTTCTTTAGGACAACTATCATTGTCCTAACTCACCATTCTATAAATTGATACGAGATAATGTTCTATATAATGTTCTAGTATATCTGTAATATTCTATAAATAAAATAACAGTAAATTTCTCAATAACCTAATTATCATATATCAATTATCTTTTTTCTTTTTTTTTTTGAGTGTTTCTAACCTAACTACCAATTAGGTTTGCTAATAAACATAGTCCTCCAAGTATGCTGGTTTCCTAAGACAACGACCTCTTGAACTGTATCTCTCGGGACTTTTCACGTTTCCCCCTGATCCAGAGGCACACTTTGCGGATTGGTCGTATTCATGGCGAAATCTGTGGTATCCTCTGTAGTCTGTGGTCTATTTTGTTCCACTTCTTGCAACTCGGATTCTGAGTTACACACAGGACTTTTTGGTGGTTCCACCTCCTTAGCTAAACGCAAATGTCGCCGATTTCTCAGAATGTTGCTTCCTTGATGCGTCGTTACTGCATATGATCTGATTCCCATTGGTTTATCAACTGTAGCTTTTGTCCACTCTTTACGATTCTTCGCCGGTCTTACGAATACAGTATCTCCATTCAACAACGGTTTCAGGCTTCTAGTAGCCGTGTTGTAATAGGATAGTTGCTTTCGTTTGTTGTTCCTCATTTGTTTCATCGTGCTTGAATTATTTTTCACTTTTAATAGTTGTTTGGCAGTTGGAGCCAGAGTCTTCGTTCGACGACAAAATAAACGCTGTGCAGGTCACGTCTCCAAACCTTCCGTGGGGGTATTTCTAAAGTCAAGAAATCCCAAATATGGATCCACTCCAGCTGCTAGCGCTTTCTCCACGATGCGTTTTGCTGTCTTTACGGCATTTTCGGCTTTGCCGTTGGATTGTGGGTACCCAGGTGAGCTAGTGGAATGGCGAAACTCGTAAACATTTGCAAATTTCTTGAACTCATCCGACGTGAACTGAGGTCCGTTGTCACTTACAACTTTCTCTGGAATACCATGTCTCGCTAACTGGGCCTTGAGCTTGCCAATAACTTCTTTCGCTGTCTTGTTATACAGTCTATCGACTTCAAAGAAGTTTGAATAATAGTCTGTAGTAACAAGATAGTCTCGACCTCTGAATTCAAATAAATCTGTGCCAATTACCTCCCAAGGTCGTGATGGAACAGGATATGTAATCATGGGCTCTTTCTGTTGATCTTGTGAGTAGGTCTTGCAAATTGCGCACTCTGAGACGAATTCTGCAATCTCCTTACTCATGTTTGGCCAATACCAAACTTCTCTTGCTCGCCTGAGACAGGCTTGCGTTCCAAGATGACTTGCGTGAATCTTCTTTACGAATTATTTTCGTAGCGCCGGAGGTATAACCATGCGTTCGCCTTTAAAGATGATTCCATCCTGTACAGACAACTCTTCTCGGAACGTCGCATACTTCTGAATCTGCCAAGGAATCTCTTTCCTTGTTTCAGGCCAACCTTGCTTAATCACTTGCTCCAGGGCCTTGAGCTCGGCTGTCTCCTGTGTGCAATGTCGGATCTTCTGAAATGTATCTTCTTCGACTGCAAGATCCTGCAACATGTTGATCTGTTCGACAGCAATCTCACTGGGAGATCTAACATCACTGAATGCAAGGACCTGGTCACCTTGCTCTCCATCTCTTATTTCTTCGGTGTATGGAAGAAAGGCTCTACTCAACGCATCAGCCAAGACGATCTGTATTCCTTTCTTATACAGGACAGTAAAGTCATATCTCTGGAGCCTGAGTAACATTCGCTGAAGTCGTTTAGGGCTGAGAGTCAATCTCGTTCCCAGAGCCTCCGCCGCGCCACGCGTGGCGCGGCGGAGGCTCTGGGAACGAGATTGGCTGAGAGTAGGCTTTTCCTGAATATCGTTTCAAGCGGTTTATGATCCGACTCCACCAACACCTTTCTCCCATACAAATACGTCTCGAATTTCTCCATCCCAAAAACAATGGCCAAAAGTTCTTTTTCAATCTGTGCGTAGTTAACTTCGATGTTGGTCAGAGCTCGAGATGCATAAGCCACTGGTTGTCCGTCTTGCATCAAAGAAACCCCTAAACCATGCATCGAGGCATCACATTGTAGAACTGGAGTAATAGCCGGGTCAAAGTACCTCAGAACTGGAGCTGCGGTCAAAATTCGCCTAACTTCAGCAAGAGCTTGCCCGTGAACATGTTCTTCCCAAACAAACTCGTTCTCTTTTTTTACCAATTCTCGTAGCGGGTTGGTGACTTCAGCTAACTTTGCGGAGGCGAATCTCTGTAAGTAGTTGGTCATTCCCAGGAGACGTTGCACGGCTTGCTTATATGTAAGAACTGGCATTTCCTCCACTGCTTTGATTTTATTGGCATCTGGCTTGAGACCCTCTGAGGTTAGTGTTTCATCTTCAAGGTGGAGGTCACCTTCTAATTTACCCTCACCAGCGAAGACATCAACAAATTCTCCAATCAGGCCATCTTTCGGGGTTGCCAAGGATCTCTTCTCCAGGACTTAGCAGATCTACCGCGAGGATGTTTTCTTTATTAACGGACAATAAATGCATCTGCTGACTTGCTCTAGAACCCAATAATGGTTTGCAGTCTCCTTGCACCACAAGAAATTCAACGCTATATCTCTTGCCATTCTTGGGGTTCACTACTCTCACCCTCTTCTTTCCCACGGGTTTCTCTTCACTCTTGTTATGAAGTCTCATTTCATGAGACTTCCCACAGAATTTACACCGTATAACGCGGCTACGGCTTACCTCAAAATCTTGTCGTCTCTGATTTCGCTCTGATCTCTCCGGTCTTTTTTTTCCAATATCGTGAACTTCTTCTTGGGTCATCACTTTTAACTGTTGGCTGGTTGTTTCATGCGATCTGCATATGGCAATGTCGATCCCGTATCAAACTGTTTTCTAACGTCCCAAAGTTGCACGTCTTCGATAACTTTCGCAAAGTATTAACATAGGCATCGATGGCTTCGTTGTCTTCTTGGTCTCTCTTATTAAAGCAATAACGTTCATTTATTATATGACAATGACGCAATTCTTCCATATAAGGGCACGAGAACAGAACAAATACCAGGCCGTATTGCATGGTAAAATCCGTATTTCTCCTCTTCTGAACAGAACAAAAATACTGATTTTTTTGCGGCTTTAAACCAAAGCCTAAAATGGCGGATGCGAACTGTCTTTTTAATTTTGAAAATGTAAGTACAGACATGAACGACGCCTTATTATTTTCGTTAAACTCTGACGACTTTGACGATGAATATCTCAAAGCAATGGACAGTTTAACAGAAACAACGTCTGACAACGTATCACAAACAAACGAGGAAATGAAATAAATACAAACTTATTCAATTTCTGCAAGTAGTCATATAATAAAAACCTCATTGAATGGTTTGGCATATAATACGGCCGGGAATTTTACTCGTTTCTCAATACTTGAGAAACTCGTAAAATACCCGGCCGTATTATATGCCAAACCATTCAATAAGATATAAATATCTCATTAGTTTCACCCACACAATAGCTTTCAAGCCTTTGCATGACAATGTCAATGTCATTTCTTTCTGTTTCGTCTTCAAAGTCAATTCCCTCGAGTACATCTAAAGCATCGGGTCCAAGACACGTCAAAAGGGTTGCCGTTCGCATTACTTTATTTGATTCATTCAATTTCGAAGCAATTTCATAGTTATCCCAAGCTCTTTTAAACCTCTTCCAGTTCACAGCCTGGTGTCAGGAGTGGGATCCTTCGTCAAAATACGGCTGTCGACATTTGGTGTATTCGATTGATTGTCGAAGACGAAGGAAAGAAAAATAAGTGAAGCGTAGAATTATTTAACATGTCAGAGACGGACGGTGACGAGACAAAACAACAAGCAGTATTTGTTAATTTTCAAGCTAATTTGCCGCTACCGACAAGGCTTGAACTAAATGGAAAACCATGTACGTTTACTCTTTAATCTCACCTTTAAGCTTACACAGAGCACACTAACTTATCCTAACTAACTATACAAGCTTTTATATAAGTATATACAAATTAGCATACTGTTAGCATATTGTTATTCCAATTACGTCACAGTTAGTGGTTATTTGCATGGTTAAGTGACATCGTGCTTTGAACTGTGGGGTCCCACAGGGTTTCGTACTTGGGCCTCTGCTGTATTCACTCTACATGACCCCACTGCGCGACATCATGCGCAATCACGGGGTCTCCTTCCACACTTTCAAGACATCTGTTGCTGGAGATCTCGAGCACGCCAAACTAAGGCTGAAAACATGCATTAATGACATTGGTGCCTGGATGCTGCACAACAACTTGAAATTATCACGTTGCAAATCATTTGTTTATTGATCAGTACTAATGGTTGACAAAGCACGCAAGAACTACAGAACTAAAGTCGAACAAAGTTCTCACAGCAGGTCATGCAGTTAGATTTACACAAACGAATTGTCGATTAACATGATACGGGGTGGTTAGCTATATCCCCGGCGACGATCGACGGTGAACAGGAAAGTGACGACGGACATGGACGTGACGTCATAGCGGGCATCTGTAAGGAGGTTTTCATGTAGACAGATGCCCGCTATGACATCACTTCCGTCGAATTTAACAGCGAAAAAGTCTATGAAAATGAAATTTTCGGCTTACAAGATATATTACAATTTTTCTCAGGAGAATCCATAGATTACAAATATGTTAAATTCCCACAGACGTTATATGACCTTATTAGACTATGTGCACACCATGGCGACTAAAAAAGTGACTAAAATTTCAAATATTCTTGTTCTCTGATTGGTTCTTTAAAGTACCCCTAACCTCAAAATGTTTTATTGTCTTATTTGGAAGAACTTTTAAAATGATAAAGTAACTTCTTTTGGAGATGTTTGCTTCTTCGCTTTGTTTTTTCAGATATATCAGCAGAATTTACGTAACATGCATAATGAGTTATCAGAGAATGTTATATATCTTTGCGTTCATCAAATGAAAACACTAAAGTGTGAATAACATGTGCGCGTGTTTTTCCCACAACACCAAACTTCTCGATTTAAAAGGATTTCGTTCGAGAATGAAAGACATACACACATTTCTCCAATAAGTCATTATGCATGTGTGACGTAAATTCCGGACATTTGCCTATCAAACAAACTGATATCTCAAAAAGAAAGCAAAGAAACGAAAATCTTCAAAAGAAGTTACTTTATCATTTTAAAAGTTCTTCCAAATAAGACAATACAATTTGTTGAGGTTAGGCGCACTTTAACTGGCATCTTTGATTGTTAACACAACATCGTTAACAACCAATAAAACAAAATATATAGCCTATCAACTGTTTAATGATTCAGTAAAGATTTAAAATATGTTTAGCTTCCAAAAAAGCGACGGAATGGGTGTCGACAATGCCGAACAAAAATATGAATCACGAATGCAAAACTACTTTACTTTATTCATGAGCAGAAGGCATTTTATGACAGACCGCATTTGTTTAGAAAAGTAATAATAAGAGGCTTATAGACCGCCATAAGAGATGAGGTTTCTAGTGTTGAGACAAAAGTGGCAACAATATATGAATTATAATGTTTTCCTATGTACCATATGACTGGGAGTCAAAACGACAACATTGAAAAACGCTGGAAAACGATATCGTGTGCCTCTGACTCTTCGTAAACAGAACTGTCGACCTAACTGACGAAAGCATCATCTTGCAGGGATATAGCGAACCCATACCACTAAACAAGCATGTAATTGTGACTGCTGACCATAAGTATTTCATCTTCACCATCGATCGGGACAACCAAACCACTGATTGGTGATTCACGCAACGCAATAACAATGGTGGTTTCTGTGGATATGAAACAGATACCACAGCGGGACAAACAGAAAAGAAACAAAACAACAAGTCGGAAAACTCTTTAACTTATATACACAATCGAAGTGGCGCCATTCTCGAGAGAGCTCTTCTACAAATGACCAGTCGCGTGGGGTGTTGTGGGTAAAATTTATCCACATCCGGCCTTAGAATCTCGTTATAATCATGGGGGCCACCACGGTAAGGCAAAATGATTGATATAACATTCGCTTGAGGGTTCCCACGCGAGGGGATCCCACGCGAGGTTTGTCCTCAGTCACACTCAATTCAAAAGTCGTTACACTATTGATACACAATGTCCAGAAGCTTCATTAAAATCTTCCTATGTCTTAGGAATATAAACTAGATCAAGAATATCGTCTCCTTTAAACGTTGTCATGGTTACTGGCTTAGTCACGAGGTTGGTACTGTCCACCACGACCACCACGCTGTCCCCTGTTGTTCCCATGGAAGTTGCCGCGACCACCTCGATTCCCTCGAAATCCACCACCACTGCCACCACTACCACGCTACAAAATGATTAAATCACAACTAAGGGGGGCAGTCATTATTTATGGCCAGGATTGGGGCAGATGAGAAATTGGTTGGGTAACTGCGAAGTGAGACTAACATTGCAATGTTCCACTCGTGTGCACGTGACGAGCACGTGGTAGGAAAATTACTGTAAAATTCCCAATCTTAATAATAATTACTGCCGCAGCGAGCGAGCCCGAAGCGAGCGAGCCAGGCAGACATTGGTTTAGTGGGTGGGGTAGTTTTTCAAATTTTGCAAAACGCACTGCACTGTGGTTGTGCGCAGTACCAGTAACGTTCTGCGCATAAGGCCAAGAAAAAAATACCTGGGTTTCCTATTTCGCGCTGAAAAAAATTAGGTAGGGTAGGTCGGGTTTTCTTTTTTTTTACCTTTTTTTTCTAAACATTGCATGGACACGAACAATAGGTTTTACCAAACCACGCTGATATTGAGGATGCTGCCAGGATCGGCAGCCATGTTTGCTATTCCAGGCTTCTCAAAATTTCAATAAAAAGATTAGGGTCGGTATTTTACTGGCCAAAAACTAGGTAGGGTCGGGAAACCGGAAACCAAGGTATTATTTATTTTGGCCTAACCACGATACAATGGACGGATGGGATGAATGCATGATCTTTCTTTCTCTGCATTTGCTGGGATGTGGGTTGCCTGTTGTTTGCTGGGATACAAGAGAGCTTTTAGTATTGTCAATTCTGTCTTCATTCAGGGAAACGTTTAGAGCGTCATATTCATGCAGTAAACTGATGTTAATTATCTCGATGTACATTTTCTATTTGATCAACTGATTTTGGCTGCCAAACGAAGTTGTTAAATGCTGCGTTGATATTAACGAAACCGTTTACTTTAAGCCCGTTTTCCACTCCACCATTTCGTTCGCAGCTAGAGAAACATTTCGCCGATGACATAATTTTTTCCTGTTTTCATTGGTCGACAACTGAAGACAAATGATGTCATTGTGGAAATATTTCTCTAGCGACGAGCGAAATGATGAAGTGGAAAACGGGCTTTAGTTAGAGTTCGTTTTTAAATGCTTAAATATCCCAATAGTCATTTATTTTCGTATCTATTCCATCCTCGTCGTATGCTAATTATTTTGCATTGTTTTGTAACTCGACACAAACTAAAAATCATTTCCACTTTTATCCACTGTCATCAGCAAGGCAGCACTCGCTACCTGACTGGTAACCTAGTAGTAGTAGTAATAATAATAATAATAATAATAATAATAATAATAATAATAATAATAATAATAATAATAATAATAATAATAATAATAATAATAATAATAATAACTGGGAGACTAATCGTCCTTACTCACAGCCGTTGGCTGAATTACGAAGGGCGCAGATCGAATGTGGCCGAGTGGAAGTATTAAAGGCGCATCAAGCCGCCACCATACCATGTCTGGACCACGGAGCACATCTCGTTTTGATTTTACGGAGGGGGGAAACCGGAGAACAACCCTCGAAGCACGGGAGGGGGTAGCCTGCGTGGCGCGGCGTTGGGGGAAGGGGAGGGAACGACTGCACGAAAGACCCATGTTTTTTTATTTCTGCAGCCGCCAGGAGACGCTAAATTCTGATTGGCTACGTCAACTCATTAGTGTTCAGGGTTTCCTGTCACGATTCGGCCTGAAGTGAAATGTTAATCATTGAGGAAACCCGCTAGTGGCTGATTGGTTGTTTTTGACAGTTCTTCATGTGGGCGGAAATCCAAAAACACGAGTCTTTCGTGCAGGCGTTCCCTCCCCTCCCCCTAACGCCGCCACGCAGGCTAGGAACAGGGTGTCGTGTGCTATTACGACGCTGCCACTCACTGCTTAAGTCAAGCCCGGTCAGACTGGGGTTAGTACTTGGATGGGTGACTATCTGGGAATAACCTCGTGTTGATTCGCGAGCTTGAACTCATGTGAGTAGTTAGTTGATATCTCCCGTGTTTCGAGGGTTTCCCCCTCCCCCAGTAAAATCAACACTTAGATCTTAGCTGTGCTTTGTGGTCATGCAGACATGGGTGCGCCTTTGACATACCTTCGAACCGAGTCGATCTAAACAATTTTATAGACACACGTCTGTTGTGCCTGTTAATATTATTATTATTACAACTCTAGTCACTACTTAGTAAGGTTAACACTATTTACTGGGCTAGCCCGTTTAGTGACCTGGCCTGGTTGCCGAGCTCACGTAATCACGTGCTAGTTCCAAAGATTATAAATATATAAAAAATCAAAACACAGACACTTTAATATACATGCTTTGAACATACTTATATAATCTTTCATTACTCCTACTAATATACTAACTTGAGTTTGGCCGCCGCCACCACCACGTCCGTAACCACCTCCAAAGTTACCCCTTCCATTCCCACGTCCACTACCACCTCGGCCTCGATATCCCCCACGAGTTCCTCTTGCTTCCCGAAATCCATCTCTGTCCCCTCGTGCGTTGTCCTCCTCCTGCGGGCGCGCAGGTTCACTGTCGAAATCTGTAACACGGCGACAAATGATTTTATTTTATACAAAGTATTATAATAATCATAATTATAATAATTAACTATTATAATAATTATTACATTTAGTGTATATAGCCAATTTGAGGGAAACTGGGTTGTCTGATCATCTGTGATAAATATCGTCAACTCTCGTGCCTCCCTCGACAGCCTCATATACCGTCCCGGTCTCAACATGACTAATATTCAGATCGATAACACAGTGTTTGTTGTAATCATTGGCTGACTTTGGAAGAGATGTTTACGCAGGCTGTAACACACCTTTTCACACACCAAGTAAGGTGGCTCCCTCCACTAACTTAACTAATTTGAAACGGAAGTTTGACGTTGGTGCAAAGCCTACTATGTCAGAAAACGACGATTTTCTTCAAAGAGGTCTGGGAACTATACTATTACTATTGTAACACTAAAACTAAAACTAAAACGATATTATTTCGTTTGGTGGTCTGTATCGACATGCAATATTTCAAGTGATTTCATTCAATACTCTCAACGCTATATACGATTTTCCAAAATGTTAAATGTTGTGCAAACCATGTGACGTCATAGGTCATCTTATTTGAATATCACATAAGTCTAAATAGCTCAAGAACTAAATGAAATATGGAAAAGCTGTAAATTGATATTCTTCGTTATTTGAAGAGTTCTTTCAAATAAGATTTAAAATCTAATTTTCGTGTCATATACACTTTAAAATCGAGAAGTTTGGTGTTGTGGGGCAAACACGCACACGTGTTATTCACACTTTAGTGTTTTTATTTGATGAACGCAAATATATAACATTCTCTGATAACAATAAGTTAAAACATGTATGTGGTTCCGGTTACATATTGAAAACAAATTAGGGTAGGTAGGTCGGGATTTTTTTTTTTTGAGAAACGTTTTTGGTCTATTGCCACACAGGCCGTCATCTTGTTCCATTATATTGTTGTGCAAGAATGGCGGCCTGGGAACTAATTCAGCAAAATGGCGATTGTTACAAAGCCAGCGACGGTGGCAGGTCACGTAGGGTCAACACTAGAGGCAATCCACCGAGGGTCTTTCACCGAGTGGGGACTAGGACTAGTTACTATATTACCAACTGTTTTTGACTGTTTTAAGTGTTTTTAGGAGTACATAATTAAAGACCAATAATCGGCAATTGTCAAATGCTTTTAGATTACCAATAATGGGTAATTCCACAACAGTAAATTGTAGCATTCTAAAACCCAACCCCAACACAACACAAATCCTAAACCCTAATCCCCCCCGCCTTCAACTTCATTGTAACCCTAACTCCCAACCTTAATTTTTAAAAAACTAAGAAACTTGAATAATTTAGCAACTATAGTCGTAGTCCCCACTTGGTTGGGTTGGGATTGGTGTTGTGTTGGGGTTGAGTTCTAGAATCCTACAATATACTGTTGTGGAATTACCCATTATTGGTAATCTAAGAGTATTTGACAATTGGAGATTATTGGTAATATAAAGAGTCAAGATAACCTGGCAGGGCAGAAATATAATTTAGCAACTAGTACTAGTCCCCACTCGGTTAAAGACCGTCAGTGGATTGCCTCTAGTGCCGACCGTCACGTAGTGATCATATTTTATGATTTTACCAGCGTAAAACTTATTTTATCATCAAAGTCTGTGTAAAAACTATAACACCTACCTTTTTATGGCTAATAGTCCTTATAGCGCTAATAGCGCAAAAATATGTCACAAAATTTATAGGGTCTGATGAGCTGAGCTCGGTCGGGTAACCGGAACCACACATATTTTTTTATTTGGCCTGACATAAATTCCATACATTTGCATATCAAACAAACTGATATATCTCAAAAAGAAAGAGAAACGAAAATCTTCAAAAGAAGTTACTTTATTATTTTAAAAGTTCTTCCAAATAAGACAAAACATTTTGAGGTGAGGGGCACTTTAATATTATTATTAATATTATTAACATTATTATTAAGATAATTATTGATCATGAGCCAATTCTCGAGTTACAGTGGCTAACAACTTACTTGAATCATCCCAGCCGCTATTATCGTCACTTGGAGCGAAGTCTTTATCGAAAGAGGATTGGACTTGAGTGTGAGTAGTTGACGGATAAAATGGCGGAGCATCAGCGTGGATTTGAGATCTACTGCTCACTTCGGATTCCCCCAGGAAATTGAGCCCATGTTCGTTGGCGGTCAGTTCATCCGGAGCGGTCACTTCAGACTTTGGTGGATCAATTGGCGCTTCGCCGTTTGGAACTTCAGGCTGCAAGGAGAAACAAATATTTATTTTGTCTTGTGAGCTCTCGTGCGGTGAACCAATTTAATTAAGAGCTCAATAGACAAAGGAAATTCCGCCCCACGTGCAAAATTCCACTTATTGGAAATCAATCTTTAAAGTTACTACATTAATGGCAGCAGTAGGACGTTGTAAACAACTTACTACAAGATTTAGTCAATTGTTTACTACTCAAGCTTTAACGCAAACTCAGAAAAATGTTTCTGAGCCCCAGACGGGAATCGAACCCGCGATCTTCTGACCTCCAGTTAGACGCTCTAACCATTGAGCTACCAGAACTCGGATGGCAGAACGAACGCTACGTTGTTTACTAATTTATACGTGCGACATACGTACTGCTAATTCAGCAGTTTCTATATGTCTGATAGAAAAGATTATTGAGAGTGCAGCTTTAGCAGTACGTATGTCGCACATACACAACGTATTCTTCGCTCCGCCATCTGGGACTTGGTATAGCTCAATATATGATATATAGTTTGTGTTTAAGCTTGAGTAGCAAACAATTCACTAAATTGAAATAACAAAGCTGCAAGTCACTAAAATTTATCACTACAAAATTAAAGGAGGTTGCTCCATAATCCATGATTTATTTCTTATCAATAAAAAGTAAACATATAGTTGAGATACTGACGATGTTCTTAGCTTTGAAAGTACATCTCATGCTATTGAAATTTGTCTTCAAAAGAGCCAAAATATTCGACAGTGAAAACCTGGCAGTGTACTTAGACGTTAGAATGTTTATAATCGAGATTAGGCACATGTTCTGACTTCAAACGATACCAAGAGCAGCCATTACTGTATTTGTAAATAAGTTGGACTCTTGACGTCACAAGGATAGTGCCACGTTGCTTAGCACTCTTCAAAATGGTGGCTTTGACTGACAAATATGTGTAATCTTCAGAAGACGAATTTCAATAGGATGGGAATGGGATGTACTTGCAAAGCTCAGAACAATGTCAGTATCACAAATATATGTTTACTTTTTATAAGAAAAAAATGGATTATGGAACGATCCTTTAAAGTGGCTATCTCTCGTTTGGGGATTTTTTTGGGTCTTCCTGAGTAAAATCATAATATATCTTGTCAGCCAAAAATTTCATCTTCATGGACTTTTTTGCTGTTAAAGTTACCGGAAGTGATGTCACAAGAGGCATTCGAAACCAGTTTTCTCTTGCCACAAAATGCCTCTGGTGTCATCACATCCGATAACTTTAAAAGCAAAAACGTCTGGCCAGAACCCGCGTAGTATCCTGGTATTTTTATAGTTTTCTGTTTACCTCTGTTTTCTCCTCTTCAGTCGTTGCCGCCTCAACTACATCTTCCACAGGACTATCACCGGTGTCGGCTTCGGCACACTCGCCCTCAATCTCCTCCTCCTCCTCTTCTTCTTCCTCTTCCTCGTCCTCAGGCTCTTCGCCTTCTTTTGAGTCATCTTTTTTATCAAAATACCCAGAAGCATGAATGCTGTTTGTGGCTTCTGATAAACTCTTGTCTATGATAATGCATCAAGGATGTATGTACGTAAATCTTTATTTAAAAAGAGGGACACGCTAGCCCAACAACAATTGCTGATTTCCATGGGGGCGTGTCAATAAAAACACAAATTAATTATTTACAAATATTCACTAAAATATATTTCAAAGATTAAGCTCAAAGGGATATGGCAATATAAATTAACTTTGTCTCATTGGAAAGAACTCGTGAAATGGTATAACAAGACCTTTGACAATTTTCCCTTATCTTTTTTGGTTTTCGAAATAATTTGACGAAAGACAGCGTGCTGTCCGCCATCTTGGAATTATTTTCGATATGCATGTGACGTCATAAGTAGGGTAAAGTGAAATTTTTATCTTGCCAACCTTACGATATTATGAGCCAGAAACTCGATTATATTGCATTTCCATTTTCAATTGGCCCACAACATTTTGAAAAGCCTTCCGCGGAAATTCGGTCACTATGGAGTAGTTTCATCAGGTTTACCCTGCTTGTGACGTCACCAATTTCCTAGTTAATTAGGTCAAATATTTTTTTTTTTACAACATAAAATTTTTAATCATTGGATCAACAAAGATAATCATTTTACATAAAATGAATATATAAATATGAACAATTACGAATAATTTACACTCTCTCTCAGTCAATGAACAGTTACAATAATTAATTTATATTAGAATTCCATTCAGATAATGGAATGTCACTGGTCGACGGAATGGAAATGTTTCTCCAGGTGCGGCTGCCACGGACGCACACAACTTGACTTCGAAGCAAAGCGAAGGCAATCTTCCTCCTTAGCCAGCTCAGGACAATGGAGGGCGCAAACTTCTTCTTGGTGGCGAGCTTCTCAGCAAGGAACGAGAGGAAGTGATGGGTCTCCCTTCCACATCCACCAAAGGCGCTGAAAACGACCGGTGTGAAGGAGCCATGCTCAACTTCAACAATTCGTTGGTTGTACTGTCGCTTCTTCTCCCGTTCGTTGGCGTTGAACGAGCTGCTCAGGGTCTGACGTCGATGTGTCGAGGCGTAAGGGTTAAAAACCCGGACATCAAAAAATGCCTTTTCACATCTCTGCCAGAAGCCCCTCGCAGCTATGTCCACTCTGGCGTCATCAGCCGAGTTCGCACTGGGTGGAAGTACTTCACCAGTAAGTGGAGCAAGGGCGGGCTCAATTGACACGTCGTATGCAACATCGTTTATGGCAGCTGCAAGTAGATCACGGATCTCATCATGTCTACGGTGGATAAAACCTCCTTTCAGACACGACAAGGCGTGGTCTACAGTGAAAGATTTACCACAAGCGCAATAGGATGGAAGGCGCTTCAACTGCCACCGGTAGCGCAGGTAGATCGCGTCGTAGAACTCTCGCTTGGTGAGGACGTAGCCTTCATCGGCGAGCGGCAGCGCTGTCAACCAGCTAGAGGATCCTTTCTGTTGGGCGATGTCGTTTGCCCGGAGTTGCTCATCGTTCATGCTAGATCTCAAGTTGTGTAACAGTGACTTGTAGCGTGCCTCCCGTTGACTGGCAATCTCACGGCGTCGATGGTGAATGGACTCCCCGCATCTTGGTGCTGGTGTGTGGTTCTGGACGACAATGTTGTTTGAGAGATCTTGGCAGATGGTCTTCGAGTTCGCGTTTTCTTCTGCGCAAATGTCCGAGAAGATGGGTATACCAAGACCTCCCAGTCCAGCAGGCAGCGAAAGCAGTCCACGTTCATGTCTGGACAAACTGCGGTGGTCGAGGAGTGCAGGCAGGAACTTCGTGTCGATGACGTTGTCGATCTGCTGCATATCCGTCTCGATACCTGAGATTGTGCGTATGTGGTAAGTAAACCGATGGCGAAACCCAGACACAAAAGCGGCATACGCTGCTTGAGGCTGGAATTTCGCAATCTCACTTAACACATGGAGCTGGTTGCACCACCTCCCAACCAAAGTTCGGACGTACTCAGCTTTCCCCTCCTCCGAGCCGATGTATCCTCCAAGGTATTTGTGTCCACTGGTTGAAATGCAAACATCAGTTCCAGCGAAGTCTCTTCCAGATGTGGCTTCACAATCAACCAGGTCTTATCGGCTCGTGGGTAGTAACCAAGACGCGGACCGTGGGCGACGATGTTATCCCACCAGGAACGTAGGTCTACCAGCTTACCAGCACCACTCAGGTCGTCAGCGAAGGCAACGTGTCGTACATCCTGGGCCATTCCACTTGATCATTTGCAACAAGGGAGTAATGGCGACGGCATACAACGGCATGGCTATCGGGTCACCTTGCGTAGTGCCCTCTGCAGATGAAATTTCTTTACCCCCTTGCACAAACAATCGTGATGCTGTGGAGTAGCAGTTGTATGTGTACACAGCCATTGCAGGACAAATGTACTTGATGTTATGCAGCATGACCTTCCGGTTGATGGAACTGAAGGCATTAGCAGCATCCACCAGCAAAACAGCATCTGTTTCTTCTTCCGCAAAAATCTCAGACATGGCGTGAACTGCGGCCTCAGAGCCTGCAGGTTGTCCGGCACAAAGTTGCAGATCTCCCGCACTATCAATGATGTGGGGCTTGATGGTAAAGATGATCGCCTTGCCTATGATCCGCCGGAGCACTTCACCAATCCCAATAGGCCGCACACCCGGGTTCTTGTCCAGTGGTATCAAACGGCACGATAGATACGCCTCTAAACTAGTGGACTGGTCGGGTTCGACCTCTACCATTTGCGTAGCCAGCTTTCTCGCCATTAGCGCAATGGAAGAACGCAGATCTCTTCCGGCGTCTCCATAATTCCGCGAAACCAGGATATGTCGCCAGCCAAGAGCATCAAGGCATGAAGGACCAGCAGCACCTTTGGTCTTCATCGCAGTTTTCGAAATGGTTTCCTCGTCGATGTTGGCAAACAGTACTGGGTCAACGAATGGTACTTCACCTTGCAACATGACGGAACCGTCCTCCAGTTTCGCGGCTGGGTGTTTCTTTCGCAGATCTTGATATACATGTACCTCATCACTAAGAGGAAGTACACCACCGGATGATTGCTCGTCTAGCAAGCGAAGAGCTCCGTTGACTTTGCCACGGAAGATGAAACTGGCGAAGGTCTTAGGTCAAATATTACAACAAGATGGCGGATTGTAGACTGTTTTTTGTCATAATTATCTGAAATATTTCAAAAACCAAGAAAGATACAGAAAAATTGTAAAAGGTCTTCTTATACCATTTTACGAGTTCTTTCAAATGAGACAAATTAATTTATATTGCCATATCCCTTTAAAAGAATAACATTTATAAAAAGAAGGTATAGGTGTGATCCAACTAAGGCATAGTATGGTTTTTAAACCTGTATAATAGCGATTGTAATGAAGTTTTCGTAATCTCGCTGCTAACGTATTTCTCGCTTTTAACAATAATCGCAAACGTAAGACATTTTACACAGACACTTTATTTAACACACTGCTAAGTATTTTTTATGTACAGAAACAAAACAGGTTTGACAGGTTTTCTGTCTGATCACGTGACCTTACGCGTGTTCGGGTAATGTCAAATGCTAATGTTAATGTCTATACCACTCCCCAGGGTTGAGCCATTATCAAGTGCTCAACAATACTCCCCAGGATAATCGTAAACTAATCGTAAATATAAAAGTTTTACTCGAACTACAATCTGTTCAAAATTCAAACAGTTCGGATAAATGTTTGTTCAAATCATTAACGAATAACGTTTATTTCGGAAGTCTCGTCTGTTCTAATCTTCGTAATTCACCCACAACAGCAGCGTTGCGTCGTGGACGACCGGTTGATGACTCAGCGGTTGATGACTCAGCGGTTGACGATACGGCATCCTCTGGTTTTGAAGTTGGTACATCGTTGATCTCTGCCGTTGACGACTTCACCTCGACCGGTATAAGATGTTGAATTGATCTTCGCAACAATTGCACCTTGTCATTGCCTTTACCACCGAGAACTTTAACGATTACTGCACGAACTACTCCATCGTCTCCTCGTAAAAGTTCCTCTATCTTTGCCAATTTCCAAAAATTACGACACGTTTCATCGTTCTTTAAGATAACAATATCGCCCACAGATATATCTATACTATTACTACTGTTCGACTTACTTAACTGCTCTCGTAGACTTTGAAGATATTCTTTCCTCCATTGCTTCGTAAACTGTTGCAGTAACTTCGTAAACTGTTGCAGCGACGTGGTCTTTTCGTTAGTGAGTAATATGTGCTGACTACTTCGTAATGCTCACTCGAAGGCATAGCGGTGATACGACGTCCATAAATCAGATGGGATGGACATAACGGATAAGAAATGGACTCTTCATCATCAAAGATGTAAGTAATCGGTCGTGCGTTGATCAGTCCCTCCACTTCTATTAAAATGGTATTTAATTCGTCGTAGGTCAGACTTGTTCTGCAGATTATTTTCTTCAAAGGCCTCTTGATACTTCGAACTAGGCGTTCCCAGAACCCTCCCCACCAGGGTGCTTTCTCGGTGATAAATCTCCATGTTATACGATTGTTCGTTAAGTAACGCCAAACTTCTGGCGCTCGGTTCAATTTGCAGATCTCTTTGCATGCTCCCTTGAACGTCTTGGCATTATCGGATAGCAGTATAACGACGGTAGTCCTCGCCGACTTGCAAATCTACGGAAAGCTCTTAAGAATGATGGTACATCCAACGACTGTGTAAGCTCCAGATGCACAGCTCTAGTTGATGCGCATGTAAACAATAGAATGTAGGTTTTCGTAGAATTACTTGCTGACGAATTTTCGCTTTCTCTTCGAATGAACATGGGCTAAGGAAAGTCGAGTCCTACGTTCGTAAATGGAGGTTCTTCTGAAACTCGGCTCGATGGCAGGTCGGGTGAAGGTTGGGCTTGGAACGGAACTCCTTCGGCCTTTCTGCAAACAACACATCTCTTGACAATCCGTTTAACAGTTTCCCTTCCACGTAAAATCCAAAACCGTTCCCTAATCGTAGTCAAACGTGTCTCTTATTCCGTTGTGTTTAACTCTATTGTGAACGTCTCGTACGAGCAGGTCGATTAATGAATGTTTCGGAGGCAGTAAGATAGGATTCTTGCTTTCCGGCGGTAGGCTGGCGTTGTTGATCCTCCCCTTGCATCTGATTACTTGATCATCATCGAAGTACAGGCCAAATTGACGAACACGGTCCGGCGGTAATCCCTTGCTCTTGCCTTTCTGGAACTCGATTTCTTTGGAAAATGATACCGATTATATCGATCTGATCCACAGTGATTCCGCAACATCAAGTTCTTGAGCCATCAGTTTCTTTCGTTGTCGATTTCGTACTTTGATTATCTGCCTCTTTATTCGTCGATTGTTTAACTTTTAGCTTGTTAATAAACTTCAGCACGCACGCTGTCACACGCAACAGCCTAGCGAAGCTGCTAAAACTGTCACAGTTAATGATGACGTTTTAGATTCACCTCGGCTGGTTCCACGTTCGTATTCGCGAGTGAATGAATAATAGTTGGCGGCTTCTTGATGGTTTCTTTCAATGCTGATTCATCCAATGAACTCGCTGCTGGATCCTTCGGGCATTCGCACTGAGGTTTGTAAAGATATTCTGGTCCACTCCCCCATGTAGAATTGCTAACGAGATTGCTTGCTTGAATGCCACGAGAAGGAAGGTCTGCAGGGTTTTGACAACCAGGACAAAACCTCCAAGAAGTCTTCGGCGTAAGTTGTCGTATTTCTTGTACTCTGCGTTTTACGTATTGGTTCCAAAGTTTATCATTTGTAATCCAACATAAAACTGCTCTGGAGTCGGCCCAATTGAAGATTGCAATGTCTTGATTCATTGAAAGATCATTTCGCACGGTATTGATCAGTCTAGCCAAAATAGTTGCTCGGAGCAATTCCAAGAGCGGGATGGTTTGTTTTTTCAAAGGTGCAACCTTGGTTTTAGACGTTACAAGCTTTACTTCAACGTGTCCATCATCATAAACAGCTCTCCAATAAACAACTGCTGCGAATGCTGTTTCAGATGCCTTGCTGAATCCATACAACTATATCTTTGCCGGTGCTGGTGTATTGTAGCATCGTGGAATTCGCACGTTGTCCAGATTGTCTAGCTCGGTTAAAATCGTATTCCATTTCGATCGAAGATTACCATCAAGCTCGTCGTCCCAATCAAGTTTTTCTGTGAACAACTCTTGAAATAACGCTTTCATCTTAACGGTGAATGGACTTAAAAACCCAACAGGGTCGAATGCTTTTGCTGTCACTTTCAGCACCGTCCGTTTCGTGGTAGGCAATGATCGTGCACAGGTTGCTAATGCAGCCAAGTTGAACACGAATTCATCCGAATCAGTGTCTCACAAGATTCCGAGTACCTTGATTAACTTGTCTTCGGTTGCGTTCGGTTGCTGACCAATCGATGATTTGGCATAAGATAGATATTCTTCCTTCATAGGTGGTTGTGCGGTTGTTGAGCTCGCTTCAACTTTCTTCTCAACGCTAGTTATCCTTTCCACAAGAGTGCTTGAGTTGGAGTTCCATTTACGTTAATTCCTCACAGGCAACAGGTCGTCGGACGGCGGTCACAACAACTTTCGTCGATAAACACCAGCTTCGATCGCCGCTTCCTGATGTTTCGCTAGTCCTTTCCAGTGTTGATTCTTGGCTACCACCCTCGTCTTCGCCAACGGCGTCGTCCGATTCCCACTCCGTGTTTCGGGCAAAGATCTGTGGGGCAGTAAAAGGGGTTCCTTCGTCGAGTTGGTAGACGCTTCATCACGGCGATTATATATTTGTTCTACGGGTCTAATTGCTATCGCCGCGTAAGTTCCCATAACGGTGCCGTCCGGTATTTGCCGTTAAAAGCAACGGCAAGCTGTTTATCGGCTAAGTTCAGCGCCGGTCGCGTACTCTCAACCAGGACCTTCGTCTCGACACGGGTAAGTCTTTTTAAAGAAATTTTTGACAAAGCGGTGGCTCTCAGGTAAGCCGTTTCATTGTCTCCATGCGAGTTTATGTAGTTTGAAATTAACACAGTGACGTTATATAATAACCAAGGTTCTCAGCTAGATTATTTTTAACAGGGATGCCAATGTTGCTTCGGTTTATGTGGGTGCGATTACCCAACATTTGTTGCTTCACCTTGTCCGAATACTCCCAATTTCACAGAATTTATTACGTTTATTCCTAAGGCATAAACTCACACCACTGCTTTATAATCTAATTATATAGAGGGCAAAATTACTCGAATATGATTGGCTAATGAGGAGAGCATTTTTCTTAAATTCAGGGCAAAATTACTTGTACCAGACTGGTGCAACACTTAAGTTATTATGTTGTTTTATTTGTAAATTCAAGCTCCCCTGTTCTCTTAAGTCGATGCTTGACTAAATAAAGTTCGTTGTACCGTAATGTACAGTTTACTTTCAGTGGATTGTATAGCTGTTTTTCACGCTTGGTTTTGACATTTAGCTGGCCTCCTCATGTGGTTCAAGTGTGTAGCTAACTTATTTAGGAATAAATTTTGCCCTCTATATGATGAACAGTTCATCACATGATTCCTCGTAAAATTAAGGTTTAATTTCACAAATTGTGAATCTTTGGAAACACGCGTGAAATTAATCCTTAATTTTCCTCGGCCCCATGCGATTACCTACTGTATACCAATTTTGATGAATAAAAACACAATTCTAATGGTAAATTGTTGATTATAACTAAATCATCTTAACACAAACTGCACATCGTGCCGTTTGCGAGCGTTTTTTATTTATTTGCAAACTTAGAACAATTCACAATTGCGAGCTGGGTCCAGTTACCCTTTAAGAGTACTTACTGTTTGTATGTACGTACCGTATTTCCTCGATTAAGCGCCCCGGGGCGCTTATTAATTTTGAGACTAAAATGAGGGGTGCTTATTCGAGGGGGGCGCTTACTCGGGGGGGGGGGCGCTTTTTACAAAATATACAAAATCATGTCAAGAATAGCATACTTAAGAATTGCTGAGAAGTTACACGTGGAGCTGGTGAAAGCGAAAGAAACGTACAGGCACATGGACATAAATGTGAATGACTTTCAATTAAAAAAGAAAGTTTGTTTCTAGAAATTGCGTTGTAATTTAAATTAGTATGTAGAGAGGGGCGCTTATTTGAGGGGGGGGGGGGGGGGGGGGGCGCTTAATCGAGGAAATACGGTATGTTAGTACGTGCTTGACTTAGTTACGTTTCGTAAATAATGCAATTATGCAACAGCCTCATATACCGTCCTGATATCATCACATATTAAATTCAGGTGTGTTAAATAGATAGTAATCATCGGCTGATTTTGAAAATAAAGAGACTCCTATGCCAAACGTACGAGTTTTACCTCCATTGAAGTGTTACAAAATAGCGCTTTCGTTTTGCAAAGCATGACGGGTCAATATCGTAACAACAAAATAATTGTAAGACCTAGACTCGGCTACCACAGCAGTCCGAATAATAAACCCTTATATTATACCTCAACTATAAATTGTCCAATCAAAGAGCTAGATTTGTACCACGTGACCAGTTAATTTAAACTCGAATTCCCTGCTGTGGGGTATAATAGTGAATTCCCCTCTGTGGAGGGGTATTCATTAACTCGAGTATCACGCGCGAAACCAAATACCACGCACGAAAACCAAAACACGCGCGTAAACTAAGACGATCTTGTAAACAATGGAGGAACAACAAGACGTTTCAAGACAGCATTCAAGATTGTTTCGGTATAATATATCATTTATAGACCCTCCGCTCGGGGAATTCGCCGAAATATTAGCCATCGAAGATATATCATCCCTCTGGGTAATGTTTCGTCGAATTCCCCTTGCTCCGGGTCTATAAATGATAATTATTATTACATTGAGTCGGTTTCCTTTGATGTACCGCGGGATGTATGCACCAATTAGATAAGAAATGAAGAAAAAACTAAGAAAATCTTTGTCCAAGGTGGACAAAATCGACAAAACTTTCCTCAATATAATAATAAGTCAGATAAACACCTCAAACGTCGGGATTTATGCGATATACAGCCCTCGGACGCATAACCTCGGGGCTGTATGCCGCATAAATCCCTCGTTCTCAGTGCTTGTCTATTACATATAATATGTTGTTGCAGCATGTGTAGTAAAGGATACAAGTAGTTCCTGAGAAGACCTTAGAAGAACCAGAAAATAACTCCAGTAGATGTTGACTGGCTGTTGCAATCTGCTCTTCTATAGTTGCTTCATCATCTTCCTCTGGTGTTATTACTTTATACAGTTCGTCAATATGCTTTAAAACATCCTCACCCAAAGCCTAAAAACAAAATACAAAAATATTCAAGAATAATCATTTAGAAAGGAAAATGACATAAAACGTCAAATCATCATCGATGGGCTGATAATTCTTCAAAGACTTTTTTCGTCGTTTCATTTTGCGAGGGCTTATTTTGCGAGGGCTTATTTTAAGGTGGCTCGATAGTCAAAATGGAGTCATTTTGAGAGCATTTTGCATCATACTACACATTTTATACAGTCATATATTTTTATACATAAGTAGTTAACATGGTCCAATAGCATTTACAAAAAATTTACAAAAAATTGCATAAAAATGTTTGTAATGCAGATCTGAGCTTCATTGTGGTTATTGCATAGCTCTAGTGGCGGTCTTGTACTCTTGTTCACTGAAAAGTTTTATACCCTCAACGTTTACAGGTAGTGGAGAGGGATATGAGAGTGGGCTGAAGAGGGAAGATGCACATGATCGTGGAGAGTGGAGGAAACTGTCGTGGGGAACCATCGGCCAACCCCTGCGTAAGCGGGGAAAACGGCCGTAAAACGTCTGTTGTTGTTTGTTTGTTTTGTTTACCAAAGTGGAGAAATTGTGTTTCCAATAAATCCAGAAAACTAATTTGCATAAGTGTGAAACGTTTCAATAATCAAGACCACCACTAGAGCTATGCAATCACAGATGCAACTAACCAAAACAAAGAAAAATGTAATTTTTCATGATTTAGACTATCGAGCCACCTTAAGTTCAGTTTATAATTGGATCCGAAAACCTAAAACCTACCAAGAATGGTCCATAACATACTGTATATTGGCTGCCACCTTTAAACCTACAGCTTAGTAAGTTTTCCCCAAAGCCTTTCAACTACATCTCTCTATTATACTCACCGCTGCACCATTAGTCCCATTGATAAAGTCTTCGCGAGACTCGTCAGACAACTGGTTCAACAGATTCTGCAATTCCAAAAACATTTTTAATTGTGGCTAAGTCTGCCTCTCGTCGAGTGGCTAATCGGAGAGCTTCTTCCTTTTTGGCTTGCTTTTTCTGCTGTTTTGCATGCTAAAATGAATGTAAAAGACAATTCAGGTTGATTTCTAACAAAGGGCCTTCACTCAAAGTGTTTAGACCATACTGAAGGTCACACTATGACAGGGCTCAAATTAACGGCCAGTCAACGGACAATGACCGGCCAAAAATGCCTCTTGACCGGTCACTTTTTTACCTCACCGGTCATTTTGACCGGCGACCTACTGGCCGTTATTTTGAACCCTGCACTATTTCGACAGTATGCACCAAACATTTTACAGTACTAAATATGAATGTCTACACTGCCTACACAGTACACTGAATTGATGTCACTCAACAAGAGCACTTAACAAGCTCACATTAGGCTAGAAAACACACAATTGGCATTTTCAAATTTTCCAGCTATTGAACAGCTAGACATTATAGCAAAAAGATTGCTGTTTGTGGTAAACAGCTACAGTATGTTGCTGTGTCTGTAAGTAGTAAACAAGTGGAATTAACCCTTTATATCCCAAGAGTAATAATAAAAAAATTGGCATTTTCAAGAAAAAAGATCAAGATAATCTCTTGTCATTTGCCTTTGCAAAAAAACTTTCTTTCATGTTACGAAAATACTTGAAATCAGCGCTGTCTTCTCGTTTCTTCACTGTCTTGTAATAATAATAATAATAATTTTTTTTTTTTTTAATAATAATAATGGAAACTTTATTCATTTATGATTGACGTATACTACAGTGATAAAATCCAAACTTGCAGCTTCAGCTGAATTACAATGAATATTAAAATTTACAATATATAAATCTATTGATAAATATTGTGATAATTCATGGACTTGGAAGCGTGTAAATCACACATTGCGTTACTACGGTATTTACAGACATAGCGATTTATTTTTCGACATTGCCACTGGAAAAAAACTCGACAATATTAATAAGTCTTTTTAGTCCTCAGTATTCTGAACGAACATAGCAAGAAAGAGTGGTGTGTGGGAATTATTTCAAGTTCTTGAAAATGATGTATTGAAAGCACAATGTCTTTTGTGCACACAGTCAAAAGAGTAAGGACCAAACTTCAAAATAATTGATCGTCTTATACAAGTATTAAAACATGCATTTTGAAATTTATAAATATAAACAAGTACTGTAACATTGTGCATATATAGCCAAAATTTGAGAGAAGTGTCCTAATGCGTGAATTAAAAAACATATTTTCACGCAAATCAACAAAACCTAGAGTCAAGCGACAGAAAAGTACTACCAAAGTACGAATGTCAGTGAATTCCTCGATTATGTGCCGTGATAGGCCACCGATTAATGGAATCGGCTATCAGCACCTTTTAGCGATCTGTTCATCTCATAAAATGATTAGCTAAATCATAGACTGGATATTACTAGCACCCAGTCCTCTCTATTCGTCAGGTACCAAAATGACAATATTACAAAGCACAATTGAAATTAAAGGTTGTCAATTTTGCCGAAAAGTCAAACAACTCTGCTGCCATGTGCAAGTTTGGTGATAGTGAGAAGCTTGTGCAAGACTGGCAGAAACAATCTGACAAAATAAACAATCTGACAAAATAAACAAGCTACCAAACTAAAGACAAAATGTACCGATCGCGGATGGAAATGTCACTGGCCTGAACACAAAGAACAGCTTGAAAAATGGGTACAAGAAACCAAATAGCGTTGCAAGCCAAAGCATTGGCTAATAAGAGAAAGATTGTTGGATACAACCTACCAAACTAAAGACAAAATGAATCAATCGTGGATGGAAATGTTACTGGCCTGAACATGAAGAACAGCTTGAAAAATGGGTACAAGAAACCAAATAGCGTTGCAAGCCAAAGCATTGGCTAATAAGAGAAAGATTGTTGGCTTCACAGGGCAAAAATTGGTGCAGTCACTTTAATGAAAACACACAAACTCACACTCAGTCATTCAAGCAAAAGGCACAAACTCACACATCAGACAGAAGACGAAAATATTGCAGAGGCTTCCCACAGACCTTAAGTTGAAGAGAAAATAACGTAATTCCAGTCGTTTGTAATCAATCTATTAGGGATGAGCCGATTGATAAAAATCCAATTTACCGATCCGATAAATTCCGATACGATTTACGAGCTGATCGGCCGATTTATCGGTGGTTACCGATATTGGTCGCATTACCAACCCCAAGCAGACTAACACCATCACCGATGCAAATGTGATGTTAACATTTAGGCTTCATGTTTGCGTCAGTTTGAAGGGTGGATAAGCTGGGGTTGTCAATGCAATCTGACTATCTGAGACTGTTGCTCACATGTCTCTGGCTTTTAAAATGCGTTCAACTACAATCGCGTAATTTTAGTTCTACTTCCAGAAGATATTGTATATATTATTGGGCAAAGATGATGTGTCGGTAGCCAACTGCACGACAAAGGGAAATATGTCATGCGCCATATCAAATTCATTGTGGAAAAGTATCCGTGTTATAAAAAAGTTGACAAAAGGAAATATCACAAGAAAAGCGAGAATAATGTTTATCGGGACCGCCGATAACCGATCAGCCTGAATGTTGCCGATTATCGGCTTCTTACAATCTATGTTTGCTAAATTATAAAGTTATTGTTATCATTACAGCTTCATATACAGTCTGGTATCAACATTATTGTTCAGGTTGATAACACAGTTTTTTATAATCATTAGCTGCAGATAATTACAAGCAAATGATCTTATTGTTAAGGGGGATACTGAAGTAAAAAAACAAAACAAATATATAATAATTAAATTAAAAACCCTCAAGTGTTATGTCTAGATCTGCTCTTGTACTCTAAAAATATCTTTCTCGTTCTTGTATTTTATGCTTGCGGACAGAGTCATTTTAGAGTTTTCTCAATGGCTCAAGGTACAACAGGGGTTTCTTTTCAGTTTGATGTCATTGAGTGAAACAAATTAAAGACAAGCATACAATTTCATTGATGTCACAATTGAAAAGAAAACCACTGCTGTACATCAACTTTGAGCTGTCAAGCAAACTCTAAAATGGTGGCATCCAGAAAGATAAATATAGAGAATGAAAAATATATTCCTCAAGTACAATAGCAGATACCGTAAAAACTATTGACATTTATAAACATTATACTTAAAGGCTTTTTGAAAGGAATTTATATTTAGACTGCAGTTCAGTTCCCTTTAATGAACAAGGTTAATATTAAGGGGGAACTTAAAACCTTTGTATTTTGAATGCAAATAACACCAAGCCAATACAATAAGAGTACATAAAAGTATTTATTATATGACAATGACGTAATTCTTCCATATAAGGGCACGAGAACAGAACAAATACCAGGCCGTATTGCATGGTAAAATCCGTATTTCTCCTCTTCTGAACAGAACAAAAATACGGATTTTTTTGCGGCTTTAAAACCAAAGCCTAAAATGGCGGATGCGAACTGTCTTTTTAATTTTGAAAATGTAAGTACAGACATGAACGACGCCTTATTATTTTTCGTTAAACTCTGATGACTTTGACGATGAATATCTCAAAGCAATGGACAGTTTAACAGAAACAACATCTGACAACGTATCACAAACAAACGAGGAAATGAAATAAATACAAACTTATTCAATTTCTGCAAGTAGTCATATAATAAAAACTCCGGCTCGGAAAAATACTTGAGAAACTCGTAAAATACCCGGCCGTATTATATGCCAAACCATTCAATAAGATATAAATATTTTTCTGCCATAAAATAATGTGAAATGTTACATATTGGCAGATTGGCCAGCAAAATAGTAAATACCACGCTGATCAAAATTACAAAAATCTCCCCCATCTAGTTATATTTATCTGATTTCCATAAAACTATCCAGTAATATGTCTTAGGTATTTGTTTATATTTCTATGATTCATTTTTTTTTTAATTCAAAATTGAAAGTAGTTTTTCAGATAAACCTGTTTTGATGTTGTTACCATTGCAATAGATAGATAGAATAACTTTATTTAACCACGCTGACCCCGTCAACCGAAGCTGATTTCCACAGGGGGCGTGTAAAAAATAGGAATATATACAATAGTTAATGATAATTACAAAATATGAGGCACAGTTATAGTGTCCAACAAGGCACAAGCAACATGGCAATATTCAAAGTATTTACAAAATATGAGATAGTATTTAGTGTCTAATAAGTAATAAAATTTATGAATAAGTAACTATTTACAGTAATTAATAGTGTTTGTTTTTGTCATGATTGAAAAATGTGAGTAGCAATTTTCTTTTTAAAACAAGAAAGGGATTTACTCTCCCTGATTTCGTTTGGAATAGAGTTCCATAGGTGAGCACCGTCATATATGAAACTGTTTTTTCATATTGTTGGTACGCGGTTGTGGTAAACAAAGACTACTTGAAATGTCTCGAAGTTGGTAGTTTGTCATCTCACTTTTATAAGTAAAAAGGTCAGTGAGTGACTTCGGACCCATTTTGTTTAAAATTTTATACATCATTTTTGCTTTTACCCTTTTTCTCATCATTTTAAGTGGCTCCCAGCCCAGGGCATGTAAAGCAATAGAATGATCTATATCATTGCTCATGTTTGTGATAATTCGAGCAGCTCTATTTTGTAGTTTTTGAAGTCTTTTCGATTGTGTTTCGCCAAACACATCCCACACTTCACAACAATAATCGAAGTATGGGCGAACAATAGCATTATATATGGAGATAAGTGTATCTTTATCAACAAAAAGGTTTGACACGACAGAGGGCAGAGATTCCTGCTGTTATTTTTTTGCAAATATTTTCAGTATTACTCTTCCAAGATAAATGCTGGTCAATTGTTATTCCAAGTGTTTTGCATTCATAAACTTGTTTAATTGGTTTATTGTCAATGATAATATTTGGGGGAGCATTTAAAGTACTTTTTATCTTTGGTTTTGAGCCAATTAACATAAATTCAGTTTTAGCTACATTTAAGCTAAGTTTATTGGCCATCAACCATTTTTTAAGGTTTTCTAAATCAGAATTTACTGCAATTTCAATGTCAGTAATCGAGTCTCCAGAAGCTGTAAGATTTGTATCATCAGCAAAAAGCCGAGGTTTTGTATTATTAAGACAATGTGGTAGGTCATTAATATACAATAAAAATAATAGTGGTCCTAAGATAGAACCTTGAGGTACACCACATCTGATCGAACGTTCTGATGAGACAAATCCATTAATTTGGCACTTCTGGCTTCGATTTGTTAGATATGATTTTAGCAAGGAAAGAGCCTGTCCTTTTATTCCATAGAACTCCAACTTTTTCAATAGAATTTGATGATCAACTGTATCAAATGCTTTTTTTAAGTCAATGAAAACTACTAGGTTAAACATTTTTCTGTCTAAATTCACATACCAGTCATTTGTACAGTCCAGTAATGCTGTAGCTGTAGAGTGAGATTTCCGAAAACCAAATTGGGAATTACTTAGCAGTCCAAATTCAGTTAAATAATTGTACACGTTGATCATACAGAATTCGTTCCATGATCTTACTTATGGCAGGCAAAACTGAAATTGGCCGGAAGTTTCCTGGTATATTTCGATGGCCATTTTTATATAGAGGAGTTACTCTAGCCATTTTCCATTCATTAGGGAAAGAGGATAGAGTAATAGACTGATTAAAAATATATGTTAGTGAATCTGCAATGGCAGGTGCAGCTATCTTGATAATTTTACATGAAATCTTATCAATGCCAGTGGCTTTATTGCTGGATAGTCCATGCAAGAGGTGGTAAGTATCATTCACACTAATAAGTTTGAATGCAGCAAATTCCGATTTAGCTTTTTCGACATATGTCTCAAAATTGTAATTGGACATGCCGATTTTGCTTGCTAAATCCGGGCCAATATTAGAAAAGTATTCATTGAAGCCTTCCGCAATATCTTTTGGATTGTTTACAATATTTTCACCTATTTCCCAAAAAAACCTATTTCCCAAAAACCCCATCACAGGTAGATCTGGGATATCCTTATTAACAACTAGTGCAAGTTTGGTTCATGATATTGTGTGAATATTACATACAATTTCTTGGTGGGGGAAGATTTTTGGAATTTTTGATCAGTGTGGTATTTTGCCACCGATCTGCAACATTTCACATTTTTTATTTTCTCCCTGAAAACCTAAAACATATCTTTTCAGAAAAGATATACTTTTATGTACTCTTATTGTATTGGCTTGGTGTTATTTACATTCAAAATCTATCCCACTCTTGTCTCAGACAAAAGTTAAGTTCCCCCTTAAAGAGTAAAAAAGCAACAATCACAAGCACTGAGAACCAATAATTCAATTTAAAAATTTGAAAAATCTAGTCCAGGTATCACAACAACAGGCCTTTATGGTCAATGGCCAATCAAAATAATGACTCAGATTTGTCACTCATTTATTTCCAGTATATATTATATATTATACAATTATTAGATGAGGCTGAGCATGATATCACGAATTATCCAGAACCGAGGTCAATGTTATCTGCCAAAGCCGGAGGCTGACATTGACAGAGGTCTGGATAATTCTTGATATCATGTGTAAGCCGAATCCAATAATTGTTTTATTACACAATTATAAATGTAGAAACCTTTTGGCAGTTTTCGAAGTAAGCCACACACAAACAATTACGTCACCTACAGACAATTTTTAATGTTTTGTACGTGGCAAGACATCAAGAATTGTCTGTAGGTTTTTTAGCCAATAACAATCGAGATTGTACTAGCATTGTATAATAAATAAAAATATCTTAATCATCTTCTTCACTTTTGGACACAGACAATCCAAAAATTGCATTGTATTGTTTACATGAAATTGTAGCAAAGGACATTGACACCATTCAATATTATACATAAGCAGGCCTTGGAATTCAGGTGGGCATTTGGCAAAAAGGGCAAAAAAATTGCCGACCTATGAGGTTTGTAATGCGAATTCAGAGCAAAAGAGAAAAGCAGACATCACAGAGCAATAAAAAAAAATGTACAGTATGCTAAAGTTCTCTCTTGATATCCATAGTTATTTCAATAGTAAGTCATGAGAGAATTTAAACAGTGTTGATCTAAACCATTAAGTGTCAACTGTCTGTGAATTACAACTTTCTGTTTTGAACTGATTGTTTGATTGTAATACGAAACATTTTTGTTTGATTAAAATATGAAACACTCTAATCTTGTGTTTCATTGGAAGTTGAAACATTTTTGATAGTTTGATGTGGTTAAAATAACTATATGCAATAACTTTCAGTTACATTGTGGTTTATATATGTCGGCAATATTACTACAGGCACATTTTATTGAAAACTTGAATTTGCCGACCTGCTTTTGTTTTACAGTAGGTCGGCAAAACTTTCCCGAACTGATTTTCAGCTAATTCCAAGGCCTGTATAAAGATATCTTAATCATCTTCTTCACTTTTGGACACAGACAATCCAAAAATTGCATTGTATTGTTCACTATGGCAAGCCAAAACATGTCAAAAGCATTGATTTATAGAAATTGTATGTTGAAAAATAGTGTTTGTAGGTTGAGTTGAGGAAGTTGTATGTTGAGATTTAAATTTCACATGTTCAGAAAATAATTGATGGTTGAGAAAAAATAATTAGTGTTTGAAATGAAAATGTTGTATGTTGAGATTTATGAAACACTATATGAGAAATATTGTTTACAAGCCGAGAAAGTATTATGATCGAGAAATAAAATTAATACTCCGTGGAAAAAAAGTTACTATATGAGAAAAAAATCACCAGTTGAGTCCCACAGGATAATTCTGCGTATATTTCCCGCCAAATTGAGAAAATTGGTTGCTTTCGTCGATATGGACGATGGGCTAATAATTTATCTACAGTCGCATCTGCGCATGTCCAAGTGGGGGCTCCACCGGAAATAGGTTTTGTTTTACATCTCATGTTTACATCAGTACTGGGCTCATGTTACTTTACGAAGGTGCAGCAAGGAATTATCTTCACGCTTAAAGATTTGGAAATCAGTCAAGTAGAACAATCTGCTGCATTGCCTAACATAGATAACATAACTACATGCAAATGTCGTGATCACTGTCTTCAAGGAAAGGGCAGAAATTTCTGTCCATGTAGAAGTCTGAATAACTTTTGTTTCAAGCGCGTTATAGCGGTATAAAGTTTATTATTTTTATTGTATCCAACTATATGTATTCTGAGCAACGGACTAAAATCGGGACTGGAATCATTGTAGCGCGTGACGCTAATTTTCTTACTATTGTATATATTTTATACGTCTTTGGGCTTCAATGGCTTCATCCGTGCAAAGTTGAAAGTTGATATTCTGTACTTTTTATCGTTCAATTTCCAAATTGTGACACAACCTTCGACTTTGGAATTCTAATACCTCAAGTACTGGCCCTCAAGTCGAACCATCAGGTCGAAAGAAAAGAGTACTGCAGATGCTTCTAGACTAAAGTTTACTTACTCGATGCTTTTGAGAGATGGAAAACGGTAAAGGGAGAAAATAATGTAACGAATAACAAAACAAGGAAGTTGCGGAAAATTATGCTACCTGAAGAAATAACTAACGATGCATTCAGAATCATATACTATTAAATATACCGAATGTTTTAAAGGAAATTGAAAGACAAAATCGACCAACAAACACAAAATATAATTTCACCTTTGCGCGGATGAAGCCCAAAACGTATAATAAATATATGTGTAATAGTAAGAAAATTAGCGTCACACGCAACAAAGATTCCAGTCCCGATTTTAGAAATAAATTACATATAGTTGGATACAATAAAAAATAATAAACTTACCACCATATCACTGTCGCTGTCTCGTCTGTTGTTCATACATAATGACCGAAGTCTTCGCCATGGCACGCGCTTGAACAAAAGTTATTCAGACTTCTACATGGACAGAAATTTCTGCCCTTTTCTTGAAGACAGTGATCACGACATTTACATGTAGTTATGTAATGCAGCTCTACTTGACTGATTTCCAAATCTTCAAGCGTGAAGCTAATTCCTTGCTGCACCTTCGTAAAGTAACATGAGCCCAGTACTGATGTAAACATGAGATGTAAACAAAACCTATTTCCGGTGGAGCCCCCACTTGGACATGCGCAGATGCGACTGTAGACCCCCCCCTTTAAATTATTAGCCCATCGTCCATATCGACGATATCTAACCCCCATCCTAGAAGGCCTGATACTCAGGTTATATCGACGAAAGCAACCAATTTTCCCAATTTGGCAGGAAATATACGCAGAATTATCCTGTGGGACTGGGTACGAACTCAACTGGTGATTTTTTTCTCATATAGTAACTTTTTTTTCCACGGAGTATTAATTTTATTTCTCGATCATAATACTTTCTCGGCTTGTAAACAATATTTCTCATATAGTGTTTCATAAATCTCAACATACAACATTTTCATTTCAAACACTAATTATTTTTTCTCAACCATCAATTATTTTCTGAACATGTGAAATTTAAAAATCAACATACAACTTCCTCAACTCAACCTACAAACACTATTTTTCAACATACAATTTCTATAAATCAAATGCTTTTGACATGTTTGGCTTGCCATAGTTCACATGAAATTGTAGCAAAGGACGTTTACACCATTTAATATTATATTGTATCACCATTTAATATTATATTGTACTCTTTGCAAGGTATACAGGGGGGGGATTATTTAGGTTTTTCAAGACATTTGCATTTTAAGTTAAACTGTCATAACAACAACAATTTATAAAAGAAAATTTACATCAATCCATCAACTGTTGTAACAGTTGTGTAACTGTTGTAAACAGTTGTTATAAACAGTTACTGACTAACTATAGCTATCCGATCGGTAGATCGATATAGTTATATTGAAAGTATTTCATATTTTCCGTGTGGCAAACTTGAGTGCATGTTGTCTGTTAACATAGTAGAGTTTAATACAACGATAGGTATCAATTTCCCCCAAACTCTAACAGTTCTTTACCACTATTAAAACATGTAATTGTAAAAGCATTCCCGAATTAAACAAGTGTAGAAGAATCAAAGCAATACTTACATCGGCATGAAACTGGTTGAATTGTTTCTGCAAGTCTTTCGCAAACTCCAAATTCAGCTCAACAGATTCCAAGTTTTGCACAGCAGCCTAGATAGGGCAGATAAAATGAAAGCAAATATGGATTTAAATCACAGGAGAAAGGCGCAACAGTATCACAAACCAACAACATTTTGATTAAATGAACTAATAATGTTAGTAAATGACGCAATGCCCTTCAGGCAATATTATTGAGGACACATTTCTGATTCTCAAATTATTGGTTTGCTTTTAAAGTTATTTTACGACATCAGGCAATTTAAATTTAACAATAGTCAGTAGAAACAAGCAGTATCATCCAAGAAAATGTCAAATATATTTATTATTGTCCATAATAATTGCTCACAACCTCGATGACAGAGAACAGGTATTATGTTGACCGAAGCGTCTGAATAAGCGCTGAAGGAGAATTAAAATAACTTTACAGACCTGCTGGTCTTCATTCAGTTCTTTCCCGTCGGCAACTAGTTGCTTATAGGAGTCCAGTTTACCCTGAAAGTGAAACAGATACACACAATGAGCAGTCATGCCTTGAATGCGACATAATACGGAAACTCCAGGCGACGGGTGTTGTCCATGGACATACCTTTCTCTTCTCTAAATTTTCGCACTTTCTTATCGACCATGCCGATGAGAGCCTTCGTAGTTTCCAGGCTGTCATGGGCGACTTGGGAGGAAGATTTCAATGAAGCAACTGGCATCGTGATCAGCTAAATTCTCTTCTTTACAGAATGGCAACTTCTCTTGTTCTCGAGATTGAGTGAGCACATGTGCAATAAGATGACGTCACATGACCAACGGGAAACTCACTGGTTCACATCACTCTAAATGAGAAATCACGGGACGCCGTAACGTCGCATCGAATTAAACGCATAATTATTAATGCTGCTAAATTGATTATGTAATATGGATGTTGTAATATGGCTGTTAACCTTTTTGAGCTCCACTGGAGTTACGCCAACACCTAAGGTGTTGGCGTCTGTGTACGCCAATGGCGCAGCAAAATAGGACTTCAATAATATGATGCCAAGAGGCAAGACATTACTTTTGGCGCATCCCTTCCAAACAGAACTGAGAAACCAGAGATTCTACTAATAAGCCAGTTCGTAATGTCGACGGCGTATCAAAATGACGCGTTCTGCGTCGGGATAAAACTTATTTCAATTCATAACATCAGGCTCGGGAATTCAGTATAACGAATTTGCAAGTGTAAATAGAAATGCAAATGTCTATTGTGGTTAATTCAGCCTGATGTTACGAATTGAAATAAGTTTTATCCCGACGCATGCAGAACGCGTCGACATTTTGATGCACAGTCGACATTACGAACTGGGTTATAGGAAACTGTTTAACAACGAACGTATCACGTAATCTATAAACGAACGTAATCTACAAAGCCGACGTAGTAACAACCACCGACAACGCACAATCTAAAAGAATACATTGGAATGACCGTAGATGAATTTAAACAGCGCTACAGGATTGAATTATCAAAAATCTTTGCGGGACGATAAATACGAAAACGAAACTGAACTTTCAAAATAAGCCAGGAGTCTGAAAAAGATCGAACGCAATTTCGATTGCGCGCTGGTCAATATTGGGTCATCCTGCAGCATACCACAGCATACCCGGAAAGTGCAGCAATACAATGCAATCTTCCGACCGAAGAAATTATTTTAAAGAAAAGAGCCGAGACTAGTGTCGACATGCCGCCACGAAAATAAACTTTATGCTAACAGCGAAAATTATTCTTCATCCATGACGTTACATACTCTATAAAAGGAATATTCGAATCGTGATGTAATTACTAGTTGTCTAGTTATCATAAAGCGTGAAACTCTTAGTGGCGACAATAAGCTTCTCTAGTATTTTTGTTTATACAATTGTTCCTACCATTTTAACACTGATAAACGTAATTAAAGTTTGCATCAAATTAAGCTGTTTCATTGTTTAAAGTGCTTATGAAACGAAAAATTCTACTCTGTTTTTATGTCCCATTTTGACACTTCTTGATGCGCTGAATCTTATGGTGGTATCGGTTTTTCAATCACGACAAAGGAAAGTGCTTTACGCGTTTATATAAAAGTGGAAAAATTACACCAATTTTTTTCCACCTCATCGCGCTGTCAAATCACCTCTTTGACGTCACACGTTAGAGTCGACATAGATTCTAGAGATGAAAAAATCATTATTGATCTCGCTTTCAGAGGAGGAAGTTGACTCTATCTCAAACATCAGTAATTTTTCCACAGCTAAGCATGTGTTAAGCACTCGTGTGACGTCACTATAGAATGCTGCCTTCGGTCCCAGACTCTTTCTATTTGATAGCGATGTTTGAACGTCGATAAAAGCACTTTCCCGTACTGTGAATGAAAAACCGATAGCACCATAATATTCAGTGCATCACGAAGTACCATAGTGGGTCATAAAAACAAAGTTGAATGTTTCGTTTCATAGGCACTTTAAATTATGTTTATATATATATATATATATATATATTCGCGTGCGTCAAGAACGTTTTGAGTTTTCATCCAATATATGGCCGCCAATGAGTCACGTGACCTTGTTGTCATGGAAACAGAACCGTAAATTAGTTCCCATTGTATGATAAATATGTTTGGTAAGTTTGACTTAGTTTGGACAAAAGCCTGGGTACGAGGTTGGAAGTCAAGCCCCCCGAGTACCCCGACTGCGTCGTCGTGGGTTAGCTCGTCGATATAACTTCGTATATCCTCAAAAAAATGATTCTGAGTCCCGGACAGGATTCGAACCTGTAACCTTCTGGTTGCCGGTGAGACACTCTAACCATTGAGCCACCAAGACTCAGATGGAGAATCAGATGGAGAACGGCAATCTGCAGGAGGTTACAGGTTCGATTCCTGTCCGGGATTCAGAATCATTTTTCCGAGGATATACGAGCTTGAGGATCGACCATGTATCGTCTGTCTACTCCAAGCTCTCCCACATTTACTACAGCAGTGTGTATATTAACACAAAACCTCCTTAGTCTGCATGAGTTGAGATAAAACTTTGTTCGTTGGCTATAGAAAAGAACCTTCCTATCAACACTTAGGAAATGAAATGCTTCTGCTTAGAAATATTTTCCCGGCCCTCGTTAAAACCCTTCGTTGATACGTTGGGAAAACAAAAAGCAACTAATGTAATCCGGGTAATGTAACCCTAATTGTAAACTGGGATTTCATTCAATACAGGAGTGTGTTGCCAAGCAAGTGTGTTGCAATACAGGAGTGCGTTGCTGAGCAAGTGTGTTGCAATACAGGAGTGTGCTGCCAAGCTAAAGGCAAATTGATTATCGATGAAACAACAGATCGATCAACAACCTCACAGCTTGCTATAAGTACTCGGAGTCTATTTTTATGAAATGAATTTTAGTCTTGAGACTATCTTGATTGATTTAATTTGATACCAAGATGATTACCAGATGGGGGAAGCTATACTACTTTTATAATAGCTTACAATAGAAAACCTGAACGAGAAAGGGATTCTACAATGAAGAATGTCATTGGCTTCAGTGTGATACCTGCATGCAATGTTAATATACATGTTTGGAATCAACCACTCTGTTGCGCAGCTGCAGCTGAACCTATCTGGACTGGGGGGGGGGGGGGGGGGGGGGGGGGGGGGGGGGGGGGGGGGGGGGGGGGGGGGGGGGGGGGGGGGGGGGGGGGGGGGGGGGGGGGGGGGGGGGGGGGGGGGGGGGGCGGAATCTGTCCCCGCTAATTTTAAATGCAGATATCTCAATAATGGTTATAGCTATGACTCTAACATTTCACTACTTTTCCTAGAAATACATTGTCAGTATGGGCAGAAAAAATGGTGAAAAAATATTAGGTAAAAAAAAGTTACAGAGTATTCCAGAACACCTACTAACAATGAATTTCGACAAAACATTTTCAATATAATAGAAACAATAAAAATAAGAACATATCGATTAAGATAAATCTATTTATTGATATAATAACTTATGTACGTCAACAGAACAGCAAGAAATAATCCTGAAAAAACCCTTTTTTGAACTGCTTCAAATCCGAATTTTTGACGACCGATGACGTCATAATGTGTTGCCATGACAACAAAAATGTAAGGTATATTCAGTGTTACGATACCATTAACCTCTCAAAATTTCATTGAGATACATCTAATAGTTTTCGAGATATTGGTCGCGGGCCCCTCCCGTCTAAATAGCTAGGGTTAAAGATTTTATCCGTGGATTATGACTATCAAGTACTCCTCTGCATGTCATTTAATTAATCCATCTGTGCAGTTCGTTTGCCTCGAAAGAAGCTCCCAAAATCTGTGTATAGAAATATATTTTCACACTTTAATATGTCCAGCAAAAGATATGAATCATTCAAAGAGTTTCAGTCAAGTTTGCAGTTGGAAGAACTGAAAATCTTGCGCCCCCCAGGTAAGTACTAAAGAATAAAGAGTGAGTTTACTTCCAGGTACTAAGGTATCACTCAGTGACACTTAACAGTGAACTAAAGTTCTAAACCATATTATATAATTTGAAATATTTTTCATTTTTTGATTTGTTAAACTGTAGGTAATTCTGGAGCAATATACCGAGGTTGGCATTGGCAACACCAACGATGCAATATTTGCAAGTTTAATTTGAACAAGTTTTCTGAAGCCTACTTGGAGTTCATGGACGTCAATTTGGGTACGTAGATTTGCATGTTTCATTCAATATTCTTTTCCAAAATGAGATGCCACAACTGATCCACCAGCAGAGTTGGATAAACTAATCTCAAATGCTCTCTCCTCCGCAGAGGCTTAGTTAGATTTTTTATTAGAAAAAGCGTGCGTAGCTGGATCGAGGAAATTCGGAGGCGCGCAGGTCCCGTCGTCCACCGCGCGCCTCCGATTTTTCTCGATCCACTCCCCGCGCGCTTCCCCATTTTCCCCGCACGCCGGCCTTCCTCCAATAAAATATAAGCCTCTGCGGAGGAGAGAGTCTCAAATTCATTAATAATTCATGAACCAAAAACAAAGAAAATCAATGTGATCTTAATTAGCATTAGGATTTTGACGATTTCAACCTCAATTTATTATTCTCTATAAATACTGACTTGTTTAACTTTGAGATGCCTTTAATTCAAAGACTCCTTGCGCGAATTCTTGAAATCCGGTCCAGTCCACATTGTCGGCTTTCAAATATTACATCAAAGTCTTGTGTCTTAATTTCATGGAAGTGGCATACATAAGAAGCACTGAAGCGTTTAAGATCAACCCTTCCAGAAAGGATACTTCCTCTGAATCCAGTGTATCTTGGCATCTTGGCAACAGATACCCAGTGGCGCCGTCAAGAAGGGAGGGGTTCGAGGCCCCCCCCCCCCCGCCCCAATATTTTTCAGAGTGGTTTCCAGATTCATCCAAATCCGATAATAAATTCCGGGAGGGGGATAAATTTGTTAAGTGACTGCATTGCCTAACTTGAACATTTAGTGAACTTTGATCTGAATTCTGAAATAGGTTTATACAAACTGTATGAAATGGATGTTTCGCATTCAGGGTTCGAGATTTGCGGTATCCCGGTAGTCCCGCGCGCGCACGACGATACCAGAGTTTTAATTTTGGATACCTGCAGATGTTGAAACATTGGTATCCCACTATAGGATACCAAGGAAATCTTGCTAAAATACCAATATTAACCAAGATAACTATAGTCATCATAGAAATTAGTTTATGTCAGGAAGAAGTTAGCACCCATTTAAGTGTTTTCATTCCGGTCTCGTTGATATCCGAAACTTCAAAAGCAGATCTAAAGCAGCTCTAAAACACGCTGCATATTTCGCGTATAAATGCCTAATCTCGCGGAGTCTGGAGTCGATCGAGTGTTTGACATCTGGGGCGGATCAAGCATGCGCGGGGCCCCTGGCACATTTGCGGTTGCCTCACGCCTGACCCCCTCCTCCGAGAAAAAAAAAACAAGTCGGAGAGGCTAGAAAAATTAGGGGGAAATTAACCTAAAAATTCGCATAGAAAACAGCTGCGAATAGCTAATAACTTGTAAAAAAGGTGGGGGCCGCGTGGCCCTGCACTAAATGTGTCCCCAGAAGCCAGAAAATGGGGGTCCCTAAATTATAAACATGATGCCCTAAATAAACGCGAGGCACAAAAAATCTGGGGGCAGGCAAACATTGAAAAATCTGCGAGGCACAACAAATCTGCGGGGCACAAAAAATCTGCGGGCCCCACATAAGCGCATTGCCCCTGCACTTGCCCAAAGTGCCCTCCCCTTGATCCGCGCCTGTATTGTTGAAAACCTTGAATATATAAGAATCCTCATCCGTGAGTCGTCCATCTCAGTTTCACCAATTCAGCTGCTGAACTCTCGGATTCCGATGCAATGCCAGATCTAATTAACTCTAGTTTGTAAATGACAGTTGAGTTCAGAATCAGAAGAGTTTGCAATTTTAGCCATTTTAGTGTATTAGTGTTAATTTGCATAAATTGTTAATCTAATTCTGAAGTTCCAAATTTATTCAAAAATATGGAAACCAGATTTTCATTTGGATACCAGTTCAGCAATGCTGATATCCACATGGGATACCACCAACAAATTTGAATCTTGAACCCTGCTCCCTGAATAATACTATGAAGTTGTCAACCAGAGTATAACATTCAGTTAATAGAATAATGCAGATAGCTAGACCGTAATAATTCAAAACCGAGAAACTTCTTGAATTGTACATAGATATATTAGACATTGAAATTTAGCTACCACACAAACGGCTGTATAAATTGATGCAAACTCTGATCGCGTTGATCATGCTAAGTTGAAAGATAGAAAATTTTGCATAAGTAACTAGAATTAAAGCACTCCGCAGAGACTGCATACCTCTGCCAGCTGATTGCACTAGGCCAATTCACACCAGACCTACATGTCTATAAACTGGTCTTTCTTGAATGAATAAAATGCTTGATTGAATTTGTTCTGTTGAGTGCACCTTTTGGCTTTTGTATAAACAATGAAACTGACAAGCTAATTGTTTTGTGAATTCAGCTTGTTGATTTGTATAAAAAAAGCGCAACCTCGGAATTTCCCAAGAAATCCACTTTGTTTTTATTAGCACAAAAGATTTTAGGCCTCTGGGAATTTAACTGTTGTTGATACTTGTAAACTAAACAACTTACCATTAAATAAATGCATAGGATAATATAATGAGCGCAATCAAGCGTTTTTTTTCATTCATTTCTTCGACACTGAGAAGCTTACAGACAGATTTTTATCAATATAACAAACTTTGAAATGAAAATCTGTTCATTTATTTTTGAGATAACCTGCTTACATACAGAAAAACAGACAAACAAACAAACAAACAAACAAACAAACAAACAAACAAACAAACAAAGGTAAAAACATAACCTCCTGGTGGAAGTAAAAATGTAATAGAAATTGTAATAATTGCAAAAATCTTTCAATAAACGTTTGCATTTATCTTAAATTAGTTATACAATCTTTCCACTTAGCGTGATGAACTACAGTCCTGTTCAAAATTGTTGGAACAATGCAGCTCATGCAGTTGAAATAACCAAATAACCAAAGTCACGGTCCACAATGCATGAGATATGTAGTGCACACCCCCCCCCCCCCCCCCCCCCCCCCCCGCGCACACGCCATCTCAATGTTGCATTATTTGGCAATTAAAAAGTCTTCGCAGGTGTTCCTATAACATTGTACAACATTGTATTGGGGGGAAGGGGGCATGGTATATAAATAATATATCTAAAATATGTTAGTATTTAAGGACGCTTATGTCAAGCTGTATTTCTATGCTTGGTGTCCCAAGTAATTTTGGCCAGGATTGTATATAGATTCTTTGCAATTTTACTGTTAATATGTTTAATTTGATTGTTGTTATTTGGTTCCCATGGTAAAAGATTCGTTCCCAGGCCACTTTGTATAGAAAGAAAAATTTCTACTTTTCGTCATTGCTGGCAGTTACTGTTTTATTGTTTTAAGCAGTATTGTTGCATTGGAAATTATGGAAAAAGGATGTCAACTTCCTAAGACTAAATAAGTTGCTATAAATGTGGTTGAAAACAAATAATTATTATAAAGAAAGAGAGTAATCTGGAAATTAATCTGTTACTATAGCAACCACATTAGAACCATAACAATGTTTAGTTTTCTTGACTGAGTAAGTTAGCAAGGTTTGAATCTATTTAGTTGAACCAGTCTGAAGATATGTCTGATTTTCAGTTTTGTTTAATTTTAATGCTGACAGTGTCCATCTTGTGACATCACAGCTAAATAAAGCGCCATAATTCAAGAACGGGATCAGATATGAAAAACATGTCAAAGATATTTTTCATTATTTTAAGGCAATTCCTCAGTAATTCTTTCCGAAATGAAAATTTCCTGAAACTTGCCAGTCTTAAAGTTATTGACATACTTATATTAAAACCAAAAAAAGGTTGGGGTCACCGATCTTGTTAGAAGATATGGCATATCACAGATCAACTCTTACTCAGTATGGTGACCAATTACGAGTTGAGTAAAAACCGCATTGTACAACTTCTTCTTGAACCTTTTGACAAGAAAACATGGTATTTTAGGAGGAAAGAAACAGCTAACAGGGTTTATTATGATAAAGAAAGGTCGTTTCCCATATTCTTTGACATGTTATTTGAAGAAACATTTATCAAAAAAGGAAAATATTGTAAGTTGTAGAAATGATTTTTCGCTAAATTTCTGTTATAACACGTAAAAGTGGTAGAAGAAAAGAATTATTAAGGAAAAAATTATGGTCACCGACCTGCTTTAAGACCGGCATTATCAAGTAGTTTACAAACCTACTCGGAAAAAATTGATTTAGTCCCTTAATAACTCTTCCCTAGCAGTACATAAGCGGCCTTGTTAGATTTGGCACTAAATTGTCCTACAATTGTCGGAATTTTTTTAAAGTGTTGGATAATGCCCATAAAAACACTGATTATTGGATGTGCGCAGTAAATGTGCGCAATGCAAAACTAAGGAATCACCTTAAGTGTTCTTTAGATGGATAGATAGATTTATTTTAGTAGGGTAGCCCATTCAGCCAAAGCTGGTGTTCAGAGGGGTCCTACATTATTAACTAAATACATATGAAAATAACAAATCCCCTAAATTACAGGATTGAATTAAATATAAGGTAGAATGAAAAATTTAAGTTACAAAAGCTGAGAAGTGATTACGTATATTTGTGTTTTAAAACTGTTCAGCAATGAGGAAATGATAAGCATGCAGCTGAATATTTAAAATATTTCTTAAAATTTGCAAGCTTAGGTTTGGGAAGGTAAATATTGTTAGATTGTCTTGGGTTACGTCCAATATGGATTGATCTATTTAACACAAAATATTGAACAAGGTATTCAGGAACCATATATCATGTAGACATCTGTATACCAATGTACATCGATGCATAATTCTCCTGGTTTCTAAGTTGATCCATTTCAGCTGTGATATGGCGATACTGGATGATGAATTTAGTGTTATTACTCGAGCCCTTTATTTTGCACTCGTTGAAGATCTTGTGTGCAACCAGCACACAGGGAACCCAAAGTTGTATCAGCATAATCCATCAGCGGTGAATTAAGGTATTATAAATACATTTGGAAGCAGTACTAGGAGTAAACCACGATCTTATTCTTGCCATCATCCTCAATCGATTATTTCAGTACTTTATTACAAACACTCTCAACCTGTTCCTTCCAATTCTTCATGCACTCATGATCTCATCAAAGATGATACCCTGATATTTAATATTTTTAACGTGTTCTAATAATTGACCCGCCAAAGATATATTAAAATCATTCGTGTCACAAAGATAAAAAACTGGGCTGAATTTTTATTTCATAGACACTTTAAGAACACAATATATAGTTGACATTTGAGAGCCGGAATAACATTATGTAATTGTCATAAGGATTAATAAAAACTCCACACAAAGGGAGACTCGGTTCGAGTATTATGGTTGCCTGGTTAGTATTATAGGGTTAGTATTAGGGTTAGTATAATAGGGTTAGTAACTTAGTATTATGGTTATTGTTTAGCTTTCCTGTATGCTTAGTTAAAGTAATCTTGATACTCTTACCAGTGCCGGATTAACCTTTCCAGGGCCGGGGGCAAAACTATTTTAAGGGCCGGTCACAAAATGCGAAATCGCCCGTGGCTGTGAAAAAGTCCGATTTCTCCGGCTAGATCGGACATATAAAACTCATATTGCAGTTCCTCCGCTTAGAAAATGTTTCAGTTAGACTAGAGTTAGTCATGTTACCAATCTATTATTTCCCTCATAGAAGCAGACAATAGACAATGTAGATTCTGACATTTTGTTTGGACTTAATTTGAACTTATACTATGTCACCCAGTCTTGTAAGTTGTAAATATCAAATTGAACAAAAAGTATCAAATTGAACAATTCTGATTCGCTGAACTTAAACACCATAGAAACGAGATATAAATAAACTGGCTATAATTACACATTAGTCACTGCATTACACAGTCAGATGATACAGAGAAGAACTTTAAAATAACTTTTTGCGAGCCTTCAATGATGCAAAGTCAGAAATTATTTCGTCATTTGGCAGCGAGTTGAGGACTTCATGCTCAATACTGAGAAGGGAGAGGTTTGACATCCGTTCATTTCCCATTGTTGAACGCAGATAGTTTTTAACACGCTTGAGGACGCTGAATGACCTTTCGCCACTGCAGTTAGTGATCATGAGCGAAAGATATATGCACAGCATGTTAACGACATTTGGGATCGAATCGCGAAAGGCTACGTTATTCATTACCATATGGTACATCTGTAGTTCTGGAGCTTCTTCCAGTTTTTTGTCTTTGGTGGTGACATTGACACTTTCGACTGGAAAACCTGATCGTAAAATTGGAAGCCAGGAAATCCAGCTCTCGGGAAAGTTCTGGTTCAAGATCTGAAGTATAAAGTTCCACCAATGCTTTCGCATATGTTTCAATTTCGTCCACTTTTAACGTTGTGAGCCGCCGCAAAAACCCAAACTTCTCAATTACGAAAGAATATGCATCGCGTCTGCGGGTGAGAGCTTGCACCAACTTGTCTACAATAGGAATGAAGGAATCAACTCGAAAACGATCTGCCGGCGTTTCAACTGCGCTGTTTTCAGGGGTTGCGGCAACATCATGAAGGACGTAGTCTTCCATCTGCGTGTTTCGCTTTCGCTTTCGACATGTTTCCTCAGGATAGTTCTCATTGCCAGTCAGCTCTTTTCCCTTCTGTTTGTAGAATTCAAACATTGAACGTTGCGATGTTGTAAACTCGATCAGGCTATCAAAGAGGGCAATGGAACTATTAAAGTCAAGTTGAGGATCTTGGAGCATCAGGCTGATGGTGTTAAATCGTTGAAGAACTTCGTTCCAGAGTACAGCCATTATCCCAGTTTTCAAATTCTCCATAATTTTAACCAGGCCAGATGATTCCAAGCAACACTCTGGCTTCTGTTCTGCGTCGTCTCTAATTTCTTCTAATGCATTTTTAATAGATGCATAACCAGCGAGGAGAGCTTTGGTGGCATCTGCATGTGCATACGACCTCGTAGTACAAAGCCGTTTGACAACTGGAGTGTTGGACAAGACATCTGTCAGCACTTTCCATCGATGTGTTGACTGAGAAAAAAAATACATATAGTTTCTGCACAAAGTCGAAGAACCTAATGGCAGCAGGGCAACAGTCTACTGCAGATTTCCCAGCTAGATTGAGTGAGTGTCCAGCACATGGAATATAAAATGCCAAGCTGTTCTTGCCAGAAATGAACGCCTGCATTCCATTGTAAATTCCACTCATATTGGATGCATTGTCGTATGACTGGCCACGGCAGTATGCAATGTCGATCTCAAACTGCTCCAGAAGCGAGATCAATACGTTTCCCAAGCTTTCACCTGTATGATTTTCAATTGGAACGAACTTAATGAACCGCTCCACAGGGCCAGCAGTAATCACGTAACGGAAGATTATTGTGAGCTGATCACAGTGTGTTATGTCTGGCGTTGAATCGACTGACACTGAGACTGAGTAGTATTTTGCAGCTTTCAGTTCCGTCACAATTTTTTCGCAAACCTTTCCGCCGAGAAGGGCGATAAATTCATCGCAGATAGTGGGCGAAAGATATGACACCTTGCCACGGCCAGGATTCCCATATTTAGTTAAATGCTGCGCCAAAAATGGGTCAAACTGCGCAATAGCTTCCAATACTCCCAAAAAGTTTCCGTTCGTTGGCGAACCGATTGTCTCATTACTGCCACGAAAAGCCAAGCCCCGAGTTGCTAGCAGCTTAATCACGACCACTACTCGTTTCAAAACATCTCGCCAGTATCTGAAAGAGATTTCAGATTGCTTTGCAAATTCGCTGTCAATCCGGCCTTCTGAGTGTGAACGCACCAGCATGGCTCGGACAGCTTCCAAGTGCTTCTCGCTGGTCTCGTGTCGGGAAATAGATCTCTGAGAGATCATCTCTCATCATGCTTCCAGTCACAGAATCCAGTGCAAAATTGGCCATTGGAAGCCTTGGAAAGAAGGAAGCATGTGAAACAAAATAAAGCACCTTTTGATGGGGAATAGCAAAGCCAATTGCGAAGCGTCTGGTTTCGTGTAAGATTATGAACACGGGTAAACATTGACCGTGTGCACGATCGTTTCACTTTGCCATAAACTGTTATTGAATTATCGAAAGGTCCGTCGAGGTGTTGACATGTTGAGGAACCTTTAGCGATCCAAAAACAACGTGATTGTTCGTTGATGTCTTCCCTAACCCACTTTCCAAGATCGTCTCCTACTGCTCCTGGCGGCATAGGCATGGACGTATCCTGTTCTGCCTCTGTCACTTGGTCTTGCCCTGATGTTTCCATCTCATGAACATCAACAGATTCAGATTCCTGCAGTGGACCAATCTGGAGTTCGATTGTCCGATCGTTACTTTCTACGGAGGCGGCACTGACTGTAACGCTACCAGTGGGAGGTTGGACAGAATCGTTTTCTTCCCCAGCATCGGGATCTTCTGGACCACTCTTAGTTGTTGCGAAAAAGCTGCTTATTTTCGATATTTTCTTGAGTTCCGCTTCACGTCTCTCCTGCTTGTCTCGCCTTTCTCATGCTTTCTGTGCGCCTCCTTTGGATTTATTCATAAGTTTTCATAACAATTATTCCTGAACTAAGCTTGTTTTTGAAGTATTGTGGGGACAATATACAATTGAACGTCTTGTATGAGCAGTTTAAAGTGCCTATATCACTTGTGGGATCTTTACATATTTATAGTAATTGGAACATTCTAAGAAGATTTGTACTATATCTTCTCAGGCGAAAATTTCATCTTCATGGACTTTTTTGCAGTTAAAGTTACCGGATATGACATCAAAGGAGGAATTGCAAATCAGTTTTCTTTTGTTTCTTGCTTCAAAAATTCCTCCTTTGATGTCATATCCGGTAACTTTAACTGCAAAAAAGTCCATGAAGATGAAATTTTCGCCTGAGAAGATATATTACAAATCTTCTTAGAATGTTCCAATTACTATAAATATGTAAAGATCCCACAAGTGATATAGGCACTTTACTATTTTTTATGTAAACATGGCAACCGATATTACGTTAGATGTGATATGGTGCAGTACTACATGAAGTATTTCACTTCACAACTCATTTTGTAAACATGGCGGATTCTTTAAATGACAATCATGATGACAATATATGCCGTATGGTTAAGTTATTTTAGATTAAAAAAGTACGTGTGAGCGGTGAAGATATTCCATGCAAATGATGCAATATTACATTGCATATATTTGTTACTGTAAACACTAAACACTGAGGTAAGTGAGCGTTGCTTTAACAAACGAGTTTAATTATTCGATGATCACATTTATATATGAACTTTTGAAGGGAAACTATAAATTATTTATTATTCTTTTTAGGGCCGATGGAAATCTAGGGCCGGGGGCAAATGCCCCTTTTGCCCCTTAGATAATCCAGCACTGACTCTTACGCCAATATTAATTTTAATAGTGGCTAATTGGCGACCAATCAGTTCCTCACGGTCGTGAACGAAGGAGTCTGGTTACTAGTTGTGTATGACCACGTGATATAAATTTCAGTTTGAATGTCTCAAACTTGAAGAGACAAAGGGTGTATAAAATACCAGGAAACAGACATGAGAGACATGGACGGACAGGAAAACAGGCAATAAAATACTATCACATTAATATCATTAAAAGGTGTATCAACGTTTAGCATCGGTTAAGCACAAAACAGTTATGGTCGTCATAAAAACAGAGTCACCAAAGCCAGGTATATCGCCCGCCAGACAGTTGGCCGAACATGACGATATGTGTATTAATCTAACTGTAGACGTGTCGCTTGGTTTCCTCACCCATAAAATGAGTCCACGGTTCAGACCGATAAAAGCCAACCAAGATTTCATCAGGAGTGTGCTCAATCAACTCGAGAGAGACGGCGACTTCGAGCGAGCGTACATCGAGATCGTTACTAATTCCGGTCAATGGAGTCGACATTACTTTTTGAATAAATCTAGCGTGCAGATGGAGGCATTTAAAGATCATGTGAGTTTATATTCCAAGTCAGTTTTGTCGTTTTAGTTTTTACTTAGTCGTTATGTTTTGCTATTAGACGATATTATTTCGAAATTGTTGAACTCATGACGTGTAAATATTTGCACTTCAAATGAAACCGGAAGACTTGTTGATTACATCATCAGCGAAGTCTGTTTACAAAAATAATTTGCCCCATTTGAAATCGCATTTAAAGGCAGAAATACAAGCCAGGTTGCTCGAAAATCTCTTTAAATATAATGTCGAAGCTTTATATTATGTGTACTTGTTGATAGTTATCAAATTAAATCGGGTTTTAAAATAGAACGAAGCAATTGTATATATATATATGATAAATTTTCCGTAATATGACCCTTTTACTATTACTGTCAACAAATACATACTGTAATTCTATCTTCTCTGGATTTTAACCGAGGGACCAGTCATTATTTATAGGGTTTACTCGTTCGGGAATATTTTCAAACTAAGTTCAAATATTTTTATGACCCCTCTAATAGGGAATAAAATTTTTGAAGCCCATCCAAACAAGCATAATTGGTGAATTTAAAACCTGGTTGATCCTCTGCCTTTTCAGGCATCTCAATCATTGTACGCGCACATATTCTGGCAAGGCAGCCCCTTCTCGCCCTGCTCCTCTGCCTTCCCTATTTTGCCTTAGGGTTGAGACGCCTGGGTACGAGGCAGGTTGATCCTTGAGAGATCATGGGCACATCCAATATGAAATATGGAAATGCATGTTGTTGTTTTGAAGATGGCTGGTGCATTTCCACACTGATGAGACTCAGAACTCGTCTCAGAACTTTTAAAATCCTGTTTCAAACATGAACGTAAATACATAAATACACATGAACATAAATAAGAAAATTAATGTTTTGTGTTTTTTCTGTCTCAGTAAAAACACAAATTGTTTCTTGTTTCTCTGAAAGAATTGAATTAAATATGCTTTCGTAACTCTAACACAAAGAAATGAAAGTGATGTTATTGCCCCACTGAGAAGAAGCCAATATCGATTACATCTTTCACCACCTATTCTCTTGTTGCATCGTAGTGAGCTTATCAAACATACTAAACAGCAGTTTTATTGTTCAACGTTTTTGCTACTTCGTATTAGTTATTAGAGCAAATACATATATATATATATATTAAATCGATCTCCCAATCAATTAAAGGTGAGCCGATGTTTAAAAAAGCCGATTGCCAATACCAATTGTTCAAGAGCCGATAGTTAGCCACTATCGGCCGATTAATCAGCAAAACCGATGATTGCTTACCCGATGCTCACGTTTTGTCGTTTTACTGATCTCAAGTTTTGCAATGAGAGGAAGCCAATTCTCGTATTTTGAGCGCAATAAAACAAAAAGAAAACAGTCAAGTAGTCAGTTTCCTTTATTTTTGTACCAACAACTCAACAAGTGCAGAAATGTCAAAAAAGGTAAAGAATTGAACCTGAACAGTGAAAGCAAAAATGCAAAATTACATTAGTTTAGGACTGACTCTTTTTCTCATCAAGATCTGCATCATCTTCTTTTCTTTTGGCTGATCGAGCCGTCTCCTTGCTTGCCAGTTCAATGTTCTTGCTCAGCTGGGATGTAGCGACTGCAGATGACTTCTCAGGTTGGTTGTCGTGAAATGCTTCTGCTTTCCACCTCGTGACAACAAAGAACGGTAACCGCTGCTTTTGCAAACCAGATATTCAGCCTTCTATTCGTCATTAGCAATAATTTAAAAATATTCCCAAACGATACTTTGACACTCCGGGGATTTCTATCACATTAGCAGCTAATAAAATATAGCCGGGAAATCATCGTGGTTTTAGAAGAGCCTCGGGAGAAATTCGGAAGATGACATTTATGTTCTGAATATTGCCGAAATGAAAGAACTTACAGCAGCAGCAGAGACTAAGAAATACACTACAAATGCCTCATGAAATATAGTACGCTTATAACTAGTCACTATATTTAACAATTAGTTCACCAAAGTGGAGGTAAATATCCACACTATTCACCGACACTGAGGTGAATAATTGTTTTAGTATAAATACACAGGTGATCTTTTTGAAACAAATCGGCTGGCAGCCATTTTGCCTAAACGCTGTATTTAGGTGATTATCGTGAAATAATCCGAAGTAGCTTGACCAGTCACAGTGTAATTATACTAAAGTGATTTAATATATTCTTGACGATATTTTTCATCGGAAATGAAGTTTTTTAATATGAGCGTACCGGTACTGCTTTCTTAAACTATTTTATCTGGTGGAGTGCCTCAGGGTCGGTGGATCGGATGAGAGCGGTTTAGACACAAAAAGATGCCACGATATGCGGGGCTTTAATTCTATTTAGTTGTCAGTCGGGTCTAAATCCCAGGTCTTCCCCGGGTCTGGGGGTGCGGGGGATTCCACTGACTAGTGCATAATTGAGTGTAGAAAAGCGCTTAGGGCAACACACAATAAAGTATCTATCTAACCCTAACCCCCCGCCTAACCAGTTTTGTAAATTAAATTTTGTAAACATGGTAAATTACACATGTGAAATTGTTTCACATTTTAAATTTCACATGTGATCTCGTGTTACATTCTCTCAAATGTTAAATTTCACATAAGATCACATGATTTCATCACATGAAATCACACGTATTCGTGTGAAATGTTTGTAAGGGTTAATGTTGAGTATCATAATAAATCTCCTTTCTTAGATTCTGAAGTATCTTGGTTTATTTTCTCCTGAATCTGGCGTGAAAGTGGTGCTGTGTACTCGTTATTCTACTGAAAAGATGGGTGCAAAAATTATCTCAAGACAACCATGGTAAGGGAAATATTTACAGAACCCAGAATCAATCATATGTACTAGTAGTATGTATTCCATATAAGGAAGTGGCCTATGAGCAAATACAAGTAATTGACGAACAAATACATTGCCCTTGTATCAGCCCACTGGATGTGGGATTACTAAGCGCATGCGTTTAACAGTCAATTTCTAATCCCACATGCTTAGTCTCTCTCACTATTCTACTAATCTAGCTCCCCAAATCGGGGAGTGGTAGCAAAGTGAAAGGTGGTAAACTGACAAGATTTTTAGTGACGAAATACTGACATTTCGAGCGGATCCCTTCATCTCGTCTTACTCTGATGAAGGGCTCCGCTCGAAACGTCAGTATTTCGTCACTAAAAATCTTGTCAGTTTACCACCTTTTCACTTTGCTATATATCCAAAACACTGTCTACGCAACACGCTACTTTTTAACTAGCTAGGAGGCTGGTACGAGGGTGCAACGTGTCAGCTATTTGCTCTTCTATTTGCGCTTCCTTATAAGGAATATGTACTAGTATACCCCTATCGAATCAATAGACACTTCAAGGTTTTTCCACCATCTTGTAGGGGGTGCAAAAACATTGGGGCGAGTGCGCGGCCTCGTAGAATATGCATATTGAGGACGCGGTTGATTACCTACTTTAGTATGCCAAAACATGCTCGTTGTGCGGTTGGATATTGTGATAACGACAAACGATATCCAGAGTACTTTGTGAAAAGGTCCCATGTTTCAGAACTGGTGTTTCACAAGTGCTCCAAGGATGCCAGTACTTGATACTCTAGCTTTTCGTCAGGTTGTTTGGTAGCCATTGTATTTTCAAAATCACTGGAAAGGACACATGTTGAAGCAAAATGCTGAATATAGAAGATTTTGAAAAGAAACCAGCAGAACATTCGGTAAAGATCGCAGCGAATAGAAGGGAATGCAAACGAAGCTATAGGAGGCCGCGCGCTCACCCCAATGTTTTTGCACCACCGTCAAGATGGCGGGAAAAACCTTGAAGTGGTCTATTGAGTATTGAACCCTTTGAAGGATAGTACGCACTATCAATGTTTGAGTTGGTTTATAAACTCGTGATCAGCAAAATATCCTACTACATTAAAAACCTAGTGAAGTGCGCATCGTAGTGGCACTACGATGAAAATTCACCACCGTTATTTAGATTTTCTTCAGCATAGAATAGTATTTCAGGGTCGAAAGTGATCATCGATGTAAAAAAACTAAAAAAAATGGTATTTTGAAGTAAGTATTTTGAGCTCTTAGATCTGTTCCAAGTGAGCCCGCAATTTCAAAAGGTAATATTGTTTGTGATGTCAGACTCTCAATGCTACGCCTGAATTTCAGTCGAGGTTACTTGTTTTCTTCAAGAAGTATATGAAATGTTCAACCTTTCAGACGAATAATTAAAAGCCATGTGCAGTCTTCGCGTGACTTGAGAGTATGACGTCATTTCGTCACGTTGGTCAGGAACATGATCGATTAATGGCGGACATAACTCCAGGTTCGGAGTCAGAAAAATAATACTTGCCATCGCTCTGCTTTATAAATACGTAAACATATGGATAGGTAAAAATGTGATCGTAGTACCACTTTAAAAAACTGACAACCAAAATAATAATAACAATTATATTTATAACTAAATGCATGGCATTGAGGGAGATAGTGATTAAATGTACCAGAAAGCCGAGGGAGGTTTATTAAACCATGAGGGACATTTAATCACCAATCAACCGCGAAATGGCATGTTATCGCTTTGTAATATTACGGTTTCGGAGGAAAGAGGAGAGTAAAAGATGAACATCATTGGTCGAGTCAACAAATTCAAAGTCAATAAATTATAACTTTTTGGGTTGCTATAATTCAATAATTGTGCTCTACTTCATCTATTCATTAGTTATTCTATTGAAATATTATATTGGAGTAGTTTAGCATATAATATATTATATAGGCTTCATGTAATATATAAAAGCCGACAATAGGGACTGGACCGGATTTCAAGTTTGTGCAATTAGTTGTAGTCCGAGGAGAAGACTGTAACTAATTGCAAGGACTTGAAATCCCGTCCAGTCCGAATTGGAGGCTTTGAAGAGGCATCAAAAACTCAAACAAGTCAGTATTTACAGAGAAATTGGAGGTTGAAATTGTCAAAATCCTATGCTAATTAAGATCACATATCCAGTTGTCCGTCACGGAGTTGATTTTGGTTCATGAATTATTAATGAGTATTTGATGAGTTGCGTCTTCAGCAGTCCAATTTGTGAAGGTCGTGGCAAAGTGGTATACTCACAGTTGAGGTGACCGTGAGGTACTAGGTCTGAGTAGTCTTCTGGACGATCCTTTTATTTTTAGGGTTAGGATCTAAGTTGTTTTGGGGGGTAAGCATTTCCATGATGTATTTCATCATACAGACATGTCCGATCGTAACAATCTCTCATTTCGTCCAACCTCTTGCGGATACTAAAAAAGATCGTCCAGAAGACGACTCAGACCTAGTACCTCACGGTCACATCAACTGCGAGTGTACCATCTAGCCACGACCATTTGTGAAGGAGGGGACAGGAGGAGGATGTTGGGAGAGGGGGGAGTGGGGGGTAGCAGGAGAAGTGACAGTAGTAGTTTTAAAATACATTCTTATTTTTCCGTTGATTTCTTTGATAGGTGTAAAGGTGACAATATTCCTTTTCTCTGCGGCTGTATCGCTGAAATGACGAACGCGGAAGAAGAGAAGATGCTTCGTCCTGGTGAAAATGACTTCAGTATAATGTTTTCCACAAGGAAAAACTGCTCTCAGTTATGGCTAGGACCTGCAGCATACATCAACCATGGTGAGTAACGACTGTTTTGTCAGTCAATTCAAAGTTTGTCGATGTCAAGTTCAGCTCCTCGGAAAATAGCACGCCATAATTTTTCTGCATCATAAGGTGTCATTAATTCCACCAGGGAGGGGGCAGAAAGAAAAGTGCTGGGCCATGAAACTTTAAATCAAAAGTTGATTGGGCTGCGAAAACATTTGGAAAACCTTTGATACGCCATGAAACCTTTTTGATTAGTATCAAAAGTAATCGAAGAAAGCAAATATTTATATAGGCATTGATATACGACATGCATGTAAGTATAAGAAATATCCATATCACACCCAAAGAAAAGTTGTTTTGAGAACCCCTTGCCCCCAGAAATTTTGTATATATGTATTATAAAGTTTGGATTTCAGTGGTTCGAGACTAAGAGTTCAGGAACACGAAAACCCAGCTGAAAACAAAGTTGATTATTTTCCTTGCTCTATATGGCAGACTAACCTCAGTTCCCAGCACTCCTGTGATGTCGGTATGAATGAAAATTTAAGATGTGCTGGGCCACGAAACTAAAACAAAATGTATAGTTGCGTTACTTTAACAAGAATTTTCAGTTTTCCTTCTGCCCCCCTCCCGGGTGGAATTAATGACAGCTCGCTAATTTTATCCCACCAACAATTATTGTTGTTCCATCACAAATTACTTTCTCTATCATAAATTTCACTGCATCATAATATTCAACATTGCTTCATAAATGGTTCTACTGTCAAGTTAATTTCACCATCATAATTTTATTTTAATATAACCCGTTTTCCATGTTCTCATCAATTTCTTTTCTTACCTTTTTCTTTAGATTGTCGCCCGAACTGCAAGGTTGGTAGACTTCTCAAATATTTAAAGTGCCAATGAATCGAAAATTAAGTTTGTCTCATTTGAAAGAACTCTTAAAACAATGAGGAATAACAATTTACAGCTCTTCCATATTTAACTTACTTCTTGAGATATTTAGACTTAGGTGATATTCAAATGAGATAATCTATGACGTAGCAAGTTGTACACAACATTAGAAAATCCTGTATATCTTAAAGATTATTGAACGAAATATCACTCGAAGCTTGTCTTTAACGTTTTGTTTCATTTAACAATTAGACAACGAGCCCGAGTTGTCTGAGCGAATAGTCAACGAAGGCGAAGCCTGAGTTGACTATTCGCTCATGGACAATGAGGACGAGTTGTCTAATTGTTTTAGTAGAAACAAATTAGTGGACTATTACAAATCATGTATTTTCAAAAAAATTATCCAAAAACTCATCTGAAACCTCCCCAAAACGAACGTTTTCTGGCATTGTTTTGAATTTAAAAGTTTAGTTTATTAGATTTATCACTCTTAGGTGAACGGAATACCCCGACAGGCTAGAACCCAATTGATAGGGGTTCCAAGGGCCTACGATTTAAGGTCGTTATCCAAGAAGTCCCGGAAGTTAATATTTGCTGATATTATTGCAATGGCAGCACTTTCTCCTCAATTATTTTTAAGACCCTGAGTGGAGGTTCGACCCACGATTTGAACCTGTGTCTCCCAGCTCATAGACATGTGTGGTAACCACTAGACCACAATTTTATTTTGGGTTAGCCAATCAGATGGCTTCCCATGGAGAGTGACCCCCAACAATCTTCTTGTGTCGCAAGTGATGTATTCCCTTCCTGATTGGTTGGGACACCCCTATTCTTGGGTATACATTTAGTTTGTTTTCTGTTTATCACCTCTGTTTTTCTCATTTAGTTCGTCTCAACTGGTGTGTCAACGGCGTGTGTCAAAGTACTCCGCGACATCGATGAAGGAGAGGAGATAACATGTTACTATGGTGACAGTTTCTTTGGCGACGACAACTGCAACTGTGAGTGTTACACGTGTGAAAGGCGTGGCCAGGGTGCGTTTAGTTGCAAAGAAAATAAAGGTTCACCAGAGAAGAAATATAGTTTTCGAGATACTAGTAAGAGATTGAAAAGAAATGTGCACAGGATAACAGGTTGGTTGAAGTGACGATGTACGAAGGCTTTTAGGGAGCGTTGATTATTTATGGCGGGGATTGGTACTGAACAAGTTGAAACCTCGAAACAAACCCGTCTCGAAACACCAATAGGCAGACTCAAACACTGAATTTTTCTTGTACCCAACCATCACTAGATGATGCAACCCGATATACATGTTATACTACATACATGTATATCATATAATATGTATAAACGCCCTTTGCTTACTGTCCCGTCTTAGATATTTATCGGATGTTTATAGTGTTAAATATTGGTTCATATAGTATGAGATCTCATCATTACAATATTCTAAGGAAGTTAAAGTTTATGTTGGTGTTTATAAACATGAAAAGATGGCTATCTAAAATATTATTTAACAAGAGGTTACTTGACAATGTCTTTGAACAAGTAATCTCTGTGTTTTATATTCTATCACTATAGACATTAAACACTGATTTATTTGTTTTAAAATTTGCTACCCAATAGACCTCTTTCATAATGGCGGCCAGTCTAAATATTCTTTCATATGCATGCAAATTACCCTTTCTGGCCTCATTACAAAGTAAAGATTCTTTGGAATTACAGATACACGAACGAGGTCAGAAAGGCTAATTTAAATGAATATAAAAGAATATTTAATTTTGGTGCCATTATGAAAGACTAAGAGGTCTATATTTATAATGCAATAAAAAAAATGTACCCAACCTTTTACTGTAAAAAATTTGGCGAACCCAACCTATTTCTCTTCGGTACCAACCCCAGTCGTAAGTAATGAACGCTCCCTTATTGCAGGGTGATCTACACTGTTTTTTTGAATATTGTGAAATAAGGTCGACTTTATATATCTATATATGTTTATATATTATAAATATCGAAATATCGACCTCCATTGCACGGATATCTCAATAAACATACGAGCGCTTTGTATTGTGGGATGCCAGAAGTAAGTAAAAGTTTGTAAAACTTGACAAGTTTTGACCCAATGTGTTCTTGGTTATAAATATATTGCGCTTGGGCTACTATAGTGACGTTGTCTTTCGTGGCTGGAAGAGGAATCTTCCTCCTCAGAGTCAAAGTCATGCCTGCGACCTGTGTCGTTGCTTCTTCTTCTTTTGTTATGGGGGAGAAAAGGCGGGCGAGGGGTTATTGCGGATACGTATTTCTAGTTTTATGTTGTTCCGGGGCATAGTTGTACCGTGCTATCGCTATAGCTGTAAACGTGGCTTCAAGCGATCTGTATTTTCTCGGGATTCAGAAGCTTTACAAGAACAAGAACCCTAACCATAATCCAAATAAAAACTCTAGTCCTAACCCTGAAATAAAGGAATATACTAACCCTACTTTTAAATAAATATTTCAATGATGTAATATTCTGTGTATGGTACACGAAGTAGCAGCCATAATCCTCTCTCGCAAAGTCAGCCAATGATTACAACAAATACTGTGTTATCAACCTGAAATATTAGTTATGTTGAGACCAGGACGATATGAGGCTGTCGAGGGAGACCTGATTTATGAGTTACGTTATTGCACTGATGTGACAAAATCTATTTGTTGAATGTCAAACGATGACGAGAGTTTATGAACTTCGAGCCAGCGCAAGCGAGCGGGTTTCCATGCCGAGAAAAAATAAAATAAATAACGAGGCGAGAAAGGAAATCGAGAAGAGAAAATAATAAAGCGGCTGCTATTACCTTGCTACGATTTGAATTCCACCCACATGCCATTACTGATGAAACCATCAATCAGAAAAGCGCCGGAAGTATAACCTTCAGCGTGATCAAAACAAACTTCATGCAAACGTGTATAGGTGTCAAAGTTTGCAAGAAATTTCTACAATGTATGACTCGTCTACAACTACAGTCTACAGCGTGGACGTTTCGCGTTCTCTTGAGCGACTCCCTGAACGGCCTTACGCTTATCTGGACTGTCAACTGTCAAGGGAGACGGCTTTAAGGGGGTCATCACCTACCTATATGAACAGGTTTTGTGATTGGTTGATTAAAACAATAAAACAATAGAGTCAACCACAAAGAAACCAATGCCTAACCCTAACCACTTTTGTTCCATGTAGACACTCACAAAACCTGTTCATTTTAGGTAGTATTTACCCTTTAAGGCCAAATGACTCAGCCTCTATTAGCTGATCCTTTACAATGCTTTGCAAAGGGAAAATGACAAGAACAGTGTCATAGCTAGTGCTGTTTCTTGCTGCTTCTATTGACTTTGTAACGGCGAAGATTTGGAAAATCAGGCTTTTGCCGAAGCCTGCCGGCAGGATAGAGGATAGCCAAAACATCTCTTCCAGAAAGAAGACTCTTGACTGCTACTTCTTGTTCCTCTTGCAAGGTTAGATGTTTGCCAACTAGATACTCGCAGCCATATTTAGACTTTGGAAGTGGGAACGCTCTGAAGCCCAATTAACTGCAATCAGTATTTTCCGTACAGAATCTGAACGGGAAATTCATTCGCAATAGGGACCAGACCCATACGCGGCCACGGACACACAATAGGTTTCGCAGGCTAAGTAATGTTATTCTAATGTTATTCTATTAGAGCATGTTGTAAGCTTTAAAATTATATATAGCTTGTTGGATTATCTTCTATTCTCTCCAAATCGGATCGAATAAACCGTTACCCTGAAATGTCCCCCTTAATAGCTTGCTCATCTTGCGGGCTGATTAAATAATGGATACGTTTACCTGGGTCTCTATAACGTTATCGCACTTATCGAAACCCGAGTGACGTAATAAAAACACGAGAGAAGTGTAGGGAGAAACACGAGCCGCCGAGGCGAGTGCTTTCCCAACTTCTCGAGTGTTTTTATTACTTCACGAGGGTTTTCGATCACGTTATAGAGACCCAAGCAAACGTATTCTATTATTTTTATAAAATAATTCAGAAACAATTTCTTATACTTTGAATAATTACGATATATAACGCTTTTGATTTTGATTTAATGCAAATTCTCATTAGTTACTGACGTCATTCCGGTCTCCGTAGCGTGATCGAGACCGACAAGCTGACCAATCACAGCGTGCGTAGAGTAAAATTATTTTATAACAATCAATCAAAATCAAGATAGAGTGAAAAATACGTAATAATTTGTTTTATATCTCAGACATCCTTGGTGAGAACGCTGCGTCTGGTTGTGAATCAGAATCCGAAGGCTGTGAGAACATAGTGGAACTACAACTACAAGACACCTCGGGAACACAATGTCTGAACAAGACAAACAGCGAAATGACAAGTTTCTATGGTAAAGCTGAATGCAGTGAAGAGAGACCAGCCATTACTGCGGAGTCTATGAAGCCGGATGAAAACAGCGAGAAACGTTTGAGATCACCACGAAAGAAGAAACGACGTTATTTATTGACAACTCGGAGAAAGAAACATCGTGTTCGTAGTAATGGCCGCGGCTGTGAGACGTTTGAACCTGTACATGGTAGTATTTACGAATCTTTTAACGGTCTTTCTGGCTTGGCTTTAAATATCTCGTTCGATACTCGTCATCAGCCCTCGTCTCCTTGCCAGGTCACCGAGCAAAAGACTGGACACTTGCCCGACGAGCGTCACGTGGTTCATGTCACGGACGCATGGACTGTTGCCAATTGCGTCGAGCAAGAAACGTCGGAGATGAAAAACTCAGCGGATTCATTCAGAAATTCCGAGGAGTCTCTCAAAATGTCTTTAGCGTCATATGAAGGAGAGAAACTCCTCTCCCACCCGACCCAAGCTAACCTGATTTGGTAAGCACGTGTTCGGACGGAATTAGGATATTGATTTAACGATAATTAAGTGTGTGCATGTTTTTTAGAGCAGTGCGAGTGATTCGACTGCAGATTTGAGCTCTGATTAATTTATTACATTACGTTAAATGTATGAATAAAATTCATGAATATTAGATATTGTCTCTTGATATGTACATGGCTAGCCCGGGATAGGGGTATCTAGTACGTATTCCTTATAAGGAGGCGCAAGGAAGGCATTGACGAGCAAATAGAGTGAATTAACGAGCAAATAGCTGACACGTTGAAACCTCGTACCAGCCTCCTAGTTAATTGGATTGTAACCGATCCCAATTGTAAACATCATCCCAAAACAACAAAGGTCCTAGCCGTCCGTCCGTAGTCTCCACCACATCCACTCCCCTATTTGGGGAGCATGTGGGAAAAAATTGTCTGTTAGACGCATTCGGTCAGACAATCTCACATCCAGTGGGCTGGTACGAGGGCAATGTATTTGCTCGTCAATGCCTTGTATTTGTAGGCCACTTCCTTTATATATGGAATACGTACTAGAAGTACATATGGATCAGGGAAGTGGTCGATGGGTGGTAAGGGGCCTAGAACTGAGTATATTAAAGAGTGAGTATCAACCGTGACGCATTGCACGCTCGGTCGGCCATTTTTTGAAGCACGGAATTCCCTTGGTTGAACTGCATCCGTAAATATCTTGTCAATCCTTGATATAAATTATTCATTTTGTCTTTTAATTGAAAGAAGACATACCTTAGAAAGTAATCATTTCTGTATTTTTCACAAAACTCGACGTTTTCTTGAATTTCGTTTCGAATTATGCCAGCCTTGACTGACGCGAAGCGTGAAAGACCAGTGACGAGTTTCAAACAAATTGGAATTTTGGATGAATAAGAAAGCGTCTATCGGATTTTCTGAGAAGACTCGGCGAATTTCCGAAGTATTTACCACGTCAAGTTGGCAACGAAGCACTTCAAAGCACTTCTTATCGTAAGGAAAGATAAATACAGACGCGCAATGCACGACGGTTGACACTCACTCTTTAAAGGACATTGGTAATAAAAAATAAGTACCTTTTTGATCAAAGTACGTAACTTAAATAGTCAGAATATAGTTTTATTTATTTATTTATTAACTTTACAACCATATATAAATGCGAAAGAATTAAAACTATTAAATTAGAGAAAAAACTTTGAATAACTAAATATATGGTTGAAGGTAAGGTCAACAGGACACGAGTAGTCCCATGTGAAGACCGACCTTAATGAAAACAAACATAACACACATAAAATAAAGACCAGAACAAATATACAGTTTACAGAAGACATGACGAATTAGGAACAACAGCTTAAGTTGAAAGAGCGGCACTTAGAACAGAAGGTTTTCCAAGTGCGCATTCTGTTAACATCGAAAGATGAGTGTAGTAGAGAAGAGTAGTAAACAGTTAGTCTGTGTTTGAAGGAGGAAACGGATGAACTATTACTGTAACGGTTTCCGTGGTTGAAACGCTCTATTTTATTGCGAACCTTCGAAAGAGGTTCAACCATGTGGGGAACTGAGTTATCAAAAGAAACCGTGAGGTCCTGGGCACGATACAGGTAGCCCAAACGTTTACAAAAAATAATAAATCTCGGATGCCTTAACAATTACGAATGGTGGGAGAGAGATTGTTCTAGAGAAGGACAATTCGGTTGAAAAAAGAGTTCCTATAGAGAGACGTCCTTCAATGGTTGACTTGAAGCAAGTTGTATTTGAATGGTGCGAGACGTGCTTTGAGAAGAAAAAGTGACGAAAGAGGAGATGTCTAGGTCGAAGAGGCCTTGTTTACATTTAAAAAAGAAAACGAGATCCTTTAGTTAAAGCCAGTAGGATATCGGAAGTAAATTAAGCTTCTTAAGACGTTCAGGATATGACAACTCATAATCCTGAAGGATGAATTTGCTAGCACGTCTTTGAACACCCTCGAGGATCGCAAGATCGCGTGACGATCCTTGAGGTGCCCAGATCTCACTACCATAAGACAGATGAGATCGGACGAGAGCAAGAAAAAGAAGCCTGCGGCAACGAATATCAGTCATTTGGGTACAATTCCTGTGGAGATAGTAGTTTAAGGTTGTAAAAAATAAGTACCTTTTAGATCAAAGAACGTAACTTAAATTGCAGGAATATAGTAGTTTGAGGTTGTAAAAAATAAGTACCTTTCAGATCAAAGAACGTAACTTAAATAGTCAGAATATAGTAGTTTAAGGTTGTAAAAATAAGTACCTTTTAGATCAAAGAACGTAACTTAAATAGCCAGAATATAGTAGTTTAAGGTTGTAAAAATAAGTACCTTTTAGATCAAAGAACGTAACTTAAATAGTCAGAATATAGTAGTTTAAGGTTGTAAAAAATAAGTACCTTTCAGATCAAAGAACGTAACTTAAATAGTCAGAATATAGTAGTTTAAGGTTGTAAAAAATATTAAGTACCTTTTAGATCAAAGAACGTAACTTAAATAGTCAGAATATAGTAGTTTAAGGTTGTAAAAAATAAGTACCTTTCAGATCAAAGAACGTAACTTAAATAGTCAGAATATAGTAGTTTAAGGTTGTAAAAAATAAGTACCTTTTAGAGCAAAGTACGTAACTTAAATAGTCAGAATATAGTAGTTTAAGGTTGTAAAAAATAAGTACCTTTCAGATCAAAGAACGTAACTTAAATAGTCAGAATATAGTAGTTTAAGGTTGTAAAAAATATTAAGTACCTTTTAGATCAAAGAACGTAACTTAAATAGTCAGAATATAGTAGTTTAAGGTTGTAAAAAATAAGTACCTTTTAGATCAAAGAACGTAACTTAAATAGTCAGAATATAGCTAGTAGTTTAAGGTTGTAAAAAATAAGTACCTTTCAGATCAAAGAACGTAACTTAAATAGTCAGAATATAGTAGTTTGAGGTTGTAAATAATAAGTACCTTTTAGATCAAAGAACGTGACTTAAATAGTAGGAATATAGTAGTATAAGGTTGTAAAAAATAAGTATCTTTTAGATCAAAGTACGTGACTTAAATAGTCAGAATATAGTAGTTTAAGGTTGTAAAAAATAAGTACCTTTTAGAGCAAAGTACGTAACTTAAATAGTCAGAATATAGTAGTTTGATAATTCACCCCAGCTTTTTATGATTGTATTTCAAAGAAAACGTAAAATATTGAAAAATAGCTTTTACATGACTTTAGTATCTTGTTCTTGAGTTATTACGCTTCATGTAACTTGAGCTGTGATACATCTTTAGATTCGTTTGACTAAGCAGGCTCAAACCATGCAAACCTACTGAGTCAACAAGTCTCAGCATTGAGATTGTTGTTATTAGATTCCCATGGTAACAGATTCATTCCCAGGCCACTTTGTATAGAAACAACAAATTTCATTGCAGTTACTTTTTATTGTTTTAAACAGTATTATTGCATTGGAAATCATGGGAAAAGGATGTCAGTTCCTAAAACTAAATAAGTTGATGTAAATGTTGGTTGAATAAAATAAAGAGTAATCTGAAACTAATCTGTTACCATAGCACCACATTAGAACCATGACAATGTTTAGTTTTCGTGACTGAGTAAATCAGCAACTTCAATCTATTTAGTCGAACCAGTCTGAAGATCAACCTCGTACCCAGGGTCTCATCTCCGCTCGCGGGCGGCGAGCGGAGCTAGATTAAACCCTGGGTAGGAGGTTGTCTGAAGATATGTCTGATTTTCAATTTTGGTGTAATGTTGTGTCCATCTTGTGACGTCACAGCTCAAATTATATAAAGCGTAATAATTCAAGAACGGGATAACATATGAAAAGTATCTAAAAGCCATTTTTCATTATTATAAGTGTTCTTTCAAGTACAATCATAAAAAGGCAAATTTTCATTTCATAGACACTTTAAAGGCACCACATAAAAATAATGATAAAGAGTCTCCATGACAGAGATCTCATCGCATGAGGATAAATGCCCCAGTGTAAATGAATAATACTAGTATTTCAGTTAGTATCACAGATTTGGATTTATCTCTCCACAGTTTAGATATAAACGTAGTCTATTTTTTTCATGAAAACACTGGCCTCCTTTGGTCACACCCTATGCTTCAACAGTTTTTGTCGATGACGTCATCATGTGACGTCATCAGATTACGTCACCAGAGGAAAGAAGTTTGCCGATATATATTCCAGAACTAAAATATCTTGGTTATACCTTGAATTTATTGTCCATTCACGAAGTATAACTGTCCTTAACAACCGGTTATCTAGCAACGAAATACGTACGTCCGTACATCCTTTAAATCCCTTTCTCATCATCTTGAAAGACCATGGAGTTTCCAAACCACCCCCCTCAACTATCTACGAACAAACAGATATCGAATGATTCATGTGGAAATTAATTTAATATATGCAATTCTTTTGAATCAGTTTTAATTATATGCGTTTGCTCTCCAACAAGAGATACGTGAGATGGGGTCTATTCGCCTATTCAATTTATTATTCGCGCCTCAATCGATGGTCAAATCTTTCTCGATGTTTTGTATTAAAGCGAGCACTCTGTCTTTGGATGCTGTTTCTTCTCTATTTAAGGTAGCTATAGAAAGTTCTTCACTATCAGTAATCTTATTAATTCTTGGTAATCTTGGATGAACTCGAGGTTTTTTCCTAAAGGCGATTGAGGTCGGTATGTTTTGTTTACAGATATTCAAGCTGTGTCGTCCTTTCTTCAAGGTTTCTTCCAGCAGCATACACTTGCCAAATAATATCCTTTGTAAAGCATCGCTTGCGAGATCTTCTGCCCTCTCTTTCAATATTCTAGAGCTTACTTTCCTTTGGGCAACAGTGATGCACTTTTCATACACTGACTTGTCGTATATCGCAGCATATGGTAGAACATTCAAGGCATTATCAGCACTAATCGTGGTGGCTTCAAAGCATTGTTTGATCACCGCTTCCGTTTGATATTTGTCGCTCATTGCGAGCATTCTGATGATGTTGTTGTCATTTAAAGCGAAATCAAACATCTTAGGTGGATATAGAAGTTTCAAGAATCCCAAAAGTTCATCGGGCTTATCTTCAACATCAATCTTCTTTGAGTTCCCTTCTTTAAATTTTCCATTCAACATGGCCTCAAATACTGGAGACTGCATACAGAGTATATTACGATGGACATGAAATTCTACATCTCCAGCAGCAACCAAGACAATGTCACTATTCTTCCATGGTTTAGAAAACGCACCGGGTTTTTCTTCAACAATATTATTACTAGCGATATGCGACATAGCTAGTTCCTGTTCAGCATGAAAGCTATACACTTTACGAACTGCAAAGAGTTTCGAAATATTAAATATATATCAAGTCCAGACATGTCCCGGAAATACTTAGTATATTTAACAATTAGTCACTGAAGTCGAGGTGATTATCGGTGAATATTTAATTATCGGTAAATATGACGATAATCACCGAGACTGAGGTGACTAATTGTTTTAGTAGAAATTCACAGGCGTGACTATCAAAGAGAAACAACTGAAAGAAAGTAAGGGAAAATGTTTTAATTATTTTATTTATTCTTTCCGGAAGTCGCGCATCGTGAGATCACATGATTTTACGTAATCAACATTCAACAGAATATTAAAAACGAAGAACATACGAACATGCTCTGGCAAGTGAAGGCCAAAATATGCTTAACAAAAAGCGATTTTACTGTCAGATCAAGCAGAACTATAGAGTGGAAGACTGAGTTAAAGACTGAGTTAACATAAAGAGCAACTGTTGAAAGATGTTTTTGCTTGTTAATGTTTTAATAGTACAAAGCCGGCTTCACTTTTGTCCAGCTCAAAGTACCCTTGTCAATCTGCAGTTTTTACCAGGTGGAGCAATGACTTCTTCAGCAGACTTATAATTCTCTTCTAGATTTCTAACGTAGATGGAGATACACAACCATGCTGTTTCGAGTAAAACTCGGGGATAATTCTGTGTATCAGTATTCTGTCTCGTACAATTTTTGGATTGTTTCTGTCAATGTTTTTTTTCTGAACAGCAGCTCGAGGTAGGAACTTAGTATTTTATTAGCCTCACTGAATAAGTAATACTGTCACAGATTGACATTTGTTTGTTGTACGAAGGATGACGGTCAAGACTGCAGCTCGGATTGACAGCAAACTTTTTTTTTTGTAAAAACTGCCGTCTTTTTTCGGGCAGAGTCGTAAAATATCGAAAACCATTTGTTCATCTCTTCAACAATCATGCTAATAAGCTCTCAAATGTTGTCTTAAATGTTTGTTGTTCAAACTATTCTGTTAAATAAAGATTTTTTTCACAAAATTACTTGTTGTTTTGATCGGTATCGCCGATTGCCATTGACACCACCACCAACAAGAGTTTAGCTATATATGAAATTAGGGAAATTCTTATATATCTTACATCGAAATCGTTCAACTCTATATTTAGTTGCTTCTTTAGTTTGTTTTTGAATAGCGTTTTCTCTAATTTTACTCACTTTTCCGTACGTAATATCGATAAATCGAGAAGCCGCAATTTTTCAATCGCTGAAAATGTTATAGTCACCTCGCGCGAGGTGACTATAACAAATTAGTATCGATGAACTAACTAGTGGTCTATTACAAATTCGGCATTCTGATTGGCTGAGCTACTCACTGTCTATTGGTGATAGACCATGAGTAGCGTTATCCAATCACAAACCTTCTTATGCTGGAATATTCCTATCCTGACCAATCAGAAGCCACGAGGCAAAACCTGAAATCTAGTCCAAACATGGCGTCCGCTAAATTTATATACGAGTGATGAAAGCATGAAAACATTGGCCCGAAAGTAATGGAAAATTGTTCAGTTTGACATTTTCGAATAAGAAAATGAATTCGCTTATGCCTATGGAGTATATCTACACCAAATATGAAGCAAAGTAATTACAATCTCGTTTTTTGTGAGCAATTGTTTATCATGTGCCATCGAGCAACTCTATATTTTGAATGGGGAGACCTCTACAAACAAAAAGGTAAAACTATCTGAAAATTTGGAACACTGTTCGATAAGACTTTTCTAAGTTAAAGAAAGGTTGTTTATGGTTGATACTAAAACAATCAGACAACTCACCCTCGTCTATGAGCTATCTGCTCAACATAGACAACTCGTTCTCGTAGTCTAATTGTTAAATAGGCCGTCCATCTCGACCAATCACGGCACGAGAAACGGCTATAGTCACCTGTCAATTTCTACTTAATACATATAGTATCAGGTGTTCGGTTTCTGGCCAACATGGCGCCTAATATATATACACGCTCGTTGGTAAGTGCCCATTTAGCTTTGCTTCTATAAACTCTTACTTTGATGCTGCATGCAGAGTCTACAAAACCACACGTCTGTGGAACAAACTTGAAGATTGAACTAATATCTAATGTGTGAAATTCTCTACCCAGCACCTGCCGTCAACAGACCATCTCATTTACATAAAATACGGAAAAGTTGTAAAAGGTGTTACTCTATCATTTTACAAGTTCTTTCATATTAGACAAAGTATAACTTAATATTTGTTGCCAAAGTCCTTTAACCTCCACGTACATCTCCAGCCAAACAGTACTAAATATGAAGCCATCAGTGTATAGCATTGAGTCAGATATATCCCAGCTTGTAGCTTATGAGATGGTGCAACATATGCATATCATGCGAGTGCCAATGTAACCGGATATTTCGTTATACATCCAGTTTTGGGAGCAACCAATGTACTTGAAAATGTTCGTATAATAACTCCTCATGATAATGAACGTTGTAAACTTAGCAATCACTGAGATATAAGACTTTTTTAATGATTGAGAATTCTCTACCCTGCACCTGACGTCAGAGAACATCTCATTGTAAAAGGTGTTACTCTATCATTTTACGAGTTCTTTCATATTAGACAAACTTAATTTTTAATTTGTTGCCAATGTTCTTTTATCCTGGACCTGTTAGTGACCGTGTGACGACGTATGGCGCCTAAAAGGAAAAGCGGTTCAGTGCGACGAATGTGATATATCGTTCTACACTAATTGTACCGGTATCAGCAAGCATGAATATGGAGTTCTTTATCAACCTTCGGCAAATTGAACATGCGATACATGCTTATTTCCTGGACCAATGTCACCGGATAACCCTACTGACGATCCTGCAGTTGACCTATAGCCTGCGTGCAGACGTTCCAAACTGACAATCTATCAGAAAACGTTGTTAAAGGACAACAATTTCAAATTTCTGACTTTGTGGTTAACAAACAGGCTCACAAAGGTAATCCAAGTAAACAAAACTACTTTTTTACAAAACAACAGCACTAATTTTGACCAAAGACAATCCTGACATCCGCCATCTTGTTGTAATACTCTCATGACTAATTAACTGGGAAGTTGGTGACGTCACAGGTAGCCGAGTTTCCGCGGAATGATTTTAAAAATGGTGTGGTTCAATTGAGGACGTCACAGACATATCGCAAATACATCCAAGATGACAATGATTCAGGTTAACAACTTTGACAGTGTAATTAATATACTTTACGAGCTTTTTTACAACCTCAAACTATACTATATTTAAGTTACGTACTTTGCCGAAATTATTGCCAATGTCCTTTAATTTAGGGATGAGCCGATAATCGGATAACATCAATTTATTATACACTCACACAGAATCCACCAATCAATTGTTATAAATATAGTAAACCAGTAGAGATGTTTCGAGGTAAGAACGCGGTTAGGAAGTTCATTTCCATTAGCATCACGTGGCAGCCCAATATATGTAGGGCAGCTACATATTGGGCAGTAACCTCGTAACCTTTGGACTGTTTACGCGGGCTGTTCACGTGCAGCAACGTCACTCGCGTGCCTTTTGTCTAAATCGAAATTTTACCGATATATTGGCCGATAAGCCCGCAAATCATATCGGAATTTATCGTATATCGGTAAATTGGATTTGTCGTTATCGGCTCATCTCTACTTTAATTGGCCGAGACTTCACCGTGGTTTGATAGTGGTCCATCTCAATGTAAATAGACTGTATAATAATTACTACTTATTGACTGAGCGTGAGGTCTGTACTAGTGAAATATCGGACCGACGTTTTTAGTACGGACCGAGCGAGCGCAGCGAGCCGAGGTCCGTGCAGAAAACGGAGGTCCGATATTTCATATTTCACTAGTACAGACCGAACAAGCGAGGTCAATGAGTAGTTTATTATATGACCACAAATGTTGTGAACGTTCTGTGAAAACTGTTAGGCTCGTATTTATGGTTGCCGATTTGTAGCAAAATTCATTTCAACAAAATATTCATATATAAACCGTCTAAATTCATATATTTTTTGGTGAAACATTAAATCATTCATATATGTGTTACATCGAAATTCATACATGTGCACGAATTCAAATTCATATATAAATTTCTAGCGCTTAAATTCATATAATCGTATAATTGCATTCGTATTCATATATTTATTAATTCATCTTATTCATATTTCATATGTGAATTCACATTCATATTTGATGGTCGCGACAACATTCATATTTCGCGAGACTAGTGCCTAGGCCTTTTCACAACCTCGTACCCAGGGTCTTCTCAGTGCCCGGGGAATAAGCTTATATCATCCGGGGGAGGGCGGATCGCTGTGAAAACATACTGTTTATACTTTCAATTATAGAAGTTTGATCCCTCCCGGTTCAGTGGAGCGCAGTGATGCCTGCGAAGGAGGCTAAAGTTTGTGGTATATGGATAATTTAAAAAGATTACAATTTATTGGAAAGACAGTACGGACTGCAGACAAGTTCAAAGCCTTGAAAGATGGTGGATTACTTCGAAAAATACGTTGATTTACTGGACATTTGTTGCTGTCATAAGATAAACATGATTAGTATTTAAAATAATAGTCATAGTCTGACTGTATTAAAATTGTAAATTCGAACTGTTCTGGCGTTGATCATAGGGACTTTAAGATCTACGACGGCAACCTAGGACGGCGACGGCAGTAAAAGCAATACAAATACTTGATTTGTTTATAATTCTTCTCACTATTTGCCGTATAAATGATTCTTCTCGCGAATTCGACGCGATGTTTTAGGTTATAATTTGGTCATATTGCGCGCGCTATGAAAAGGCCTAGGCACTAGTCTCGCGAAATATGAATGTTGTCGCATCGCGACCATCAAATATGAATGTGAATTCACATATGAAATATGAATAAGATGAATTAATAAATATATGAATACGAATGCAATTATACGATTATATGAATTTAAGCGCTAGAAATTTATATATGAATTTGAATTCGTGCACATGTATGAATTTCGATGTAACACATATATGAATGATTTAATGTTTCACCAAAAAATATATGAATTTAGACGGTTTATATATGAATATTTTGTTGAAATGAATTTTGCTACAAATCGGCAACCATACGTATTCGCCACCATCTTTCTTGCGAACTAAACCAAAATGGCAGATGTTTTCCAATTTTTAAAGTACTTTTCGTTTAGCTACATTCCTAAAATTTCTACCTCGAATACCATTTTTCATTTGCTTTTGTTTGACATATTGTTCAAGGTTGTGCGTTAAGTATAGTTGAAAAAAATCCAACTGAAATTCTACATTACCTGCGAGAAGTAAATGTTATATTATCACGAACAATGTTACGAACGTTTTGGACATTTAAAAAAGTTTCACATAACGCAGAAACCTGAGCTATACATCAAATGAAAGCTTATAACATTTCCAACAACATACCTGCACGATATATTTCAATAATGAGTAGTTCTGAAATTATTATCCATCTTGTTGCGTATAATGACATGACTTTCGTTTTGTTTATAAAATTCTCACTGTCAGCAACTGCGGCAGATTCCGGACCGCTCAGGAACCAATCAAATTGCCCGATTTCACGTTCCGGTCCGGAACGTGAAATCCGGCAATTTGATTGGTTCCTGAGCGGTCCAGAATCTGCCGTTCCGGACCGCTGACAGTTAAATGAAAGTCGAGTCATTTATACGCAACAAGATGGATAATAATTTCAGAACTACTCATTGTTGAAATATATCGTGCAGGTATGTTATTAGAAATTTTATAAGCTTTCATTTGATGTATAGCTCAGGTTTCCGCATTATGTGAAACTTTTTAAAATGTCCAAAACGTTCGTAACATTGTTCGTGATAATATAACGTTTACTTCTCGCAGGTAATGTAGAACTTCAGGTGGCTTTTTTCCAACTATACTTAACGCACAACCTTGAACAATATGTCAAACAAAAGCAAATGAGCTAAACGGAAAGTACTTTAAAAATTGGAAAACACCTGCCATTTTGGTTTAGTTCGCAAGAAAGATAGTGGCGAATACGAGCCTAACACTGTAGTGTTTTCACAGAACGTTCACAACATTTGTGGTCATATAATAAACTACTAATTGACCTCGCTTGTTCGGTCTGTACTACAGTGAAATATCGGACCTGCGTACTAAAAAACTTCACTAGTACAGACCTCACGCTCGGTCAATAAGTAGTAATTAAATTAAAGAACTACTTTCTTACTTGCGAAAAATTCGCTGGATATCCTTGGGATATCGGAGACTTGGCTTACTTAGAATATATCGAACAACGAATTAATGATTCAGGGATATTCCTTTAGGTTAAGAAAAGACAGGAATAATTGCAATGGAAAACAAGGTGCAGGTGGGATTATTGTTTATGTGAGAAATGGTCTGCATGCAAATCAATACAAGCCAACTGATTTGATGGATGACGATGTTGAATTGAAGCTATTTAATTGGATTAAGTTGATTCGGCCCAAATGCAAAAAAACAACTCGGCTGACGTTCATATAAGTATCACGAATTTAAAACATCCCCAAATCTTACCCTAACCCTAATCCCCAACGTAATACTGATCCTAACTCTCACGATAATGCTTTCTTTTAGAAATATCGCTATTTACAGACCCCCTGATGGAAATATTGATCAATTTATTACTGCAATGAACAATGTGTTCACAGCAGCTTAGATCTGTCTAAAACTGAACTCGCTCTTAATCAGGGTGATTTTAATGTCGATCAAAACAATCGATTGTAGAAAGCAATGTGCTCCGATTTCTTATTGCCAACTCTTTAAGTCAATTAGCGGGGTATGCGAGTCATCCGTATATAAAGTACCTTTTTACAACATTAATATCGCGTATGTTATCTTCTGGTCGCTGTCATTCAATAAATATTTTTTGCCAATATCCTCGCTTGTGTTTTTGTCCTCAACTGCTGTATTTATAGTCAATAAAACAACGTCTGTACTTTTACCTTCTTCAGAGGGAACAGTGAAGTCTTCTGTTGGATAATAGAATTCACTGTCACTGTATTCGCTTTCGTTTGAGTACATTTTGTAATTTTTACGAATTTTTTAAATGGCGGCCTTTAAAACATTTTAAAACCTTTTTGCGTGAGGATTTAAAACTCGCGCGGTCCATACGCTCTCTTACGGACCGCTCGTTAGCCAATCAGAAAGTGGGATTTGGTAGGATACGGACCGGAAAGAATAAGATTGAATATAGATAAAATCATTTCAACGAATTTCTTCATCAAACTTTGCATGATTACTGATATGATGTCTTGAACATTATCTAAAAATAGGTACGCTATATACGTACATGTATCTGCGCCTTAACCATGGTCGTGCGTTCAGCCGTTTGGAACTTCGGATTGGCTCGAAACGTTAGACTACACACTATTGCAGTACTACACCAACCTTTTTAGATATTTCGGATTTTGTATTTCTACACTGCCTATACGCAGCACAACACGTTTTATGTTTCATTGTTTGTTTGGTTATATTATTTCGCAGCGAGAGTTTTTTTGCGATATGGCAAAGCTAGTTTAGATTACGGAATCAAACCGTATTTTATCAAAACTACGCATTTCATTTCTTCGTTCAAGACATAAATTTAGTAACGCGAGCAGGTATCCGTATTATGCAATTTAAGCATATTCGTTGCGATCTACCTATTTAGTGTGATTGGTCAATATGAGCGGCGTAATACAAATTTGACCAGTCATATTAAAAATAATATATACAGTAATATATGACATTTTGCATTCTGGTGGCGACGAGCCAACCTCGTACCCAGGGTCTTCTCAGTGCCCGGGGAGGGAGCGCCCGGAGCGAGGGAAGAGAAGACCCTGGTAAAGGCTGGTCACGTGACTCCAAGGATATTGGATTATTTTGTAACCTGGCTTATTCTCGCTTATATCATCCGGGGGGCCGGATAGCTGTGAAAACATACCACAAACTTCTATAATTGAAAGTATAAACAGTATATGGATAATTTAAAAAGATTACAATTTATTGGAAAGACAGTACGGACTGCAGACAAGTTGAAAGCCTTGAAAGATGGTGGATTACTTCGAAAAATACGTTGATTTACTGGACATTTGTTGCTGTCATAAGATAAACATGATTAGCATTTAAAATAATAGTCATAGTCTGACTGTATTAAAATTGTAAATTCGAACTGTTCTGGCGTTGATCATAGGGACTTTAACATCTACGACGGCAACCTAGGACGGCGACGGCAGTGAAAGCAATACAAATTTTAGCATTTGAATGAAACTACGGTCGATTGACTAGCGTATTTGACACTCCAAGCTTGTTTTATGATCTCCAAAACGATTCAATATTCCTAAAACGATCATAGTGTCTGTGTTTAAGTCAGTCTTAAGTCACATCTCTCATCTCTCCACGAGTTACCGTCGTCCTAAAGACGTGAAAATGCTCTCAGTGGCGTTGTAAACAGAACGAGAACGGCGTTGAAATTACTCTTGGGAATAAAAATTATTCATTCTTATTGTTTCGCGTCCTAGGTTGCGTTGCCGTCGTAGATCTTAAAGTCCCTAATGTTTATCTTATGACAGCAACAAATGTCCGTAAATCAACGCATTTTTCGAAGTAATCCACCATCTTTCAACTTGTCTGCAGTCCGTACTGTCTTTCCAATAAATTGTAATCTTTTTAAATTATCCATGTTAATTATCCATATTATACTGTTTATATCCTTGGAGTCACGTGACCAGCCTTTACCACGGCGCTACGAGGTGGCGACGAGCTACGAAGATTGTACGATCGTTTCAATATCGGATTTAGTCGACCGGAAATGCTATACTCAACCGTTTAGCGCTTTCATTTCAAAATTTGAAAAAGTCGCAACAGTTTTACAACGTTCTTTTGTGTGCATTGATTTCACTTGTATCTTCTCTTTGCCTTCTTCTTAAAAGCAACGATGTCCCAGCAGGATGATGAAAGGGACGTGAATGAAAGCAATGGAGTGCTTCGACCTGTTCAAGAAACAAAGAGTCGTGTTTTTGATCAACAGAAACTAAAAAGGTAAGAACAAAATCACTCAGATTCAGTATAACTATAAGGATGATTACAGTTTGAGTATATTAACGATCGATGTGCTTTTTCCTTTGGCGTCATCTTACAATGATCGCAGACTTTAATATTGTGAAAGTTAAACTAGTAAATAGATCGTCAACATATATGCCTAATGTACAATTGAAATATATGCTCATTTTCGATATTAAGTTAAACCTTGTTTATATTACTTATTGTGCTTCGAAGCCAGTTTAGAAATACAAATCGAAAACTCTAAAAGGTTTGTGTACTGCCGAAATAATGTGAAGGAGGTTTAACGATTTGAGCAAAGGTTAATACATCTCCTACAACAATTTCGGCAACACAAACCTTTTAGTTGGGTAACGAAGCTGTTTTTCATTCGTGTTTACATGAGGAGTGCTAGCCAGTCTGTTTACCGAGCTAACTGCAATCATTTTCCCACGATGCCCGAAATCACGTTTTTACGAGTATGTTTTCAATTTTTAACCAACACATGAACAAACACAACTTGTGAAATGAAAACTTGACCAAAAAATATCAGTTTAGACAAACTTTGTCGCATGTACTGAGCTTTGACTTGTAGTAGCCCAGGTGGGCCAGCCTGGTCAATCGCGTTTATATGGGAAAATACCCAGCCCGGGTAGCCGAGATCCCGTTCAAGATCTCGGCTGGGTGGGCTGGCTTGGTTCTCATATAAATACAAGATGAAAATTAACAAGAAATTGTAGTAATCACACAATCTTAGAAAGCGGGCTATAATAATACATGTACTCACTTTACTCGTGTCAACCAGGCTTAACATATTGTGAGTTTACCTGGCCCAGTATGGCATTTATCAAAGAACTTTTACCGCTTCCAACTCCTCCACAAATTCCAATCAGGTTCCCCTAGAATGGAAATATATTAATACTATTTCTTCCATGGAAATTCTTACAACACGTGGTTGTGTTTCCCAACGAACTAATATAGGCCACAAACTAATAGGGCAAGACCTCGGGCAAGACTACTACAAGGGTGTACCTGCAGTTAGCGTAAAGCTCACAACCCCCTTAGAGTATTTAATTTACATTGATATATGTTTATGTGGGTCTTGTGTTCAATGTGGCATCAATTTGAGTTATATAATTATATATAAACTTCCCAAACTTATTTGTTTGGCAATAATTTCTAAGACAGGATTTTGCCACTCGTCATGAGCTGTTGTCTGATTGAGATCTTTGAGAAGCTTGTCGAGCTATAGCCTGTGTACAGCCTGAATATACACCTGTAATACAGTCTGTGAAAACTCGCACGATAGCTTGTCGACCCCCCGCTGAGTTACTCAGATCTGAGTAGTAGATTTTGATTGTTCAAATCACAACCCTTGACTTATTTCAGGTACAATTGGTTCTCTGGGAATTCTTGTGAGATCAAATAATCCAATCAAATAAACAATTATGAATCAATGAGTATTAAACCACTCAAAATCTACTACTCAGATCTGAGTAGCTCAGCGGGAGGTCGACAAGCTATCGTGCGAGTTTTCACAGACTGTATTACAGGTGTATATTCAGGCTGTACACAGGCTAGTCGAGCTATTACTGTTCTTAAGTTTCTCAGGCAAATTATCTCATCCACTAAAGCCATATCGCCATTAAACCCACTGAAATCGAAGTAGTCGAAAATGTCCAAGAAGTCTGAAATACTGTTGAAGTCTTGAAGAAGTCTGAAATCTTTGTGCTTTCTCTTTAATTTATATACTGTAGGTATATATATATATATATATATATATATATATATATATATATATATATATATATATATATATATATATATATATATATATATATATATATATATATATATATATATATATATATATATATATATATATATATATATATATATATATATATATAGCAAAGTGAAAAGGTGGTAAACTGCCAAGAATTTAGTGACGAGATACTGACGTTTTGAGCGGAGCCCTTCATCAGAATAAGACCAAAACAAAACACTGTCTACGCAGCACTCAATTGTCAACAATTGTCAACAATTGTCCTTGTGGCGTTAAGTGGTCAAAAAGTGAAAATAACCTCTCATTAAATAATACCAGATAGAAAATTATTAAAATTGTCCTTCATATTTCCATTACATACAAAACTAGTTTTATAATGTTTTAACTTTATAGTTTAAAAATTGAAAGCGGAATTGTTTACTGTGTTTTGCCAAATTGTTAATCAATACAGTTTTTAGATTACAAACGGTCAAAGTAGGATAACAAATTTGAAATTTAAAAATACAAGTAATGAAAGGTAAATAAGATATCATATTCAGCTTGAAGGTGTTTAGTAAAGATTACAAGGATTATTCCTGTGTCTTTCCATGGTCTTTCCTGTGACTTACGTTGAGGAATTAGAGATCGTAGATCGCGACGAATGTAATGTGACTTGACGTCCTTTATTCGTTGGTCACAGTCCGACTTTTCTTTCATCAAAATCGTTTACCAATGATTTGGCTTTATAACTTTTAACAAGGTTGCTTTAGAACTATCGCTGACAATTCGCAAGGCCGTTTTCACATACCGTGGAATTTTAGAAACAATATGTTATATGTGGTCTTTCGATCTTGTTTATCCTCCATGCTCGATATCAAAACACAGCTACCCCTACGTAAGTAATCTATTCATTGGCAAAACCTACTTTCCCACCCCGGGTCCAGGTGCTGGTCCAAAAGGTTACATCCGGTGGGCACTTTTCTTCGAGTTTTGGCAGGCATCTCTCTCATTTTATTTTTCTCCCGCCCGCAATTTCCCCCCCGGCCCGCCATTTTTCCCGCCCGCATGAGAGAGATGCCTGCGGAGGAGGCTAGGGAATGATTAGGACTTAGGATTATGTTTATGTTTAGGGTTAGGTTTGGGTTAAGACTATGTTTTATATTTGGGATGCCTTATATGAAATGTCAGCTCACTTGATAACATTTATAAAATTGTTTCAATTGAAAATATTCACTTATTTCTTTTAATGTATAACAATAACATTTTTACTGTCTTTTTATTTTGAAATTCTCAGCAATACATTCACAAGTCCTACTGATAACTTTTTCTCGCCATGCTCCCAGAGACTGGTGTCGAAACGTGGAGTTGCTGCACTTTTGTAAGTAATTGACTTGGATATATAATGGAATCTATATAATTATTTATAAGGGGTACTGCAGTCAAAATACAAGTTCAGTTCTTCGATTGAGACTCGTCTCTTCTCAAACTCATTAATAATTCATGAATTATCATAGCCAATCCATGAACGTATACCACATCACATGCATGAGTTTTGATACCCAATGAAAACCTGTAGGAAACTTCCTAGTGAACTGGATCACATTTCTTAATCTACATATTAAAATAAAATCGCTATGGGAGCAAATCGCTAAAGGAATACTCGTTTGAGAAGCTAGATCAAACACTCGTTTGTCGTGTTTCATCAGGGGACTCCAAACACTCGAAAACAATAAAAACCTCGGGCTATGCCCTCGGTTTTCATTTGTTTTCTCGTGTTTGGAACCCCTGATGAAACACTCAAACTCGTGTTTGATCTATTACATCGCAAGTGTGGAGGGAACGTTCGACGCCATATTTGTTTCTCATATTAGACCTAATTAACATTTTCGTTCACTTTACTTACCCGCTTGGGTTAGGTGTAAGCTGTTGGCCGAGGGGGCCTTGGACTGGAGTGAGTAGTGGTACTCGGGTTAAGATCCAACCAGGTGTTATCTTGAGCTGACCACCCCCGCGGGACAGGTTACACCTTCACACCAATAAATTGGTGGAAATTTAACTTACCATTCTTTGTTGATTTGATTAAAGGGCGGGCTGGTGGGTTTGCAATTTCGTGGAGCTCTTGAGATTGCGTAACACCGCTATTCAAGCAAGTGTGGCCCCGTTTACAGTTTACACTATAATCACTACGTTTCTTTGTTGTGTTAACACTACTCCGGAGTGGTTTGCCGTAGTGTACTCACTATGCTTAGCACTCTGGTTGCAAATCACTACGTTTCTTTGTTGTGTTTACACTACTCCCTAGTGGTTTGCCGTAGTGTAGTCACTATGCTTAGCAATCTGGTTGCAAATCACTACGTTTCTTTGTTGTGTTTACACTATTCTAGAGTGGTTTGCCGTAGTGTAGTCACTATGCTTAGCACTCTGGTTGCAAATCACTACGTTTCTTTGTTGTGTTTACACTACTCCCTAGTGGTTTGCCGTAGTGTAGTCACTATGCTTAGCAATCTGGTGGCAAATCACTACGTTTCTTTGTTGTGTTTACACTACTCCCTAGTGGTTTGCCGTAGTGTAGTCACTATGCTTAGCAATCTGGTTGCAAATCACTATGTTTCTTTGTTGTGTTTACACTATTCTAGAGTGGTTTGCCGTAGTGTAGTCACTATGCTTAGCACTCTGGTTGCAAATCACTACGTTTCTTTGTTGTGTTTACACTACTCCCTAGTGGTTTGCCGTAGTGTAGTCACTATGCTTAGCAATCTGGTTGCAAATCACTACGTTTCTTTGTTGTGTTTACACTATTCTAGAGTGGTTTGCCGTAGTGTAGTCACTATGCTTGGCACTCTGGTTGCAAATCACTATGTTTCTTTGTTGTGTTTACACTACTCCTTAGTGGTTTGCCGTAGTGTAGTCACTATGCTTAGCAATCTGGTTGCAAATCACTACGTTTCTTTGTTGTGTTTACACTATTCCGGAGTGGTTTGCCGTAGTGTAGTCACTATGCTTAGCACTCTGGTTGCAAATCACTACGTTTCGTTGTTGTATTTACACTATTCTAGAGTGGTTTGCCATAGTGTAGTCACTATGCTTAGCACTCTGGTTGCAAATCACTACGTTTCGTTGTTGTATTTACACTATTCTAGAGTGGTTTGCCATAGTGTAGTCACTATGCTTAGCACTCTGGTTGCAAATCACTACGTTTCTTTGTCGTGTTTACACTATTCCGGATTGGTTCGCCGTAGTGTAGTCACTATGCTTAGCACTCTGGTTGCAAATCACTACGTTTCTTTGTCGTGTTTACACTATTCCGGAGTGGTTTGCCGTAGTGTAGTCACTATGCTTAGCACTCTGGTCGCAAATCACTACGTTTCTTTGTTGTGTTTACACTATTCCGGAGTGGTTTGCTGTAGTGTAGTCACTATGCTTAGCACTCTGGTTGCAAATCACTACGTTTCTTTGTTGTACACTATTCTAGAGTGGTTTGCCATAGTGTAGTCACTATGCTTGGCACTCTGGTTGCAAATCACCACGTTTCTTTGTTGTGTTTACACTATTCCAGAGTGGTTTGCCATAGTGTAGTCACTTTAGCACTCTGGTCGCAAATCACTACGTTTCTTTGTTGTGTTTACTGTTTACACTATTCCAGAGTGGTTTGCCATAGTGTAGTCACTATGCTTTGCACCCTAGTTGCAAATCACTACGTTTCTTTGTTGTGTTTACACTATTCCAGAATGGTTTGCAGTAGTGTAGTCACTATGTTTAGTAATCCGGCTGAAAATCACTACGCTATGGTAAATTTACCGTAGCGTAATAGTGTAAACACAATTTCTTTCGCTACGGCATACCTCCCAATCCGGACCGTTTTCCATTTGTCAAGATCGACAGTCAAGTTAAAATAAACACATCACCCACACATACGTTTCGCTTTTTCAACCATGCTTATCGTACCGTAGCGTAATTTCGCATATGCCTCTCCCAATCCTGACCACCACCGTATCGTAATGGTGTAAACGTGGCCTGAGCTAATGGCAACTGCGCAACAGGTTGTGCCAGTCTCCATACCTGCTCCACTTACCACGTGCTTGCCTCGATCGTGTGCAGCGCGTGGTTACCTAGCTGTTAACCTTGGTTATTGAATCTTAAAGAATGCAAGAAGCTCCTCTACTTTCCTACATGAGGAATTAATAGTTTATTTTGACTAATTTTCATCCAAAGTCTTACAACAGGCGATCACTATGTGATCGCCATCAAAACAACTCCACTGACACTGTCAATAAAGAAGCACTCAATGACGTCATATTTTCAAAACAAATTATATGGCGTCGAAATATTCAACTATAGCCATATCTTCTTAACTAAATTGATAAGAATACTGAAACTTTGGGAAGTAAGTCAGTAAGATATTTCATATGAACTTCTTTATAGTTTGGCTGGAGTATCCATTTAATGATTTAATATAGCATTCAAATTGTCTATAAAGGTATATGGGGTACTGTAGATTGTTTGCTCAATATCACGACTTATCATTGAATCATTGACTACTTACTGTTCCCAAATTCAGTAACTCGTAGTTCGTTCACGGTTCACACTAATGATGTTTTTACCTTCATTGTATTTCCAGGCAAAACAGAAAATATTGCAAGGAACCAGAAACATTGAAAGAGAATTCTGAATGACGTTTTAATACAACTTAATTCGTTTTGACATTTTGTAAATTAGTATCTGCAATGGCAGCTTGAATATACTGCCAGCAACTTGTTTTATTAAGTTTTACAAATATTTTAACACTATTTAATTGCGTTCGTTTCTACTACTACGGAATAGGGGGGGGGGGGGGGGGGGGGGGGGGGGGTTCTTGCCGGTTAGCAATTGCGTTCTGATATATTTACCGAAGAAGAATAACTCGAGAGATGAAAAAGTAAGTCTCGAATTAGTCTTGTTCTGAGGCAAAAATATATATTACTGTAACAAATCGGCCCTCGCGCAGCGTCTTAAAGAGGTACTGCAGTCAAAATACAAGTTACGTTCATATGAAAGATCATATACTGACTTTAGTTATTCCCAAAGTTTCAGCATTCATATTAATTAAGGAAGATATCGTAAGTTGAAGAGTTTGTCTAACTTCGACGCCATAATGCTTCTTTCTCGTATAAGTCGTATTATACCTAAGATCAAGCTCCTCTATGTTTTCGCATTAGCAACTAAATATGTTATTTCACCTACAACAGTTATCACTATATGTCATCGCCAGCGAAACAACTGCCGATAAAGAAGCAAAGACAGAGTCAATGACATCGTATTTCCAAAACAAATATGGCGTCAAAATCCTCACATTTTCGATTAACCTCAACTAGCCATGTCGGAATACCCGTATGCTGAAACTTTGGGAATAAACAAAAGTCACTTTCGTATGAACTTCGTTTGTATTTTGGCTGGAGTATCACTTTAGAGTGCTTGAATATATAGACTTAATCTTTATTTGAATTCATTATTCATCAGTTAAAAAACTGCTTTACGCACACGTAAGCCTTGACTTGGAGCAAATTGTCCAGCAGCGTATAGGCCACGAAGGCCACATCTCATTCCGACAACTGTCAGTGTGCGTAATCTTACGTTAACAGACCTGATAACGAGCTCAATCATGTAGTAAATTATTTTAAACTCTTAAAGTGCCACTGCCGTCTGAAATTATGCGAAATTCAACGCCACCGTTTGTTTTCATTTGCGACGTCATAAGTATGGCACAGTTTACATAGAAAATTCCGTAAATTGTCTGTTAATTGTAACTACTTTGCTTAGAACGGCCAGCAACACAATATTTTCCTCCATGACGACGAGACGAAACAGTTGAAGATGTCGTAGCCAGTTGCTCTGTGTTTGTGCCATACTTATGACGTCACAGCGCGCAACAAAGCGCCCTGAAAATATATTTCGCTGCTTCAACCGTCGAAGCATCTGTTCAACCAAATTTCGTTCAGATAGCAGATTTCAAAATCGGAACGTGGAAATTTCATTAAGGGAAATAAAATGAACCAAAAATTTGGTGGTTGCGATATTCATATATTCATTGGTTGCGATATTCATGGTTCATTTAGTGAATATATACTATTGTTCCTGAACGATTTATTGCCACACATGAAGTACTGGTAAACTCCAAGAGGGCAACGACCCACTTCTCTATTCTCGGATCTTTTACTACGTCGCCCAGCAATATTCTTAATAACATTGAGCAGAGTTGGTAGAAGGATCGTCTTTATTTTGGCAACCATCAGGCGTAGATATCACAGGATTCAAAGCATATTGAAGGTAAAGACGGGAAAAAATTGAAGAGGAAGTGCATCGTCACAATTCTGTCCGCTACCATATGTACTTGGTAGCAACGAACCTTTCGCAAGACAACAAGGCAATTGTAAGAAAAGAAGCTGTGTAACCAAATACTACATTAATCATAAGTGAACACACTACATTAATCATAAGTGTGGTTACCAATGCCATATTACCGTTGCCCAAATAAGGATCATGGTCCCCGTTACTAAATCAGCCAAGGCGAGGTTGATAATCAGACTAACGTTACGTAAATATCGTAGGGGGTCAACTGCAAAGACGACGAATAGCAGAGCGTTCAGAAGTAATGCAAATCACCCAGCAGGGGAAACCAGTTTCACTTGGCCAGGCTTTATAAAGGAACTGTGGTGCTGCTGTTGTCTAAAAGAATCATAAAATAGCAATCGGGATATGACATCCAGAGTAAATGTTTAAACTACTTGAGGTAACACTCCAAGTATAAATCCTTATTACTACGATTTAATTACGCATTGATAATCTACTGCATAAAGCAAATAGCCGTCTGTACATTGTCTAACAGCTGTGTGTAAATACTATGAATATACAAAAGTTCAACCAAGTATGCGCTTTGATTCTCTTATTATCTCCTTATTTTTGTGGGGCACTGCCTATCAAAGTAAATACCTTGATTGTATCAATTTGGCTACACTACTAACAATATAATTATACAATTGATGTAATTAGAAATAGAGATACAAATGGTTGTTTGCATGATTCCGGAATGAGTTTCAAAATGTGCGAAATTGTAAAGCTAATTATAGAATAATCCTAAGTGGTTAAAATGGGCACACCCGTCATTTTATTCCAGAATGAAATCTCGTACCGCCGCTGTTACATGATACCAGTATGAAATGAAATGAATGAAAACCTGTATGAACTCGTGATTTATGAATGAACTACATCTCATTCTGGAATCTTGTAAACAGATAAAGGGATTTCAACAATGCCAGTAAACTGATGATTATTAATGACCTTAAGCATACAGTAAAAACCCACGTATAAGAACCACCATTTTTCAAGTTAGCCTAAAAAGGTTCTTATATAAGTGGTATTTACTGGGATTTTAGGCTATTTAGGTTCTTAAATAGGTTCTTATTTTTTCGAGGAAAGGGTGCTTCCTGTTGGTCCAACAACTAGCTCAAAATGGGTGTGGTCACTTGCTTCTGTACTAATATGACCACATAATAAAAAATAACCTTACCCTGCTCTGATTTATGTCCAGTTCCTTTAAGTAACAATTATACTGCAGTGATGCATGCAGGGAAATAAAATGTGTACTGTGTTGCAGTGTTACTGGGAAATCTTTTAAAAATAATTTAACATAATGTCATTACCAAAAATACAAAATATGCAAAAAAATTCGTGTTTTTATTTTCAGTTATTTCTTTTTTTTCAAATAAGAACCTGTTACAATTCTTAGGCTAAAAAGGTTCTTATAAAATGGGGGTCTAAAAGGCAAATTTTAGCCTAAAGGTTCTTAGTTCACAGGTTCTTATACGCGGGTTTTTACTGTACCTTATATGAACTATTGCCATGCAACTAAGAGAGAAAGAGCTCTTCGAGATCGTAGGAAGCACTTTATTCTTCCCAAGGTTAGAACTTCAATAGATCATTCATCAACAGTCATTTTCAGTTTTGTATCATAAACATAAACATTTCCAGTTTGTATCATGATTCATAAACATTTCGCACTAATTATAAAAATATGGCAATCATATATTAATATGTGAGAAGGCAGAAATTAACAAAGAAAAGTTGACAGGAGTGATATTTTATTAATCTGTTGTTAGGATTCATCCAAGAAATTAGTAAATCGTCTATTATTAATATTTCTATACCACTTTCTTCGTTATCACTGTAAATAATTTCTTTCACTCGAAGGTATTACTTGAAATTTTATTATTGGTTTCTTATTGTGGTTAATATTCAACAATGGCGCCTATTCTGAAAATAAACTGGACAATAATTTTCTGAAGCAGAATTCCTTTCAATTCCAGCAGCCTGGTGTCTCATTGCATCAATTATAACACGTATTCACACTAGTCATGTGCCGTATTTTTACATGTTTGTAAAGCGCGTTTTCTTATAGTTCCTCTTATTTGGGCAATCATGGTATTTTTCGCGTTGTTTAATACTGCTGACCCCATTGTAGTATATCGTACATAACAAGTGCTTTATTATAAACTTGTAGTCGACTTACTAAAAGTACAAAAGTTAAAATAAGGAATAACCTTTATTATTTGTTCTTTAGTCTAGATGTGGCCGGAAAGCTTATAAAAAATAAAAATAAATGTTTTATAGTTCGGGGAATAAACCAGGTATTTGTCATTTTTTTTCAGAAAAACGCAGAATAACACAATTCAACAAAGTAACTATATAATTGTTAATAGCTCTATTTTTCCTTGCTTGAGACATGCTTTCATTGGTTGAAACATGGTCATGATATGGAACAAACAAAGGCGAGCTGACAACAACTGGGATGCCAGAAGGTACCGGTTACAATGTTCTCCTCGTGTGCACGTGATAAGCTCGTAACATGACGATGCAATGTTTTTTTACTGAAAAATCCCAATCCCTCGTTGACAAATATTCTGTTCTTTTATAATACCTTTTTGCTATATAACGGTCTCTTGGGAAAGCAGTTAAATATCACCGTTACCTTCGGGACCAGTCGTTATTAATTGTTTAAAGTGCCCCTGTGATCAAATTTTTGGTATTCCGTATTTTTACATGTTTGTAAAGCGCGTGTTCTTATGACTTAAGACTGTTTTTTATACAAGATTATACGGCCGCCATTACTCGAACATGTTCCGGACACTTAGGTTGCGATTAGAGGAAGTAAAAACCAGAGCCAACTGACAATTTCAAATAATATAAAAATGAAACATGTTCCGAAAAATAAAGACATCCTGAGAACACAATATATGAGTCAATAACAAGACGAGATTACTGAAAAAGTGATATTTCGATTTTATTACAAAATCATCATCAGACTAATGTTTCGTTTTATATTAGAGGAAGTGACGTGTAAGACTCAACACGTGGCTAGTTGTGTATGAATATAAAGCTACTTGGGGAAAACTTTCTATTGTAAATTGTCGTACACGTGTTGATTCTCTGACGTCACAATCACATACTCTGCTGTGGAATCGCGGGCTCGTCTGGAACAAGTTTTGAGCAATGGCGGACAACATTTTCAGAAAATGCTCGGAAAATGCTCGGAAAATACCCAACCATACGGTCGGGTATATATACATCTTATTGAATGGTTTTACTGATAATACTATCAGTAAAACCATTCAATAACTTTGAGTCCTTTTTAATAATGGTTTATTGATTAAAACAAAACTTTACAACTAAAAGATGAATTATATTGGTTAAAATTACAAATTTGTTTTAACAATTGAATAAACTATGACAAGTATTATTACATAGAGCTCGATGAAATACCAGATTTTCTATTATTCAGAAAAAATTATATCTCTCTGATCTCTTCTTGACATGATAAAAAAGATATCTTCACTGTGAGCAGTGAATAAATAAAAGAAAAATATGGAATTTATTTCGAGTGTTGAACAGAATATATCTCACCCGTTTGCTACTTTCACGCGTGAGATATACCTTGTTCAACACGAGAAATAAAATTCATATTTCCAAGCATCCATGTATATTATTATGTTTATTTCATGAACATTAACACAGCCAATCTAATTCGAGAATTAATTTTTACTTCACTCTAAAAAGATAATCATTGGATCACTGAAACAATATCTTCACACGTAAACTATCGTATTTTGACGTGTGTTAAGCACGATTTTTCTCAATGGCCAAAAACTCTGTATCACACTAATGTTTATAAAATATATAATTTTTATCTTCACATGCGAAGTTATCATCATGGATATTTCATGAATTTCAATAGCCTGATATAAACACGGTAACTGACCAATCACAGCGTGCGTAAGACACGACTTATTTTATAAAATATATTAATATCACCAATACATACTAATATGCGAAGTATATTAATATATAATCGACATGTTTAATCACAGTAAAGTTCAAAGTAATTTCCTTCACTTTTTGATGCATTTTAAATAATTCATACTAAAAAACAACAAACATGACAATATTTCAGGGAATGGTGTGTACCTTCTGATGACTAGTTAGATACTCTAACTATTGATCTACATGAACTAAGATGATGAGTGAAGGTTACATATGTGTACAACCTGTAAACTTTTGATGACTAGTGGCATGCTCTAACTATATATTGATCTACATGAACTAAGATGATGAGTGAAGGTTACATATGTGTACAACTTGTAACCTTCTGATGACTAGTGAGATGCTCTAACTATTGAGCTACAGGAACTAAGATGATGAGTGAAGGTTACATATGTGCACAACCTGTAACCTTCTGATGACTAGTGAGATGCTTTAACTATTGAGCTACATGGACTAAGATAATGAGTGAATGTTACATATGTGTACAACCTGTAACCTTCTGATGACTAGTGAGATGCTCTAACTATTGAGCTACATGCATGGACTACGATGAGTGAAGGTTACATATGTGTACAACCTGACATGAATGGAATTTAACTAACATATATAATTCGCGTTTTGTGTGTGAACATCACACGGTTTTCATGCCGTGCTCATGCCGTGCTCATGCATCAACTAAGTCATTCGAACAAGCAGTTCTACCTTCTCCTGGTTCTGCAGGTGGTGCTGCAGTTTTATTTTCAACAACAGTGCAAGACAATTTTCGCAATTTGTTACAGTTGCAACACTTTTTAGCTACAAAATAACATATAGTGTTTTTAGTGGTGTTACTGGTTATATATGTATTGGTTTACATAATACTTAAATATCACACATAATTAAATATACATAATTAACTAGCATACATAATTAAATATACCTAATACTTAAATATCATACATACTTAAATATCATACATAATTAAATATACATAATTAAATATCATACATAATTAAATATACATAATTAAATATCATATATAATTAAATATACATAATTAAATTTCATACATAATTAAATATCATGCATAATTAAATATCATACATAATTAAATATACATAATTAAATATCATACATATTTAAATATCATACATAATTAAATATATAATATAATATAATAATAATAATAATAATAATAACATACATGCATAATAATATATTATATGTATACATAATTAAATATTATACATAATTAAATATTATACATAATTAAAAATCATGCATAATTAAGTCATAAATATTTTTGTAACATAAACTAAAATCAATCTTTATTTTGTTGATTTAAAAGAATTTACACCTTACGTTAGCCGAATATTTGGAACGTTTTTGATTGGATGGACGGGTGGAAAAATCATGAAAATGTAAGTTATCTTTACTTACACAATTGAGCGACAAGAAATACATTAATGATGACTTAAAGATCAAATTTTACATTTTTAAACCTATCCAAAACGTTTTAGCAACCTTTGGTTTAAATTCAAAAATAGCGCGAAAAGTTCCGTTTTTCGATACAGTCTTAGTAAGACGTTAGTAGTAGTCTAATGGAAATGCTGCAATCTGTTTGGCTACGCTATTAGTCACAAAGCTTACCTTTTTTTTTACAGCGCAAGACAGAAAAGAATATGGAACAAATGAATATAGCACTAATGGCCGTGCCGAGTATAATGCCATGACCAAAGTGGGTCTGGTTGAAACTTTCGTCTACTGCAGCTAGGCTTGAAACTAAACAAACAGAAATATTTTGAAGTGGAATATTTAAACTCACAATGTCTCTCACTGGTCATCAGAAGGTTACAGGTTGTACACATATGTAATCTTCACTCATCATTTTTAGTCCATGTAGCTCAATAGTTAGAATATCTCATTGGTCATCAGAAGATTACAGGTTGTACACATATGTCTAACCTTCACTCATCATCTTAGTCCATGTAGCTCAATAGTTAATAATCTCACTGATCATCAGCTTCACTATTGTACACATATATAACCTTCACTCATCATCTTATTCCATATGTAGCTAAATACTTAGAACATCTCACTGGTCATCATCAGAAGGTTACAGGTTGTACACATATATAACCTTCACTCATTACGTTCTTTGTATAAAGCTTGTGCATGTAGTAAGTACATCGGGATATGAAAGCACAAAATGTTGATATTCTACCTGTTTTAGAAGTAATAATGGTTCCATTGTGTGACATTGTGATCTCATCTTTGGAGGACGATTGATAATAATGTTGTAAGGTTGGTGTTGGTGAGAGAGATATAGATATGGTTCCTTTAGGGCACGGTCGATTACACCCAGTTTCACACGAGGGGCTTATGTTAGTACACTGCATCCTATCTAAATAACAATAAACATATCAACATAACTGCTGCACAGTGAGTTGTCTTAAAATAGAAGTGTACAAAAAAATAAATTACATTTAAATAAAATAGGAATGCTAGGCATGCATGTGTCAACATCCATAGTAATAATAATATATGTGTTATTGATCGGCTGGGAGGTCCGTATGAGAAATATTTTCCGAGGTCTCAAAAACGGCCCGAGGACGCAGACTTTGTACATATTGCACGTAATTGTCACAATTCATGATATTGATATCTGTATATCAATGTCACGGGGAGCGCCTCTCATGGGTCATACTGTCCCGTACTCGCTTTTCTCGGTTGGGTCTACTACTTTTGCGTGTACTTTTATTATATTAATGTTGACAACGTTCCCTGATTTGTAATATTTATTCGAGTTACGAGTCTTATTTCACTATTTATTTGTTATAGTTTATTTTGCACTCCTTTGTGATAGTTTACCCAATGAAGTTGTTAAAAAATATTATAAAAATGTATTAACCTCTAGTAAGCAATACCAGGAGTAGTAATACCCCCCACTATAGACTACAAAGGGATGCCGCCTTATTAAATATTCAACTTATTAGTTATGCTTACGTCATCGTTCTCAGGCTCCTTTGGGACCTCTAACCCTAACCTATAACCCTAACACTATTTATTCGTGTCTTCCTGAACCCCCTAACCCTAGCTGTTACTCAACCCCCTGGTTTCAACTACGTAATACCGAGTAATTATTTATGCATACATCAAGGTTACGTCATGACTTCTTAGAGGCTAAGTTTCTGAGGCAATTTCTAGGGGAGCTTGTTAGCACACTTACTCTTAGTCCAACTACTATTTATTGTGACAACCAGAGTGCCATTTTCTTAGCAAAAAATCCTGTACAGCATCAAAGATCCAAACACATAGACATAATTAGGTACCACTTTATAAGATCTGAGGTTCAGTCTAGAGCTGTAGATATTATATATATAGCTTCTGAAGAAAACTTGTCAGACATCTTCACAAAGCCTGTAACAAGGATTAAGTTAAGTAAATTTATTGAAGCTCTTATAGGACATTAAAGCTTCTTTTTGTATACCTCGCATGTCTAAATCTAGATAAATTAGGTATTACAAAATGTTGTAATTTTAGTTGTACACTTATATTGTATTGTTATATGATCATCAATTTAAGTGGGGGTGTTGAATATAAACAAATGATCACATGCATGAACATAACTAATTTATGTCATAATGTATTCTGTAAACATAAATTATAAATAAATAAATAAAAGAACACATGCTTCGTGCTTCTCTCCCAACAGGTTCTTATTCGTATTCTTTGCTATATTAAATCGTAAACAATCCTCCATGGCGACTCCAACACGTACGTCACTCTAGTACTCCTCCGAAGCCCTCATTCCATTCCGCATCCCATTCCGACTTCTTTCCAAACTTGATTCCCGAAGGCATTACGTCATTATCAAAAGGTAGTTTTTATTTCTTTTAATAATATAAGAAACGCCTTTGTATTTATAAACTTCGCCTCCCAACGGCAATGCCTGAATGTGGGCCAGTAGGAGTCCGAGAGCAGCGCATGCGCCATGGTTATGATATGGGATGAACTAAAGAGAGTAACGAAGAATCACTTATTTCTTCAAAATAACTGGTGTAACGATCAACAGAGATTGATACGATGGCCTTTACGATCAATTTAGATCTTCGACAACAAAGCAGCGTGGATGCGAAGCGTGTTACGAAGCAGCGTGGATGACTTATGTAGATACAAGCAAAACATTATTTAATATATGAATATTATAATAGGAATTTCTTAGCTATTGTCGTGATTACTTATAAGAACTTTACATCGTGCCTCTAGTGTATAAAGTAAGCGATTCTTTGGATAAAGAGCGAGGCTTCGGCAAGCTATTCGAAGAACAACAAACAATTTCAAACGTATTGATTTGCCTGTAAGCGAAATAAAACTTTATCAAAATTGCTTATCTAGATACAATCGAAATAGAACTTTAACACGGTTGCTAAGGTTTATTTGGCTGAATTAGACCTCGAGAAGCTTGTGAGAAGAATGATCAGGAATCTTAAACATATATATCTTTCAAGATATAAACGAAATAAAACGCGATTCCTAATAAATAGTCCGAGAAGTTGTAAGAACGATCGAAGATTTCAAACACAGAAAATATATATAAAAACTATATATCGGTTTGGTTTATGTGGCTGATTTTATTAATGTTGTCATGCATTTTGTTACGCCGAGTAATTATTTCGGGAGAATTATCACTTATCTAACCTTCGTTTATCGATTAAGCGATTCCTGTGTCGAAGAAACACTTCAGGAAGCAGTGTTCAGTATTTAAAACGTGCGGAAGGCATTGCTTTCAAAGAGTTGCTAGACCAACTTATCCTACGGCTGATATTTGCATATTTCGCCTTCGAGCACGCGTGTGGGAGGGGTGATTAAAAGGTCATTAAGGATTCAAACAAAGAAGCGCGCTTAGTGAAACGAAGAAGACACATATATCCAGTTTTAAAATTATTTTTATTTCGCTTCGAAATCATACAAAAGGCATTCATTACGCTACATTTCAATAAGGTCGGTTTCTATTATGGTTTCTGAGATAATACGACGTAAGTGATTTAATTTTATATGAATTTTGAGGTTCATTCCGGGGAATGATCGTTATTCCTACGGGTCTTCTTCACCTGGATCACTTTCGTTCACATTAGTATCATCTGGTTCTTCCCTCTCTGTTTTACCTAAATCAGTTCCTTCCTATCATCAGTATCATCTGGATGTTCTCCTTCGCTTCACCTGTGTGGCTCTGAATGTTCAACCGTCGGAGGTGGTGTTAAAAAAGGTGTAGCAGGTTGAGCAGAACGTGGTTTCTTTGAATCCCTCGCGAGGCTATTCGTGGCCGTAGTTAAGAAACTATGAAGTTGCTTTTGAAGATAATTTTGAAAGTTGAGTTGATTTTGAAGTTGATTCTGGAATGACTGGAAACGGTGTAATTCATTCGAATAGAGTATATTCTTTACATCTGGTCTTAACTGAGGCGCATGCATAATATTGTGCATCTGTACTTTCACCCGAGTTGTACATAGCGTTCAGGATGGGTGGTTGTTGATACGATCGCTTTATAATAGGTCAGCACTAGAGGGATTCACTGAGGGTCTTTAACCGAGTGGGGACTAGTACTAGTTGCTAAATTATATTTCTGCCCTGCCAGGTTATCTTGACTCTTAGATTACCAATAATCGCCAATTGTCAAATACTCTTAGATTACCAATAATGGGTAATTCCACAACAATATATTGTAGGATTCTAGAACTCAACCCCAACACAACACCAATCCTAACCCAACCAAGTGGGGACTACGACTAGTTGCTAAATTATTTAATTTTCTTAATTTTTTAGAACACACAGGTTGGGAGTTAGGGTTACAATGAGTTGAAGGCGGGGATTGGGCGGGCGGTTAGGAAGACAGTTAAGGCGGGGGGTTAGGGTTAGGATTTATGTTGTGTTGGGGCTGGGTTCTAGAATCCTACAATTTACTGTTGTGGAATTATCCATTATTGGTAATCTAAAAGCATTTGACAATTGCCGATTATTGGTCTTTAATCATGTACTCCTAAAAACAGTTCAAAACAGTCAAAAACAGTTGATAATATAGTAACTAGTGCTAGTCACCACTCGGTGAAAGACCCTCAGTGGGTTGCCTCTAGTGCTGACCTTTCGAATATTGCAGTTCAGGTTTTGCTGGCCAGCGGTATTTTCTTCGGGCTTTACCTTCGATTTCAGTTGATATTGATCATCCGTGATAGACGTTCATATGCCCTCTTTCGAATATAATGGTCCAGATCTTGTTGATCAGAGGTATTTTCATCTGGTAGCATATTCGTTTTAATCGATGTTGATCATCGGTTTTAGATCAAGCATGAGATATCCGTGTGAACGCTTTTACGATAACATTATCATCCCTGATCAAAGATCACCGCAACTCGGGTGAACAGATACACAATATTATGCATTCGCCTCAGTTATTACACCAGATGTAAAGAATATACTCTATTCGAATGAATTACACCGTTTCCAATTATTCCAGAATCAACTTCAAAATCAACCCAATTTTCAAAATAATCTTCAAAAGCAACTTCAAATTTTCTTAACTACGGCCACGAGGGGAAACGATTTGCCACGGGCGTAGAGGGAGGCCGAATCCGCGGTACTACAGCGGTTTAACCCAAAAATGTTGATGAATATTAAATTACGCTGCCACAATCACAACCTCTGAGGGTTTGAAAAGGGTTAATAGTTTAGGGTTAGGATTAGGATCTTTGTTGTTTTGGGGTTGGTTACAATCCAATAATTTACTGCTACAATGCTTTAACAATTCCGGTAATTTGTAGCTTACAACGCGAGGAACGGCTGCTCCTAGCGGATGCGATTGAATATTCTTCAACATTTTTGTGTTAAACCGCTGTAGTACCGCGGATTCGGCCTCCCTAATTGCTTCCCCACGAATAGTCTCGCGAGGGATTCAAAGAAACCACGTTCTGCTCAACCTATCCCACAAAGTCCGAAATATCCCCCGGGATCCCTGCTACACCTAACGCATATTTTTTTAATACCACCACCTCCGACGGCGAAGGAGAACATCCAGATGATACTGATGTGGAAGGAACTGATTTAGGTAAAACAGAGAGGGAAGAACTAGTCTGGTGGAATGTAGCTCAACCTTGTTTTGTAGGCCCCCCAATGGGTTTTTGTGGTTTTTGTATCTGTAAAGGATGGAGATTAATAATCTGGATGATGCCATCTCGGCATCCTTGGGGAATTTGAAATATTCGTTATTTCCATAATTACTTCAAAGATGGCGTCCAATATGGCCGCCATTTTTAATAATCAATTGAAATCAATCTTGTTTTATACGACTTCCGGTTGATTTTTGTTGTTTTTATGTCTTTATGCTATGGAGATTGATAATCTAGATGATGCCACCCCAGCACTCTTTTGTAATTTGAAATATATGTCATCTCTGAAATCCAAGATGGCGTCCAATATGGCCACCATGTTTAATTATCAACTTATTAGCCTTTTTACATAAATGAGAAATTTACGAGGATTGAGACTAGTGATGGAATTGTTCATATATATATATATAAACTTTATTCTTTAAAATGTCACTACTCGGAGTTTCACGATCATGGCGATCAACAGGTAAGATGATCGCCATGAGCGTGAAACCCGAGTAGTGACATTTTAAAGAATAAAGTTTATATATTTATAACTCCCTCTACCTCTTTTGGTATTGAGCACTCTTGTCTATCAACTAACAATTTTGAGAAGCACAGCGAATCATTTCTAAAATTTCTGGAGGGGCTGGTGCCATGTCGGTTGGGAGCATCAGGGGAATAAGTGATCCGGTTGTGTTGTCTCTGGACCAGTAAAATTCAGTTGCATCGAGACTTGGGGGATCTTCGTTTAATGCTGCCTTCCAAATACACGCCTGAAAGTGTGCTCGCTTCACATTTTCCGCAAATGCTTCTGACGTTGGGGGAAGTGACTTCAACTTTGGCACTTTCATCACCCCAGGTTTTCCTGTTTTGGCTAACCATATCTGATAGCGAACATCCGACATGCTACCACTGTACTTTTGCTACCATAGCAAGCAGCTAGAAACGATGTGGCTTATGCTATCATCAGATCCATGTCACTGGTAGGCTCGCCAATTGAGTCGAGTTTCCGTCCCTTAGAAAGAATCTTAATGGCGGTGACTTTCCCAATACCGCAAAGACACCCGACTGTGTCACATCCAGTGAGTGCGTGTGCAGCCAGCAGGTGTGGAACAATTGACGCATTCTTTACCGCTGTTTGACCTATGATTATGCCTCTTTGAGCACTTGTTCCTTCCATCACTGAATATTTTCAACGATACTTCGTAAAAGTTCTTCTGTCAGCAGTCGCATAAGGATCGAACATTCTGCGGAAATCTTTTACCAATTAACATGCGGTCCACACAAATACAGTTTTAAGCACCTCCTGCAAGCCGCTATCTGACATCAATGTACCAACGCATCCTCGAAGCTCATGTGCATACCTCCTAGTCGCGGAACGAAGTTGTCAAACATCTCAGGATATGCCCAAATAATGTTAATCATCACTCGATACAGTTGCTGATCAGCTGTAAACACTGTGTATGCTTGACCAGTTTGGCTCACAAGGTGCTTTGCTTCCACTATTGCAGTCATCATAGTGGTCGGGTCGGATGGGGTCAGGTTAATCAATGGTCTATACACAGCTCTCGTTGCAGGTCGTATGGTCTGTCCTTGCTCACGCGCCAGCTTGGTATTAAAGCCATTAAATTCGGGTGTCGTTGAATTACAAACGATATTGCGGAGGAAATCAAAATCCATGCTGTTCGCCCTACTGACAATTACCATTTGGTGTGCCAACACTTTTATGCAAAGAACCGATCGCTTTGATTCATTTTCGGGCATAGGTGACGTTTTGGAACCGGTGAAGGGATGGATTTGAACATCTTCCGACATGCCACCTTCATCTCATCTTTCTTCACACGTCGAATACTGTCTACAATGGTGTCTGTTTCTGGTGATTGAGTTTGCGTCAAAAGTACGGCAAGGGCGTGGGTTGATAGTTGACCATTCTGTGATGAAATGTTGGCATCGAAGTTATCTGCAACTACTTGAACAAGGCTTGAACTGGAGTCCGATATTCCAGTAAGTTCCGTATTTCTGACAGCTGCTACTGCGGCAGACGTTTTAAAGCGCAATACCTCATCATACGAGCAAGTGACTCCAAAGTCATAGAAACTGGATATCAATGATTTTTTATATCAATGATTCTTTGTTTTCTAGCTATAATTAACTCGCCTTTGTTTTCTAGCTATAATAAACTAGCCTTTGTTTTCTAGCTATAATAAACTCGCCTTTGCTTTCGAGCTATAATAAACTCGGCTTCTTTTTCTAGCTATAATAAACTCGCCTTCGTTTTCTAGCTATAATAAACTCGGCTTCGTTTTCTTGCTATATAAACTCGCCTTCGTTTTCTAGCTTCAATAAGTTGTTTGCTTTATCTAATTCTGAATTTTAGGAATGTTTTTAATTCAAATACCAAAAAAAACCCGGTTTTAATTGAACAAACCAAAAATACTTACAGTATTTCAGAAGATGGCGCTGCAAATACGAGCCTGCAAATTATTTGGTCAGTACTATTCTCTTCTATTTTGTATTTTGTCTGATTTTGACTCATTGTGATAATTTTACAGGTATCCAATTTTAACTATGGTACGTTAAAAACAACAATATGTTATTTATTAGTTAATAACTTCAATATTTCTGTTTCAACACATTTAAAAAGAACGTAAATGTGCCATCAATTATGGCGGCCATCTTGGTTTCCAATATGGCGGCAATGGTTGGACATAAAATGTGATTATTTCAAATTCCCCAAGGATGCCGGGATGGCATCATCCAGATTATTAATCTCCATACTTCATAGATACAAAAACCCCCAAAACCCATTGGGGGGCCTACAAAACAAGGTTAGGCTACAAAATGCCATTTGGCAACCAGACTAAACCGGATGATGCTAATGTGATCCAAGTAAAGAAAACCCGTATGAAGACGAAGACCCGGACCATGACATAACGATCATTCCCAGGAATGAACCTCAAAATTCATATAAAATTAAATCACATTAACGCAACGGTATCTCCAATTTGTAAATCAGGAGATAACACAAATTGCACAAATTACCGACCTATATCGGTTCTTTCTGTAATTGCAAAGCTTTTTGAAAGGTTGACCGTTCAACAGTTGTCAACTTATTTAGAAGAAAATGGATTTTAACCAAATATCAATTTGGGTTTAGAAAGATGCATTCTACTGTAACATCACTTCTTAATGCTACAAATAATTGGCTTGTAAATATCGATAATGGTTTGATAAATGGTGTTGTATTTCTTGACCTTCGAAAGGCTTTTGACACCGTTGATCATCTGAAATCCTTATCGGTAAGCTTGAATTGTTCGGTATAATAGGAATTGCCTTGGAATGGTTTAAATCTTATCTTGCGTATCGTAAACAAACATGTAAAATCAATAATACAATTTCTACAAGTAAAACTATTGAATGTGGTGTGCCTCAGGGATCGAATTTGGGACCTCTCCTTTTTCTCCTATACAGAGTGTCCCAAAAAAAGGGTACCTTTTCAAATTCAAATGAGCGTGTTAATTCAAACAACCTATTGTGTTTAATATCCCATGTGTATAAAACTGTGTGTTTTTACGCATTCGTAGTTCAAAAGCGATAATGAATTTCAAAGAACTACAATAGGTTGCTTGAATTAACATGCTAATTTGAATTTGAAAAGGTAGCCTTTTTTTTGGGACACCCTGTATATAAATGATTTGCCTAATTGCTTGGAATTTTCGGCACCATCTATGTTTGCAGATGACACTAATATTACTATTGCTGCAGATAGTGTTGATAAGACGGAATTAAAAATAAATTCTGATTTATCTAAACTTCATGCATGGCTTGTTGCTAACAAGTTGGCGTTGAATGTATCCAAGACTGAATATATGTTTATAGGGTCTAGACAGCAGTTAGCTAGCATTGTAGAAGACCCTGAAATTAGTGTTGGTGGACAACGCATAAAACGAGTCCACGCCACTAAGAGCCTAGGAGTTATAATTGATGAGAAACTAAAATGGGAGCAACATATAGACAACATCAGCAAAAAAGTATCTATGGGTATTGGAGGAATAAAACTTCTGAAGCCTTATGTACCAAAAGATAAATTAAGTGATGTATACAATGCAATCCTGCTCGTTAGTCTGGGGGAATCGTAACAAAACATTACACTTAAAACTCCAAAAACTCCAAAATCGAGCAGCAAGGGTGATTAGTGGCGATAACTATGAAATTCGTTCAAAAGAAAGCTAAATTGGAAACCGCTTAATTATAGGCTTAATTATATGTTGTTCCTGTGTACAAGAAATCGGATAAAGATTGCGTTGAAAATTACCGTCCAATATCTCTGCTCTCTGTCATATCTAAGATGTTGGAGCATTGTGTATTTAAGCGATTGTCAACCCACGTTGCCCCATTATTGAATAATGTTCAGCATGGTTTTCGCAAGGGAAGATCGACAGTAACTAATTTACTATCCACAATCCATGAAATCGGACTTTTACTGGATAGGGGTGAACAAACTGATGTTGTTTACCTTGATTTTACTAAGGCGTTTGACAGTGTTAACCATGCTCTTCTCATTAGGAAACTCAGGCTTTTAGGAGTGAATGGTCCTGTATTAAAATGGTTCGGAGACTACCTTCAAGGGAGAGTACAAAAAACATTGATCCAGGGGAATACCAGTATTGTCGGGAGTACCTTGATCAGGGCTTTGGGCCCTTTGTTATTCCTTGTTTTCATTAATGATCTGCCACGATCAACCACCCAAGGATCATCTTTATCACTATTTGCAGATGATACTAAATGTTATCGTAAAATTAAATCTACCTCCGATGCTTTACTGCTTCAATTAGATATTGATGATTTATATGCTTGGAGTAAAGAATGGAAACTTTCCTTCAATCCTATACTAAGTGTGAATCCTTGTCGATCACGAGGAAATTAAACCCTGTTAAACATACTTATTCTATGAATAACTTATGTCTATCGTCAACCAACTCGCAAAAATACTTGGTGTTATCGTCAGTAATAATCTCAAATGGAATTGTGAAACAGCCATGGTAATCAACAAGGCCAATCGTATGTAAATGTAAAATGTATTTGTATGTTAATAAATAATTGGAGTTAATGCTCCTCCAGGAAGACGAAGAGCCTGGTGACGTGTCCATAAATAATGAGATTAGGGTTTAGAGCGTCTGGAAGGAGCCTGAGAACTATGACGTATGCATAACTAATAAGGCGTTATAAAGTGAATAAATAATTATGGTTAAGGCTCCTCCAGGAAGACGGTGTGCATAAATAATTACTCAATATGACGTAGTTGAAACCAGGGTTGAGTAACAGCTAGGGTTAGGGGGTTCTAGAGGGCCCAAAGGAGCCTGAGAACGATGACGTACGCATAACTAATAAGTTGAATATTTAATGAGGCGGCATACTTTTGTAGTCTATAGTGGGGGTATTACTATTGATGCCATACAATAAACAATGAGGTATAATACCAAGTGGATTTAAACATTTTCCATAAGATATATCATGTTTCTCTCCAGCATCATATGTGATATTCATCACCAACACCATAGCACACTTTTTCTTCAGACTATATAGCGTACGCTTTTTACCATCATCGCCGTTATCTAAAACGTATTAAAAACATTATGTCAGAGCTGATGCTAGAAGACTTAAACACATTGATTAAGGCTGGGCTTTAACGAGCGACGCAAGCATAAGGACAAACACAGGAGCTATATGCGTCAAGTGAAAACGAACCGCATTTTATGTTATCTTGCGTTGTGTTACCAGTCGTCAATCTTTCTGCAGATTCTGCCATTTTGTATTCGCATGACATTACGCAGTTACACGGCGAGGGACCTATAGAACGAGTATTTTGATCGGTCACTGCGTAATTAGATATCTAAAACTCCGTTGTACTTGCGTTGACTGTGTTCCGCTTTCACGATCACAACGCAAGCCCTAGCGTAAGCACATGGAAAAGGAATATATTTTCATCCTTGTGCTTGCGTCAATGCCTCCGCTTCCGTCTGTGCTTGCGCTTGTATCAGCGCTTGCGCTTTGCATCAGTGCTTGCACTTGCGTCGAGCCTGTTTGCGCATCTCCTACGTACCAATTAAGATAAATTTATTTTTTCACCAATGAAGATGAATTTATGCGCATCTCCTGCGTAGCCATCTTCACTCTTAGATTACCAATAATCGGACAATTAGATTACACATTAGCCCCCTCCGCAGGCGACTCTGTGGCTTCTTTTTTCCTAGTCAAATACCTTCTAATACTCTGAAAATGTTTTGGTTGGGATTGCAGCCCTGGAAGCTATTTGACTTGGAAAAAGAAGCCTCAGAGTTGCCTGCAGACGAGGCTAATTACACATAATTGGTAATTCCATATTTTATAACGCCAATCCTAACCTTAATCCTACCCTAGGACTTTGTCTTGATTTCTATAAAGTTTGTACGTTTTTTACTGTTTATAAATAAAACAGGCATACTTACTAAAAAACACAACAACATCCCCGTCATTGTAGCTCTTAGTTTTGTCACTACTACGTACAATAGTTGCGCGAAATGATTTCCCTGGTTTGCCATCTTCACAGCTGTATATGTTAGTTGAATCTATGGAATAAAAAAGGTTATTAAAAAGTGCATATTAAGTAATTATTAAATTGAACTAGTTGGTTAAAGTTCTCCTTCAATTATAATTTTACTTCAATATAAGTGAACATAGTTTTTTGGCAATGTACAGTTTAATTAAATGAAAAATAATTTATCGAAATTTTTAAAACTCAATTCTACTAACTTTAACATTTACAATTATTTATTTTCTTACGTTGTGGATCGCAAAAGGAGTCATTATCTAGAGCCTTTCTTAAATTGTCTATATTTTTCAAATCACCCTCCACTTTTCTTCTAAAAATGTTTTCATTCATATCCGATTTAGGTCTTGATTGACCATCCAAAAACCCAACAAATATTTGTACAGTAGGACACACAAAATCAAGTTGATCGTAGATGTCTATAGCTGGGACGGTAAGCCAGTTACACTTGCATGTTAATCTATAAAAAATATGGGGAAACATGTTTTATGATAAAACATATAGACACATGTTATTCCTACATTCTATCTATTTTCAGAATGATATTTTATAAAAGATATAGAAAACATCTCGTAAATGTCAGTTTGGAGAATTCCCTATATATATATATATATATATATATATATATTATATATATATATATATATATATATATATATATATATATATATATATATATATATATATATATATATATATATATATATATATATATATATATATATATATATATATATATATATATATATATATATATATATATATATATATATACGTGTAGGTTTTGGTCTACGAAATGCAAAGAGTGCTCAACAACATATAGTTAGAGCAAATAATAGATTTTCGCTTACCTCAAAACTGGTCTGCTACAACTTGTTTCATCTGTATATATATATATATATATATATATATATATATATATATATATATATATATCTATATCTATATCTATATCTATATCTATATCTATATCTATATCTATATCTATATCTATATCTATATCTATATCTATATCTATATCTATCTCTCTATATCTCTATATCTCTATATCTCTATATCTCTATATCTCTATATCTCTATATCTCTATATCTCTATATCTATATCTGTATCTGTATGTGTGTGTGTGTGTGTGTGTGTGTGTGTGTGTATGTGTATGTGTATGTGTATATATATATATATATATATATATATAGTGAAAGTGGTCTTACCTCAAAATGATAAAAGCCGCAACTGTCAGTTTCACGCAAGGCGATCTTCAGGCGAATGAAAAATTTCGATATTGATGGCCGCTTAAGTAGCTTTGGTCGAAAGGTGGGCGTAATGGGCGCGTGGGCGTGTCGGTGCCGAAACAATGCATGCATTCCTCAAATTTTTGCGTTGCTAATTTTAAATTTGTTTTTATGACGGCATGTCGAAATTATTTCTGATCTTTTGTTGAGTAGGAAATGTTTGTCTGCTTTCATTATACAAAGTTTTTCTTCCAAACATAAATTGCATCTTTTTGATCCTCCCGAATACGTCATCTAACTAATATTAACCCGTCATCTAACATTTTCATTTTCGCCGACAAAACTAGAAATATTTATGAAACCCCGCTCGACACATACAACAAGCTCCTACATGATAACATAACAAAAACATATAAACATGGATCAGAGGACTCAATAACACAGATTGACAAAGAACTAAAACATATTTCGAACAAACTAAATATCAGTGATAGAATTGAACAGACAAAAAAACGCGAAGCATTCATTTCACTCAAAGACCACAAAGACAATTTCGAAAACAACCCAACATGCCGATTAATTAACCCAGCAAAAAACGAATCTGGTAAACTGAGCAAGGTATTTCTTGACAAAATTAACTCCGAATTGAGAAAAACTTTAAAGGTAAACCAATGGAGAAACACGCAAAACGTAATTGAATGGTTTGAAAACATAAACGAAAAAAACAGACATACTTTTATTTCATTTGACATTGTCAATTTCTATCCTTCAATTTCGGAAAACTTGCTCGACCAAGCAATATCTTGGGCCAAAACTTTGACTAAAATTAACGAAAACGAGATTTCTGTCATCAAGGATGCTAGAAAATCACTTATTTTTAACAACGAAAAACCATGGACCAAAAAAGACAGCCAGAATTTATTTGATGTTACCATGGGTAGCTTTGACGGCGCCGAAATCTGCGAACTAATTGGCCTTTTCATTTTAAACAACCTAGGAAAAACGTTTGGCATAGAAAACATTGGCCTTTATAGAGACGACGGATTGGCTATATTAAAAAACAAAACCGCACGATTGGCAGACAAAACAAGAAAAGATCTACACACAATTTTCTAACAGTTTGGACTCAAAATCACAGCAGATGCAAATTTACACGTAGTAAACTTTCTAGACGTCACTTTCGACCTTCGCAATGGAAAACACAAACCTTTTAGGAAGCCCAATGACGAACCATTATACATAAACATGCAATCAAACCACCTAGCATTTTGAAACAATTAAACGCATTTCGCTTCTTTCATCAGACAACACAATATTCGAAGAATCTGCACCGCTATATCAAGAAGCATTAAGGCACAGCAATTTTAACCAAAATCTAAGTTACACACCGCAAACCTCACAACAAACACCACGCAGAAACCGACAACGGAATATTATTTGGTTTAACCCACCATACAGTAAAAATGTCAAAACAAACATAGGACGCAATTTCCTTAATCTTATAGACAAGCATTTTCCACCAGAAAACAAACTACACAAAATTTTCAATAGAAACACGATAAAAGTCAGTTATAGTTGCATGAATAACGTCAAATCCTCAATCATGAGACACAATTCACACATACTCAGGAAAAACAAGCCACAACATGAAAACGCAAATAGTTGTAACTGCAGAGACAAGAGTAAGTGCCCACTTCCTGGGCAGTGCTTGACAAACAACATAGTATACAAGGCAACAGTTTCGACAAATGACACAAACAGCACCAAACACTACATAGGCATGACAGCAAGTAGTTTTAAAGAGCGATACAGAAACCACACTAAGTCATTTCAAAACAAAATATATTTAAACGAAACGGAACTTTCGAAACATATTTGGAGTTTAAAAGAAAAGAAACAAGATTTCAATATAACCTGGTCTATTTTGAAAAAAGCGGCTTCGTATTCGGGAGGATCAAAAAGATGCAATTTATGTTTGGAAGAAAAACTTTGTATAATGAAAGCAGACAAACATTTCCTACTCAACAAAAGATCAGAAATAATTTCGACATGCCGTCATAAAAACAAGTTTAAAATTAGCAACGCAAAAATTTGAGGAATGCATGCATTGTTTCGGCACTGACCACACGCCCACGCGCCCATTACGCCATTTTCATTCGCCTGAATATCGCCTTGCGTGAAACTGACAGTTGCGGCTTTTATCATTTTGAGGTAAGACCACTTTCACTATATATTCGCTCTACCTTTATGGTATTGAGCACTTTCAACGTTCCGTGAACAACATCACATTCGTTTTAGTATATATATATATATATATATACTATATAACAATTACACTGTAAATTTCAAGGAGTAAAAATTACCCCATTTTTGGGGTAAAATGTTCAAAGTGGATGGGGTGACTTTTCAGGTGGTAAAAACTACCCCAAGATCTGGGGCAATATGTCCAAATATTTACCCCTTTGTTGGGGGTAACGGAGGGTAGTTTTGCAATTGGGATTACGGGGGTAAAAATTACCCCATACGTTGGGGGTAACTGGGACGATGCCAATATATTTTCAAAATGGCGGATTCTTTACGAGGAGTGAATTTGATGCGAATTTTCTACGGTTAGTACATCCCGTTCTATTATTCTGTGGCTGAATTGCTGAAAAACTTTAATAATATGCTGGTTTGTGTCATACCAATTGTCATACCAATTCTAAAGAAATGGCTGATCATCAATTATTCGTCGGTCTTAAATTACCAAATACTGGCTGCGGGAGTAAATACGGCAGTGATGCTATTTCAGGCTTTCAGCAAAGTTCGAAGACGAAGGTAAGTCTGACGCTGTACTAAACGAATGTTTGAATGTTTGATTGAAGCAGCTATATCAATACAAAATCAAATAGTTTTCACTTATCAAACACTTTGTCTTTTAAGTTATTTTCAATGGAGATGTGGATACTAAAGCCAAAGGTGTAAAAGACTGTGTTGATAAACGTTCTCAGAAAGCCAACATTTATCTGGTCTTAGGAAACAAAGTGGTATGTTATACAAACATTAATCGAGATTACCGTTTGAATAACCTTTATTTGTAAATGATGATTAGGTATGAATATAAACAATCAACAACAGGGCATTTCTAAGGATTTAAATCCTTGCTGAAAAGCACAAGTTCAGAGAGTGAGTTCTATGTGATATTGGTTTGGTTTTAGAAGTGTTATCATATTTTTATGCAGACATTTGGCATTATTTTATGGGGTGCCGAATGTCCGAAAATTACATTTCTTTGTTATATTATATTGTTATATTTCTATGTTTATTATGACAAAATTATTTGATATAATATCATTTTTGTTAAATAATTAAGTTAATGGCAATTCTAATTGTTTAAAATAATTTTTCTAACTAAAAAAATATTTTATATAAAGTTTTATATAATTTTTCAGTTGTTTTGCATTGTATTTAATACAATGTTTTGAGTATTCGTATTATATGATATAATACTTGTTTCTACAACTGTAATTGTTTCAAATAAACATTTTAGCCAAATTAATTATGTCATAAAATGTATATTATATCATATAATGCATATTATATACAGTAATATAATGCATATTATATCATATAATGCATATTATATCATATAATATAAATTATATCATATAATATAAATTATATGATATAATGCATAATGTGATATAATGCATTATATCTCATAATGCATTATATTATAATTTGCATTATATGATATAAATATAATGTAAATTATATGATATAATGGATTATATGATATAATGTAAATTATATATATTTTATATTATATTATCGGTGGCGAAGAAACTATAACCCCAAAACAACTTAGATCCTAACCATAACATATATAATGCATTATATCATATGTTAACTAGGGTTAGGATCTAAGTTGTTTTGGGGTTAGTTTCTTCGCCACCGATAATATAATATAAATTATATGATATAATTTACATTATATCATAATATAATGCATTATATGATATAATTTACATTATATGACATAATGCATATATATGTAAATATATAAATATGACATAATGATATAATGTAAATTATATATAATTTATATTATATGATATAATAGGCATTATATTATATAATATGCATTATAAACTGAAAAACAACTGAAAAATTATATAAAACACTATATAAAATAATTTTTTAGCTAGAAAAATTATTTTAAACAATGAGAATTGCCATTAACTTAATTATTTAACAAAAATGATGTTATATCAAATAATGTTATCATAATAAACATATATAATAAAGAAATATAATTTTCGGTTTCGGACATTCGGTACCCCATATTATTCAAACGATTTCTTCATGTAATATAAATTGCATACTGGTTGTCAATTAGTTATAGTTTTTTTTCTTTTATGGAATTAAAATGCATGTGGCAAACAAAGTACCAAGCTCAGACGATACATGGGCGATTGTCAAGCTCAAATCCTCAGAAAATGTCCCAGACAGGGCTCGAACCTGTAACCTTCTGATTGCCTGTGACATATGCTCTATATAATATCAAGACTCTTATAACGGATCAGAGCGGAGGTTACAATTATATGCTGGTTTGATTGCTATATACACTGCATATGCAACATTCACTATATATACTAGAATTAAATGCTTGGGAATTTGTCTGGGATTCATTTATGAGAATTTGAGCTTGGCAATCATCCATATATCATAATAATAATCACTACTGTATATATTTTGCATAACAAGATAGTTTAATAAAAAACTTATAATAAAGTCACATAATTAATGTTAATCCATTAACTTTGGTCAGATCTTCTTTCTAATTTAATATTAATTGTTAATTAGGTTGTTTCTTGCTTTTTAAAATATTATAGATGATGTTGCAATTTTGCCATTCCTGCTTAAACAAAACTTAAAGAGAAGAACAGCTGAAAACATTTATTGAGCTTATTTTGGTAAGTTTGAGTTTATCTTATCTACTAATATTTTTTATTATGCTTGCTAAAGATTAAGTAAGAGATAAAGCATAATATATAGCATAAATATATAGCGTAAATCTATATATAGCTTTATATAGCATAAATCCCGACGTTCGAGGGCTTTATCTGACTTATTTCATGATTGAGGAGGTTTTCCAACAAAATTTTGTCTACTTTTTCCACCTTGGACAAAGATTTTCCTAGTTTTGTCTTCATTTTTTATCTAATTAGTATTCATGGGCTCAGAATTTATATAATAATAGTTATAATTCTGGATAATTAATAATTATTAATGTTATTAATAATATTAATAACATTAATCCTGACATGTTTAGTTCACACTCAATAACTACATTTTGAGTATTTTTCTCTTCTTTTTCTCCCTCTCTTTCCCGCCATTTTAAATCATTCTACATCTTACTGGTGAGCACCTGGCATGGGACTTAGTCCTGTTTGTGCTTTGCCAATTTGTGGCATATTACATTAGATTTACCCTTTATTATTACCTTAGATTTATATATCCTCTGTACACATACATGTTTTTATTAATAGTGTATGTAATTATTAGTGTATGTAATTATTAGTTAATTTAGTGCCAAAAATAAAGTTATTAAAATTTTTTTTTTAATGTACTAATGACATTAAGTTGGTGACTTGAAAAGTGCAGTGGTATTAAATGCAGTAAATTGGGAGAATGTAATGCTATGTATACAGGTAGTTACATGTATTATATGTAATGTAATATGTCATTGACTTGGAAAAGTGTGGTATTAAATATTAAATTGCCGGAAAATAAAATAATGCTGAGTATACAAATTAAAAAAAAGAAATGTTAATGAGGTTTCCATTGTATGTACTACAGTAAATGCTCCATGGAAACCCATTGGTAATTTTCAGAATAAAGCCAGGGATGGATCGAGCATGATCTGGTAAGGGGTGCTCTGGTACCGAGTTGTGTCGGTCATTCGCGCCGTGCGCCCATCAGTATTCTGGCGGTCATGCGCACCACGTGTCCATCAGTATTCTGGCGGTCATGCGCGCTGGCAAAACAGCCTCCATGCAGTCTGCAGTATAACTGTACAAGTATACAACTTAGTGACTGAGTAGCTAGTTGTAGCCTTGTAGGGACTGAGGGACAGGGAGAAGTTTATAAATATAATAGTTATTACTAATAATAGTTATTAATATGTTCACAGTTCACTTATCATCATGCATGTTATTACTCAAATGACTGTATCTCATAAAGGTGTGCACCCCCACCCCCCCCCCCCCCCCCCAGTAAATCCATCCCTGATAAAGCATGGTATGATATAATAGCCTACCAGTATATACTGTATGCATGTAATGTATCTTGTTGCAATTTAGGTTAAACACATATGTACCCCCCCATCAACACTAAATGACAAATGTTTCAAATTTTTAAGGTAGATCCAAATATTGAACAGATGGCAATTAAATAGTGTTGGAACAATTCTTCAAAAGTCAAAAGCTGTCTACAAGATAATCCAGAAATATAACATTTACCAGTATGGCAAAACATAGAAGTAAGATGTACTCTAGTCTGATAAATAACAAACTGTGCATGTAGTGTTTAAATATCTATTTTATAGTATATATAGGTTTACCAATAATATATTATTTTTGTTACTGCACAGATTGACCACGGTTAATACAAAAGTATCTCTTGTCAATTAAAACTGACCAATCAGTTTTCTGAGTTCTCGTGCTTATAACAAAAGATGACATGGTTTTGACAGGTCGTACCTTCATCCTTTGTTTGAAGTTTAGGAACTAACAAAGCTGATTGGTCAGTTATAATTAAAAATTATGCTAACTTTTGTAATAGCAGCCTTGGTTTGCCAGTTTTAGCAGTAGTTTTGGTCAGTAGAACCTATATTTAATAAAAATTGTTAAATATTGAACTATATTTTTTATCGCTACAATTAAATATATTTTTATAAAGCTATTTTGTTGTGACTACTACTATCCATAGATTTTTGTTTATGTGAGTCTTGGATATTCCAAACTGTGAGAAGAATGATTTTTATATTTAATCTGTGAGTTCATTCACGTTTTAGTTTTTCTTTTCAATATTCTTGTCAAGAATAATATTCTTATACTTTACTGACAAGAACAAAATCGTGATTCTTAAAATAAGAATCACGATTTTTCTGTTTATGTATGCTTCTAGGATTGCAGTCAATAAATTTGTAAAAGATCTAGAGTGCATGCATGCTTCTGTAAACCTTTAATTACGTAATAAAACACTTTCGCGTTGTCACTTCCCTGTACCCTGGGGGCGGAGTAATTTTTACCCCGGATAGTGGAGCAATTTTTACCCCGGATAGTGGAGCAATTTTTACCCCACGTTGAATTTCTACCTATTTTTACCCTTAAAAACGGGGCATTCTGTGGAAGTCTAATTTACCCCACATTTGGGGTAATTTTACCCCCTCAAATTACCCCCTTTAAAAGGGTAACTATTACTCTAATATTTTACCCCTGTTTGCGGGGTAATTTTTAATTTACCCCGAAAAACGGGGCATTCTGTGGAAAAAAAACTACCCCAACTGTTTGGGGTAATTTTTACTCCCTAAAATTTACAGTGTAGTCACCGAAGTCGAGGTGATTATTGGTGAATATATATAACGATAATCACCGAGACTGAGGTGACTAATGAGGTGGAAAATGTTTTTATTATTTTATTTGTTATTTGTTTTATTTGTTATTTGTTTTTATTATTTTATTTGTTATGTATATATATATATTCGCTTTATTGGCAAACGCATAGATATATATGGCTACATCTTCAACTGGTTCGTCTCGTCGTCATGGAGGAAAATATTGTGTTGCTGGCCGTTCTGCGAATTTATGGAATTCACTGTGTCAACTATACCATATGTCATAATTACCATATCGCATGTAGCATCTAATTTCAGACAAAAAATGCAACCCCTTTAATTTATTGGACGAAACCCATCGATACATCAAATTACTTGGAAAAGTTGGAACATTTCAACAAATAAATAAAATGGAAAACGAAAATTTGGTTGTAGTGGCACTTTAAGTGGCAGTCACTGTATATCAGTAATAGTTGGCAAGAAAAACTCACTAATCTCCTTAATGTTATGGTCGATATTTGATGCTGTGAGAACAACTGATGAGCTTAGAAACTCGACCAACCGGTAGAGTATACAAATGTACGTTTGACGTTAAACACTTAGATACTGCAGTGCTCGACTTCTCTCTCAATTTGTATTCATATACCATATTAGACAATTATAACATCCTTTATTGCGATGTTTATTTATATTGCGATGTTTATACTGGCAAGAAAGGTGCTCGCACTTTGGATAATCGGTATCCGGAAGTGAGGCGTGTTCAAGAATTTAAATACCACTAGAGTGAGTACTTTCGGCTAACGTTTCATATAAGTATCCCAATGTTAAAACATATAGCCCTAAAACTTACCTTAATACTAACTCTTACGATAATGCTTTATTTTAGAAATAACAGTTGATTTTAATTGCGAATTTTAGTACCGATAGTCTATGTGACGTCATTTCCGGATTTATGTAAAACTTCACCCAGATTTTCTGTTGACTTAAAAACCTTTTATTATTACATATTTATTATATATTATTACCTCTTATTTTATTTCTCCCGTATAGTATTATTTATTTACATTTATAATTAATGTCGTAATAATTTGTTAGGGCTAGAGGTCTACTAGAAACCTTTCCAGGCTTTATAATTAAAAGTTTACATTATATTTATTAATTGATATGTCTATAATTAATAATTAACGATATAATTATATAGTCTATAATAATATATAAATATATAATTATTATATATATTTATTAATTATTGTTTATGGTCAGTTCAATGTTTTAAAATTGAAAGAAGAATAAGCTATAAAAATGATAACAAATTACAATATAAAGATATTTTGTAGATAGTATAATATAAGAAAGCCTATATGATTTGTCTATTCCAAACCATGTATATTTTACCTTACATGATACGTTATACAAATACAATTTACATGTATACCATAAAAATACATGCGAACACATCTTCACCGTAAACATACATTATTATTACCACATGTACATATATATCCGTATAGATAGATATACATATATAATAAGACAATGCAATTATTAATACAGGTTACTATATATACTGCAATCATCAAAACAAATAATTGCAACATACATAATTGCGATACACATGTCACAGAGAAAAGACTTTGACATGGCATCGATTACTTTACTAGTTTTCATTTGTTAATAAGAAGTATTTTTATTTTTATTATGAATATGTTATGGGATTCTAGTTTGTTCGAAACATTAACCCCTTCGTTAGAATGAGTATGTTTTGCATAGTTTGTTCTTTATATGATTTATCAGTTGTGATGCGTTTCTTGTGTTGTAACCTCTGTAATTGTAAAACATGAGCCTCTGGCTCGGATAAATAGGCCAACCTTATCCTACGTGATTGACTCAAAATAAATCATACTCTAGTACTCATTTATCGAACTCGGAAGGATGAAAGGCTGGGGTCACATTACACTAATTTAATTTGGAGATAAAATCGTAAATTCATGTCATTAATAATACCCATGGGCCGTGGCGTAAAGTTTCATTCAATAATATTGATATAAAATAAACGGCTAAAATAAAATAAATATCGGCTAAAATAAACGGTTTTCAAATTACCTGGTATTGACAGTTTTAAACAACATGTGCAGTGCTAGCAAAGTCTTCGGTCAAATTTGTACGGTGAAATGAACTACACACAAGAACATGACCCAAATGTTCGTCAGTGTGAACAGATGAACCTTTTAGACCTAGAACAAACTTCATATTTTGCTTTTGTGTTGTTATGCGAGCCAATTCTTGCTCTGTACGTGATATCTTACACGTAAATAGCGCCTGACCAAAATGTCGGTCAGTTGCAGGCACAATGGCTCCGTTCAAATTCGTATTATATACGCTTAAACTACAAGTATGGACCTGGCGGAAATGTTCGTCAAAGCAAACACCAGGGGCGGATCCAGAGGGGTGCCACCGTGGCTAAAGCCACGGTCAGATTTTCCTAATTAAATAATTAAAACTAATTACTACTTGGTTATAATTTAATAATAATAATAATAATGATAATAATAATGTTAAACACGTTGATGAATTCTCGAAATCATTTATTTCGAGAAAGTTATAAGCATCACTAGCCAATTGCTAGCGCCGCGGAAAGCAATATTTACGGTCTAAATGAGCCCGCAATCGCCTCCGGGCAGCTGCGAAGGCCGAGGTGATGTCGAGTGTGATACCGACAGTTCAGCGAACCCGGAGCCACGGTCATAAATGCCGGTGCCACTGTTAAAAATGGCCGGGGCCACGGTAGAAATGGCCGGAGCCACGGTAGAAATGGCCGGTGCCACGGTTCCGATCAGGCCTTGTCCCAAATATAGTCATTTCACCGGTGCCCTCTCCCAAATATAGGCATTTCACCGGTGCTCTGCTCCCAAATATAGGCATTTCACCGGTGCCATTGTTAACATTTAGCCTCTAGCCTGCTCGCTTCCCAGGCTGCGAGCAGGCTAATAATATAGTTCTTCATTTTATCGACAAAAATGGCTGGTCACAGCGACTGGTCAGCTAGTTCGATTGCTCAGTCAAAGTGACGATTCGTGTGAACAGGAATTGGTTTATTTGCGGAAGCAGTGCAAAAGGAAGGTTTTGGAGGGAAAAAATCGAGTGAAGCGCGATTTATCTGTTTGTTTACATGTATATGCAAATGTCCAAGAGCCAGAAGTTGCGGTCTGATCAACGCTGCCCAGTAAGGTATGTACATGTACTTATAAATGCCATGCATATATTAATATATACATATCTAATAGTGTTTTAATGTAAATTATGTAACATGTTCATTAGGGATAACACAATTGTTACGAAGTCGAAGAGCTGAGTAATAGCCTAGTCTAGTGCAAGTTATTAATCGAATGAATTAAATATACATAACCATTCGACTCGACAAGTATTAATTATAATTGTACACTAGTCGAGTAGCACTGCTGTTTGGTTGCTTATAAGGTATTTTTCATCGTTATACTTATTTACAAAAACATTTATCAATTTGAACAAATATCGAATAAAACTGAATAATATATCCTTAGTCAGATGTAATATTCTTATACAATGTAATACAATATGAAATAATAGTACTAAAAATACTTAGTTGCTTGAACACTATTCAGCTAAAGCACTCGTATTAAATAATTGATATATATTTCTAAATGTAAATACAATGATCGATGTTCTAATGTGACTTACTGTGATCTCAATATTAATGTGCTCATATTATACAAATATCCCTTACAGAAAAAGTCTATAGGTGCCTATAGGGGTTTCATTATAGGTCGCCTATAGAAAATGTTCCAATTTCCTATAGGTTCTCTATAGGATCTTATAGGTTGCCTATAGATCGACATGCCTATAGGCAAGCCTATAGACTTTTTTTGTTGGGGATGTGTTTCTTTATATTGATAATGATGATATTGTACGGTAGTTGAAAAATAATTAATTTATCGCTGATATCATAATTTAAGTGTAAGAACTCAACTATACAATTTTAGTGATTGACCTATTATTCTTAATGCTCTGATAGATTAATATCAAAACCAGATACTTTAATCATAATTACAGTATATTTTATTATCTATATTGTCAAATTAGTTGATTAAGTCATATTAAATTATATCCTTTAGTTTAGGTAAGTCAATTACTGTACATGTAGCCATATGTAACAAATTATTCAATCTTATTGTGTTACATGCAGCACCTGTATGCATTGTATTTATATTGACGTGTAGCTCTGTAATGCATGATTACAGTGGTTATATATATTATATGCTCAAATAAAAGTATAAATAATCTAATGTTTACTTAAAAAATAGGCTTACATTTGTAAGCATAGCTAAGATTTATTTATATTATTTATCATAACATTTGAACTGTCTATTTTGCTGGTTTGGTGGTCAACCTACACATCTATAAACATTTTTAACTGTCTATTTTGCTGGTTTGGTGGTCAACCTACACATCTATAAACATTTTTAACTGTCTATTTTGCTGGTTTGGTGGTCAACCTACACATCTATAAACATTTTTAACTGTCTATTTTGCTGGTTTGGTGGTCAACCTACACATCTATAAACATTTTTAACTGTCTATTTTGCTGGTCAACCTCCATATCTATCTACATTTTTAACAGTCTATTTTGCTGGTTTGGTGGTCAAACATTTCAAACTGCATTGGCATCCCCATCGTATTGTACACTATGTTGGTTTTGGTTGTCGTTACGATTTTACTTCTGGGAGGGTGCTTATTAAATTGATTTTTTTGTTTTGAACAAAAAAAACTATTTAAAACATGTAAAAAAATGGCGGCTGGTTTCAACGCAAAATAGCAGCTGGATTCGACGCAAAATGGCGGCTGAAATTCATTTTACTAATAAACTAGTCGATCTTTCTTGACTAATAATTGACCGTAACCAAAAGCGTACTTGGAAACCACATGTACACTAGTTACTTGCTTGCGTATTGTTACTCAGTTTCTGCTTGATGCAATCAATATTTTGTGGCTGCAGTTTTCCCACCACTTGGAAGTTTGTAAACTGGAAAAACGCGTCTTAAGTATCTACAAATCTACCATTCAGAAAGACTCCAAAACTGTCGTAAATAAGCAGGAAATGCCATTTTAAGACCTTAATTTTCAAAAAATTTCCGGGGGGGCATGCCACCGGACCCCCCTAGAAAGGGTGCGCCTACGGCGCACAACGGACTAATAAAATTGGTGAGCACCGGTCAGATTTTACTCTAGATCCGCCCCTGAACACAATGGTTCGGCCGATAATTAACAAGAAAAGTAATTGAATACCTATCGTGCCAAAAAAGCAAAGGCACAACCCTTCGAAGTTTGACCGCGTTGTCATGTGACATCACAGTATCGGGCCTTCGCCGTCTTCCGGAACGTCTTCGGTTATGACGTAGTGCCAAAATGACACCTATAGCTATGTGTTAGCTGACGTGACTAGGGAGTGCGGTATGTAAACAGGAATACGAGATATTTGAGTTGAGATCTAAGTAGAAGTGTGTGGACATTGTGCAATTGAGAGGGTTGTGAAACTGTGAATGTAGATAATTGATACAAATCTAAAACGATCGAAACCAAGTGTGACTGTAATTTTGTGAAGTGTTGGGTGATACGTCGAGACAATCCCCGACAAAACTGAAAATTACTTAAATATGCAAGCAATTCTCAATTTTCAATATACCTTGACTAGTAGAACAGCTTAGAGTCCTCGTGCCCAAACGGAATTGCAACGTAACTGTAGAATCGGTTCAAAGCGTGCAGCCAGATTTCATGTGTATAATGATTATCAGAGATCTACGAGTGTGTCTACCCAACTTGATGAGCTTAATTGGTGTCACTACAGGAGCGAAGAAAACTGATAGATCTGTCACTTTTAGATCTGTCACAGTATAATTTAGTTATTCTGCATTTCTGCCTTTTCCTACACTGTAAATTTTAGGGAGTAAAAATTACCCCAAACAGTTGGGGTAGTTTTTTTTCCACAGAATGCCCCGTTTTTGGGAAATAATTAAAAATTACCCCGCAAACAGGGGTAAAATATTAGAGTAATAGTTACCCTTTTAAAGGGGTAATTTAAGGGGGTAAAAATTACCCCAAATGTGGGGTAAATTAGACTTCCACAGAATGCCCCGTTTTTAAGGGTAAAAATAGGTAGAAATTCAACGTGGGGTAAAAATTGCTCCACTATCCGGGGTAAAAATTACCCCGCCCCCGGGTAATAAAACACTTTCGCGTTGTCACTTGCCTGTACGTAATTAAAGGTTTACAAATCAAATTTATTTCAGTAGGGTATCCTGCATCAGTGATGACTCACTGGTATCAATGAGGGCCCTACAAATAACTAAATACAGACGTCTCTAAACGAACGTGTTCAGGATGAATGAACAACTGTAAAAGCCATTCTTCATTATTTTAATTGTTCTTGCAAATACAAGCATAAAAAAACTGGGGTAAATTTTCATTGCATTGCATAGCCACTTAGAAGCAATATTCCTTATGCTGCAGTTCTGCCATTGCAAAGAAAAACTAAAACGTGAATGAACTCACAGATTAAATATAAAAATCATTCTTCTCACAGTTTGGAATATCCAAGACTCACATAAACAAAAATCTATAGATGTAGTCACAACAAAATGGCTTTATAAAAATATATTTAATTGTAGCGATAAAAAATATAGTTCAACATTTAACACTTTTTATTAAATATAGGTTCTACTGACCAAAACTACTGCTAAAACTGGCAAACCAAGGCTGCTATTACAAAAGTTAGCATAATTTTTAATTATAACTGACCAATCAGCTTTGTTAGTTCCTAAACTTCAACAAAGGATGAAGGTACGACCTGTCAAAACCATGTCATATTTTGTTATAAGCACGAGAACTCAGAAAACTGATTGCTCAGTTTTATTTGACAAGAGATACTTTTGTATTAACCGTGGTCAATCTGTGCAGTAACTATAAATAATATATTAATGGTAAACCTATATATACTATTAAATAGATATTTAAACACTACATGCAGAGTTTGTTATTTATCAGACTAATCAGACTAGAGTACATCTTACTTCTATGTTTTGCCATAAATGTTATATTTCTGGATTATCTTGTAGACAGCTTTTGACTTTTGAAGAATTGTTCCAACATCTGTTCAATATTTGGATCTACCTTAAAAATTTGAAACATTTGTCATTCATTGTTGATGCAGTGTACATACACCTGTATGTGTTAACCTAAATTGCAACAAGATACATTACATGCATACAGTATATACTGGTAGGCTATTATATCATACCATGCTTTATTCTGAAAATTACCAATGGGTTTCCATGGAGCATTTACTGTAGTACATACAATGGAAACCTTATTAACATTTCTTTTTTTTAATTTGCATACTCAGCATTATTTTCTTTTCTGGCAATTTAATACCACACTTTTCCAAGTCACTGACATATTATATTGCAGATAATACATGTAACTACCTGTATACATACTGTAGCATTACATTCTCCCAATTTAATACCACTGCACTTTTCAAGTCACCAACTTAATGTCATTAATACATTTAAAAAAAATTTGTTTTAATAACTTTATTTTTGGCACTAAACTAACTGATAATTGCATACACTATTAATACAAACATGTATGTACAGGTATGTACAGAGGATATATAAATCTAAGAAAATAATAAAGGGTGAATCTAATGTAATATGAATCTAATGAATCTAATGTAAGCACAAACGGGACTAATTCCCATGCAAGGTGCTCACCAGTAAGATGTAAGTAATGATTTTAAAAGGGGGGAAAGAAAATGTAGTTATTGAGTGTGAACTAAACATGTCAGGATTAATGTTATTAATATTATTAATAACATTAATAATTATTAATTATTTATTGTTATTTTTTATTTAATATTATCCAGAATTATAACTATGTACCGTATATAAATTCTGAATCCCAGTTAGGGATTGAACATGTAACATTCAGATTGTTGGTGACAGATGCTCTAGTTACCATTGAGCTAGGATGGAGAGAGTTTTAGCCAGCCATCTTTTGGATGGCCATATTCTAATATTTATGGTAGTTGGTGGCCTCAATTCAGTCTATTGGTGAAACAATGTACATGGTTACTAAGTACTAGCACTATAGTATTGTAAATGTTCAATCAATAATGCTAGTGAGTGCGCACACTTTCAATGAGTTGGTGAAGTAGGTGTACCGTGTACATCCACTGAACACCCAGTTTTTGTTGGTAAGGAGAAAAAGTTTTCAAATTATTTTAAAATCATACAAATTTTTGAAGGTATGTATATGCTCTTAATCTTCAGCAAGCATAATAAAAAATATTAGTAGATAAGATAAACTCAAACTTACCAAAATAAGCTCAATAAATGTTTTCAGCTGTTCTTCTCTTTAAGTTTTGTTTAAGCAGGAATGGCAAAATTGCAACACATCTATAATATTTTAAAAAGCAAGAAACAACCTAATTAACAATTAATAATAAATTAGAAAAAAGTTAATGGATTAACATTAATTATGTGACTTTATTATAAGTCTTTTATTAAACTATCTTGTTATGCAAAATATATACAGTAGTGATTATTATTATGATATATGGATGATTGCCAAGCTCAAATTCTCATAAATGAATCCCAGACATTTTCCCAAGCATTTAATTATAGTATATAGTGAATGTTGCATATGCCATGAATATATAGCAATCAAACCAGCATATCATTGTAACCTCCGCTCTCATCCGTTATAAGAGTCTTGATATTATATAGAGCATATGTCACAGGCAATCAGAAGGTTACAGGTTCGAGCCCTGTCTGGGACATTTTCTGAGGATTTGAGCTTGACAATCGCCCATGTATCGTCTGAGCTTGGTACTTTGTTTGCCACATGCATTTTAATTCCATAAAAGAAAAAAAACTATAACTAATTGACAACCAGTATGCAATTTATATTACATGAAGAAATCGTTTGATATATGGGGTACCGAATGTCCGAAACCGAAAATTATATTTCTTTGTTATATATGTTTAATATGACAAAATTATTTGATATAACATCATTTTTGTTAAATAATTAAGTTAATGGCAATATTTCTCATTGTTTAAAACAATTTTTCTAACTAAAAAATTATTTTATATAATGTTTTATATAATTTTTCAGTTGTTTTGCATTGTATTTAATAAAATGTTTTGAGTATTCATATTATATGATATAATAATACTGTTTCTACAACTGTAATTGTTTCAAATAAACATTTTAGCCAAATTAATTATGTCATAAAATGTATATTATATCATATAATGAATATTATATATAATATAATGCATATTATATAATATAATGCTTATTATATCATATAATATAAATTATATATACAGTAATTTACATTATATCATTATGTCATATTTATATATTTAGATATAATTATATGCATTATATGATATAATGTAAATTATATCATATAATTTATATTATATTATCGGTGGCGAAGAAACTAACCCCAAAAAAACTTAGATCCTAACCCTAACATATGATATAATGCATTATATATGTTAGGGTTAGGGTCTAAGTTGTTTTGGGGTTAGTTTCTTTGCCACTGATGATATAATATAAAATATATATAATTTACATTATATCATACTGTTTAATCCATTATATGATATAATTTACATTATATTTATATCATAATATAATGCATTATAATATAATGCATTATGAGATATAATGCATTATATCATATAATTTATATTATATATAATATGCATTATATTACTGTATATAATATGCATTTAATATGATATAATATACATTTTATGACATAATTAATTTGGCTAAAATGTTTATTTGAAACAATTACAGTTGTAGAAACAGTATTATTATATCATATAATATGAATACTCAAAACATTTTATTAAATACAATGCAAAACAACTGAAAAATTATATAAAACTTTATATAAAATATTTTTTTAGTTAGAAACATTATTTTAAACAGTGAGAATTGCCATTAACTTAATTATTTAACAAAAATGATATTATATCAAATAATTTTGTCATAATAAACATAGTAATATAACAATATAATATAACAAAGTAATGTAGTTTTCGGACATTCGGCATCCCATAGAATAATGCCAAATGTCTGCATAAAAATATGATAACAACACTTCTGAAACCAAACCAATATCACAGCAAGGATTTAAATCTTAGAAATGCCCTGTTGTTGATTGTTTATATTCATACCTAATCATCATTCATCATTTACAAATAAAGGTTATGTAAACGGTTAATCTCGATAAATGTTTGTATAACATACCACTTTGTTTCCTAAGACCAGATAAATGTTGGCTTTCTGAGAACGTTTATCAACACAGTCTTTACACCTTAAGTATCCACATCTCCATTGAAAAATTATAACTAAAAGACAAAGTTTTTGATAAGTGACAACTATATATTTGATTTTGTATTGATATACACTAGCTGCTGCAATCAAACATTCAAACATTCGTTTAGCACAGAGTCAGACTTACCTTCGTCTTCGAACTTTGCTGAAGGCATGAAATCGCATCACTGCCGTATTTACTCCCGCAGCCAGTATTTTGTAAGACCGACGAATAATTGAATAATCAGCCATTTCTTTAGAATTGGTATGACAATTGGTATGACACAAACCAGCATATTATTAAAGTTTTTCAGCAATTCAGCCACAGAATATGTAATAGAACGGGATGTACTAACCGTAGAAAATTCGCACACCTCCTCGCTCTTTTTGTTCATAAATATATCAAATTCACTCCTCGTAAAGAATCCGCCATTTTGAAAATATATTGGCATCGTCCCAGTTACCCCAAACGTATGGGGTAATTTTTACCCCCGTAATCCCAATTGCAAAACTACCCTCCGTTACCCCCAACAAAGGGGTAAATATTTGCACATATTGCCCCAGATCTTGGGGTAGTTTTTACCCCCTGAAAAGTCACCCCATCCACTTTGAACATTTTACCCCAAAAATGGGGTAATTTTTACTCCTTGAAATTTACAGTGTAGTGATACCAGAAAGTCGCATAATCAGACATACAAGCTTTTACCATCACTTGCCAATGCTTATAAGCACTCTTTTTTGTTCGCTGCATACCTGTGTGGAAAAGTCTTCCGTCCAATGCTGATGATAATACTAAAAGAAGCTATTGTAAAACAGGTTACGATACCCACTATGTTTACACCATCTAATGTTTGACAATCCATTGCCTTGATTAGCTTGCTAGCTATTGGCAATTATATTCGAGAACATAACTTGATAACGTGACAATGTGACAGAACAAATAGTTTCCACGAAACTGATATGATGATTATCGACCGTTGCTTGGTGATACCTAATATGCATGACTCATCACTGTCAAATGACCCCAAAATTCACCTAGAATTGCTTCGTTCTTTAATATTACTCTTCCACATCAATAAAGAGCAACAAATACGTTTGATTTCATCGTTCTACTTTGGGTTTAAACTTTTTTGAAAGAGTTTCTATTCTTACTTGTGCAGGAATAAATAAATTCAAAAGTGGACAGGTATTCTGCATTTCGCTAATAAAATTAAGATGAGAGAGATTTAATATAGTCACATATACATATATACACACATGTACATATACTACATATATGGATGAACTGACTGCCCCAACCGTCGAACGACCCTGGTCTCCAAATCAACGTTTCGGCGCTCTAACCTTTGAGACACGGTCAAAACAATCATTGATTTTACCATATACATATTAAAATATCACCTGAATACAATTTATCACTTACAATGTATTAAAATGGTCCCACACAATCATCGGGAGATACCTTGAAGCGTCTGATCGATGGAATGCAATAAGAACAAACGTCCATCCAAGAAGGAAGTATTTCATTATTCAACTGCTCGCTGCTTGACAGCCAAAGTGTTTTCTTCGCGTATGTCGATCTCTATCACAATGGCAAATAGCCCTGTCCAAGCCTGCCTTTTGGCGACATGCTGGGACGCACGGGAGGGTAAGCAACGTAAATTAAGCGGGGGATGTATACATGCAACCATTAAATTTCCTAAGTTCTTCGCGAAGACATGATCAGGCTGCGCAGGAAATCTCGGAGCTTTCACTAGTGTATGAACAAGTGATACCCAAACCCAAATATACTACTAACCCGAATATACTAACCTGAATATACTAACCTCAAAATGCTAAAAACTAACCTCGAAACTAACCCTAGCAGTAGCGTATCTAGAACTTTTAAAACGGGGGGGTTTTTAGGGTTGATCTTTGGAGGTGTATTCTGACGGAACTTGGAAGGAACGCAACACTGTTATTTTCAACGAGTAGTTTTAACTCTTTTAAGAGGTTCAAAGTTAACTCCATGCGGGTGAGTTATTTTACAGGAGTTATTTTAACTCTACTTTTTGGAGTACCGTATCTGAAAGTTATCCCTTACGTCGGAGTTAACCGTCTCAACTAGGGTTACGCAAACTTTTTTAGAGGAGTTAAAACCTGTCGGAGTTATTTAAACTCTATTTTGGGGGTGAATTCCTGAGATAAGATCTCAATCATAACAAACACGATCAAAATACACGCGTAAACAACAATTTATGTTTTTGTGTTCTTTATTCTGCTTTATTAAATAATATTTAATGATAATTTTTAATACAGACCGCTAAGGCCTGGTTCAGTCGTCGAACTTCTCATTCTTCCGAACCTAATTCAGCGAGTTAAGTTCATGAGAAGTTCAACGTTTGAATCAATTAAGTAAGACTCGAGCTGTCGGGAATTTCGACTTCGTTTGGTTGATAGGCTCGACAACTAATTCAAACGTTATACTTCTCATGAACCGAACCGAACTCCAAAAATCGGATTGTTTTGGACTCAAAGTTTAAACCCCGATTTTGGAGTTAAAACTACTGCGTCTAACCATAGTTTTAGATTGAAGAACACGTTCCTGGAATTTCTCTTTCAGGACACAGTACTTCAACGTTAGAATATAGCAAATTTTATGCAAGCTTTCCCATCATAAAGGGGGTTCAATGGAACCTACAGAAACCCCTCTGGTTCCTCGTAAAGATACCACACCCACGGTATCGTATTACTTGTGCTCCTGAAACCCACACGGCCACCTGCAGTGATAATACCGACGTTTGTCTTCCTACTGCGTCAAGACTCAAATTAATCGCATTACAAGTTGAACGATTGAAGTGGTTTTTCTTTGCTTACTGTCAAGCACACCTTGCCACTTAGAACATATTTCGTTTTTTTCAGCTCACATTTCTTCCTTGAAAATGAATATAGTCGAGGAAGTTCTACTTTGCACAAGGAATGACAAATTGCTGCATGATTAAACGATTGAAAAAAGTAAAAAGGTCGCATGCATCTGACAGCGAAATACTTCCTTTAGGGAAGTTAAGCTCAAATCACAAGATTGGACAAGATCGAACCTGTATATACAGGATTTGAGGATTTGAGCTTAACGCGATCATCCATGTATCATATTCCCTAAAGTGGATGTGCATATTCGGAAATGATTCCAAGAAAGGAAGTATTTCGCTGTCAGATGCATGCGACCTTTTTACTTTTTCCAATCGTTTGATAAGCAATTTGTCATTCCTTGTATAAAGTACCCTTCTGATTGCCGGTGAGACGCTCTTTATTACCATATATATACATTGAGCCACCGAGACTCAGATAACCGAGACATTTTCGGAGGATTTGACTGTTTTGTATATATATATATATATATATATATATATATATATATATATATATATAACAGCCAAGCGTAACTAACGAGTTCGTCCCTCCACTTTTTCCAATAAAATGAAAGCTCATGCATATCAGCTGTCTTTCCGGTACAGACAAAGCTTCCTTTATCCAAGCTTTGAGCGATGGAAAACTGGAATTTAATAGTAATGCCGCCTTCCGTCTCTATAAATATTAATAGGTACAGAGAATCAGTTTTACAAATATCTCAATTTTCGAGTTTCGGAAGATGCCATTTGGTTTAGCCAACGCACCTTCAACTTTCCAGCGCTTAATGCATGCAGTCCTTCAAGGCCTCAACTACCGCATTTGTCTGGTCTATTTAGATGACATTATTATTTTCTCTCGCACCTTCGACGACCACTTGCTGCTCCATCTTAACGATGTATTTTCTAGACAACGAGCAGCCAACGTCAAACTTAAACCAAGCAAATGCTCATTCGCGCGATCGAATCTTGAATATCTCGGACACGTAGTCTCTCGTGACGGTATTGAACCCGACCCTTCGAAAATTCAAGCCGTTCGAGAATTTCCCATTCCACGGCGACTCCGGGATGAACGTAGCTTTCTTGGTTTAGTTATTATTACCGCCGATTTGTAAAAGATTTTGCGACTATCGCTTCGCCCCATAACCGTCTCACTCGGAAAGACGTCCCTTTCCACTGGGACGCCGCCGCAATTTTCCCTTTCGTAAAACGGTCGTTACCATCCCGAAGCGTCGTTACCATCCCGCTCTCATAGAATGTTGGATAAGCGAGTGTAATTCCTCGTGGTCCCGAGGTTCCTGCACACTTTATTTTGAAACCTCGCAGCATACGTTGTTGCGATTGATATTTCGAAATCCCGAATAACGCGTCGTTTTCCTTTTGGAAAGTACAGTATCTATATCATATACGTTGTGACTATCGATCACAAAATAGAATTTACTGGTCCAGGATTGAGAGTTTGCCATGTATATTTTTTTCTGCATGAACGCTCTTCTCCTGTATACTAAATAGTAAAATTTACATATTTTGAATTTCACGACGAACATGTCACCGCCACGAGTAATTTCACTCTGCTTACCCAACATTCTACGAGAGCTGGGATCATGGTAACGATGCTTTGGGATGGTAACGACCAAATTGCGATGCCGCCTGTGATACCACATTCACCTATCTAAAATCCGCCCTAACTTCGGCACCCATTTTAGCCTACCCCGATTTTTGATTTTCGATTTTTGATCTTAACCCCGCTGAGCGAAATCACAGCACAACCGAACGCGAGGCGTTGGCTATAGCCGAAGGAATCAAAACATTTCGAAACTACCTTTGGCTTTACGATCGTAAATTTACAATTCATAAGACCATAATGGCTTATGTCAGTAAAAGACCCCAGCGGTCGTCTCGCTCGCTGGTCCCTATACTAAAACAGTAATACGACTTTTCTATCGTTCACAAAGCAGGAACGACCAACTCGGACGCCGATGCACTCGCTCGACGCCCATATGCTCCAGTTCATAACATAGCTGCATATGACTTGCGCGGTGTGCCACGTGACCGCATTCGTGAACTTCAGCGCAGTGACGGCGATCTTTCGGATATCATCTCCTATCTCGAATCTAACCATCTCCCAGATAATCAAAATAAAGCTCGTTCATTAGTCTTGCAGCGCGATCGATTTTACCTTGACGCAAACGAACTCCTTTTCTCCTTAGGGACCCCCCATGCGCGTGGACGAAATGACGTTCGCTCTCAGCTTGTCATTCCCGAAACCTTGAAATATGAAGTTTTAGTCTGGGCACATGACGTTGTGACTGCAGGTCATTTAGGGCCCAACAAAACATACGGGAAAATCCGAAAACGATACTATCGGCTACTATTGATACTTATAATCTTCGCAATAATTTAACAATTCCAAAAGCTATAGAAAATAATTTTTAAAAAAGACATTTAAATATAGTGGTGCTATGCTATGGAATAAACTATCTTGTGAAGCGAAGACTGCGGAGACTCTTTACGCTTTTAAAAAACATATTAGGCCTTGATTCGTGTTTCACTTCCTCTTCTTGCTCTTATCTTGTATATAGTTAGTTAATGTCGTTTTTAGTTTAGTTTTTTATACCTATAATTTCTACTTGTGTTATAGTATTTTTTGTGTGTGAACACGCCCCTCATGGAAATATGCAGCTATTGTTGTTGGGGCTAGCGTGTTATTGTTTAAATAAAGATTTACCTACCTACCTACCTACATACCTGGCGGAACATGTTTCGAGATATTCAACGCTGGTGCCAGAGTTGCGTCGACTGTGCCATGAAAAAGTCGCCTCGTAACCGCCACAAAGCACTGCTTCTCCCAATTCCCGCGGTTGAGAACGCCTTTGACCGTGTGGCTGTCGTTGCCTTGGACCCTTCCCCCCTTCGAATGTCGGAAATCGTTGGCCAGAAGCCTTCGCCGTACCTGATACGCAGGCTACTATTATCGCTTGCCTCCTCGTTGATGAAATCCTCGCTCGCGATCCGAAGGTAGCCGCGTGCGTGATGTACCGCACGGGGCTACCTTCGGATCGCGGCCGCAATTTCCTTTCCTCTCTGGTTGATCGTGTCTGGGTACTATATATCCTCGCAACAAAAAAAGGTTTGTCTCGCAAATTAATGCATCACTGGCACGGACCATTTCGCATTGCTTCAAAGTTGTCTCCAGTCCATTTCCAGTTACGAACGTGCGACAACCGCCTTGTTTCAGTCACTGTGCATGGAAACCGTCTTAAGCCCTACTATTTCGACCCGGCTTCACGACCCCTAACACCACCCCGAAACGACCCGCCAAACGAGCCCGTCGTACATGAAAACGAACTCCCCAGTGACAGTTAATTCACTGACACCCCAAGTGTACCAGTTACCGCGCCGGCTAACAACGCAGCTCCTTTCCAACCTGCCCTCCGCTATTAGTAAAAGAGTCCGATGCGTCTGAAATCTATCAAATTGAACACTTTCTCAAAGAACGTAAGCGAAAGGGAAAGAAATAATTCTTCATGAAGTGGGAGGGATACGGACCTGAACACAATTCGTCATGGGTAAAAGAAACCGACCTAGTTAACTTAGACAAGAACCACACCCAACATACTGAACCGCGCCACTCTAAGTAACAATGATCTCGGTGCCTTCTCTCACTCCCTCACAGAGTTTGTCTGCACATTTTTGGGCATTCGGCTGCACATGGTTTTTGGTCCTCATTGGTGGATAGCACTGACAATTCGCAATGACACGTTTAACTTTTGGTGCGAGTATACCCCTAGCTCCCCAACCCAGAGCCCCAACAGTCGAACAGAGCACTGTTAAAAAAAAAAAAAAAAGAGAGAGAGAGAGAGAGAGAGAGAGAGAGAGAGAGAGAGAGAGAGAGAGAGAAAAAGAGAAAAATAACGTAAGAAAATAAAGGAAAGAAAGAGGAAATAATTGTATTGATTCGTTTAAGATTATGTTGAGGACTTCAACTTGTTGTAGTTGTCTCTTCTTTTCCTCCCTGACACGATAGTTGCTCATTTTAAACTCCTTCCTAAGTTATTGCCACCACTTCGCATACCTAAGCAGTTGGGTTAGTGATTTTCTGTACCGAAATAATTGTTGTAACCTTGCAATGATACCATGATGCACAACTCTCCATCCAATTTGGAACACTATAATAGTGTAAACACAATTTCTTTCGCTACGGCATTCCTCTCCCAATCCGGACCGTTTTCCATTTGTCAAGATCGACAGTCAAGTTGAAATAAACACATCACCCACACATACGTTTCGCCTTTTCAGATATGCTTATCGTACCGTAGCGTAATAGTGTTAACACAATTTCGCATATGCCTCTCCCAATCCGGACCACCACCGTATCGTAATAGTGTAAACGTGGCCTGAGCTAATGGCAACTGCGCAACAGTTTGTGCCAGTCTCCATACCTGCTCCACTTACCACGTAGCTGTTAACCTTGGTTATTGAATCTTAAAGAAAGCAAGAAGCTCCTCTACTTTCCTACATGAGGAATTAATAGTTTATTTTGACTAATTTTCATCCAAAGTGCTCTTACAACAGCGATCACTATGTGATCGCCATCAAAACAACTCCACTGACACTGTCAATAAAGAAGCACTCAATGACGTCATATTTTCAAAACAAATTATATGGCGTCGAAATATTCAACTAGCCATATCTTCTTAACTAAATTGATAAGAATACCGAAACTTTGGGAACAAAATAAAGTCAGTAAGATATTTCATATGAACTTGTTTATAGTTTGGCTGGAGTATCCATTTAATGATTTAATATAGCATTCAAATTGTCTATAAAGGTATATGGGGTACTGTAGATTGTTTGCTCAATATCACGACTTATCATTGAATCATTCACTACTTACTGTTCCCAAATTCAGTAACTCGTAGTCCGTTCACACTAATGATGTTATTACCTTCATTGTATTTCCAGGCAAAACAGAAAATATTGCAAGGAACCAGAAACATCGAAAGAGAATTCTGAATGACGTTTTAATACAACTTAATTCGTATTGACATTTTGTAAATTAGTATCTGCAATGGCAGCTTGAATACTGCCAGTAACTTGTTTTATTAAGTTTTACAAATATTTTAACACTATTTAATTGCGTTCGTATTCTACGACTACGGAATAGGGGGGGGGGGGGGGGGGGGGGGGGGTTCTTGCCGGTTAGCAATTGCGTTCTCACATATTTACCGAAGAAGAATAACTCGAGAGATGAAAAAGTAAGTCTCGAATTAGTCTTGTTCTGAGGCAAAAATATATATTACTGTAACAAATCGGCCCTCGCGCAGCGTCTTAAAGAGGTACTGCAGTCAAAATACAAGTTGCGTTCATATGAAAGATCATATACTGACTTTAGTTATTCCCAAAGTTTCAGCATTCGTATTAATTAAGGAAGATATCGTAAGTTGAAGAGTTTGTCTAACTTCGACGCCATAATGCTTCTTTCTCGTATAAGTCGTATTATACCTAGCCATGTCGGAATACCCGTATGCTGAAACTTTGGGAATAAACAAAAGTCACTTTCGTATGAACTTCGTTTGTATTTTGGCTGGAGTATCACTTTAGAGAGCTTGAATAAATAGACTTAATCTTTATTTGAATTCATTATTCATCAGTTAAAAAACTGCTTTACGCACACGTAAGCCTTGACTTGGAGCAAATTGTCTAGCAGCGTATAGGCCACGAAGGCCACATCTCATTCCGACAACTGTCAGTGTGCGTAACTTACGTTAACAGACCTGATAACGAGCTCAATCATGTAGTAAATTATTTTAAACTCTTAAAGTGCCACTGCCACAACATTTTCGGTTTTCCTTTTATTTATTTGTTGATATATTCAAAAATTTGCGAGTTGAATTTTTTGTCTGAAATTATGCGAAATTCAACGCCACCGTTTGTTTTCATTTGCGACGTCATAAGTATGGCACAGTTTACATAGAAAATTCCGTAAATTGTCTGTTAATTGTAACTACTTTGCTTAGAACGGCCAGCAACACAATATTTTCCTCCATGACGAGCTACGACATCTTCAACTGTTTCGTCTCTCTCGTAGTTGCTCTGTGTTTGTGCCATACTTATGACGTCACAGCGCCCAACAAAGCGCCCGGAAAATTTCGCATCGAAAGTGGCATATATTTCGCTGCTTCAACCGTCGATAAAATCACTTCTGTTCAACCAAATTTCGTTCTGATAGCAGATTTCAAAATCGGAACGTGCAAAATTTCATTAAGGGAATAAAATGAAAACCAAAAATTTGCTGGTAGTGATACTTTAAAGGTAAAATTACTTCATTTAGTGAATATATACTATTGTTCCTGAACGATTTAATGGCTACACATGAAGCACTGGTAAACTCCGGGAGGGCAACGAACCACTTCTCTATTCTCGGATCTTTTACTGCGTCGCCCAGCAATATTCTTAATAACATTGAGCAGAGTTGGTAGAAGGACCGTCTGTATTTTGGCAACCTCCAGGCCAACCTCATTAATCATAAGTGAACACACTACCTTAATCATAAGTGTGGTTAACAATGCCATATTACTGTTGCCCAAATAAGGATCATTGTCCCCGTTCACTCTCCTCCGCAGAGGCTTCTTGTGCTTTTTTTAGAGTTCGGGTAATACCTTTGGTGGACTAGTATTATTGGGCTCACAGGGTGTTTTGGGGACGCGTGGAGAGAATAGTCCCCGTTACTAAATCAGCCAAGGCGAGGTTGATAATCAGACCAACGTTACGTAAATATCGTAGGGGGTCAACTGCAAAGACGACGAATAGCTGAGCGTTTAGAACAGTGCAAATCACCCAGCAGGGGAAACCAGTTTCACTTGGCCAGGCTTTATACTATTAAGGAACTGTGGTGCTGCTGTTGTCTAAAAGAATCATAAAATAGTAATGCATGGATATGATATCCAGAGTAAATGTTTAAACTACTTGAAGTGTCAATCCTTATTACTGTGTTCGCCAGTAACGAAGTAAATTTACTTCGTTACTTTATTTAAGTAAAAAAAATCAGTATTTACTTGTAACGAAGTATATTTTTCAACAAATACTTTTTACTTGTAACGAAGTAAAATTTGTTAAATAATTACTTTTTAACTTCGTTACTTTTGGTTTTATCAGCAAAGTAAAAATTCGAAATACGTTGTCGCGAAATACTCGGTTCACTCTATCCATCCGCTGGAGATCTAGAGTGGAGACATCGCGTGAAGTTGGTTTTGCGTGTGCACGTGGCACCAAACAGCGCCCAGATTAAAGTATAATACCAGATTATCATTTGTCATGTTGGTTACTTAGTGGTTCGAGAATATATAGTTTGTTTCAGAAATACTTTTCTGGAATATTTTTTTGCTATAGTTTTACTTTTACATATAAGTACAAATTTCCGGCCATACTTTTACTTCTACTTAAGTATAAACTGAGGAGTTACTTTTTACTTTTACTTAAGTAAGATTTTCAGGCCATACTTTTACTTTTACTTATACCCCGTTTACACTGGCGAAACTAGCTCGGGCCGAGCCCTTGTTTGGGCCCGGCCTGGGCTAGTTTTTCCAGTCTAAACGCGTTAACCCAGGCTCGGCCTGGGTTAAAAGTAGCCCTGGTCGTTGGGTAGGGTTCGGCCTAGGCCCGGCCCTAGTCCGGCCTCGGATTTTACAGTGTAAACGCAAAACAGCGCTCGGCCCGGGCTAGTTTTTTACACGCATGCGTAAAACTGTAATTTTACGGACGGCAATTCGCAAAGTTGAGATGTAAATGACTACCGAAATTATATCATTGTGATAGTGTTTATATAGAAGCCGAAGTCATGTCTAAGCCAGACAGAAGTTCAACCTGGAGTAATGATGAAGTACTCATGCTCATTTCCATTTGGGCGGACAAACGCATTCAACGACAGCTTGACAATTGCTCGAGGAAGAAGTTGGTATCACATCGGAATATCTGAAAGGATGTTAAAGGAAGGGTATGGACGATCATCTGAGCAATGCAAGGAAAAACTACGGTGGCCCACAAGGGTCACGGCAAAACCACGCTAACTTAATTAGCGCGGTTTTGCCGTGACACTTGTGGACCGCTGGTAGTGGCCCACAAGTGTCACGGCAAAACCGCCCTAAATTCTCACGGCAAAACCACGCTAATTCTTACGGCAAATTTGCTATTATCACGGCAAAACCACGCTAATTCTTACGGCAAATTTGCTATTCTCACGGCAAAACCACGCTAATTCTTACGGCAAATTTGCTATTCTCACGGCAAAACCACGCTAATTCTTACGGCAAAACCACGCTAAAAACCACGGCGGAAGTGGAACCCACGGCGGAAGTGCAGCATAATCAATGTCGTTTACCCGCTGACCAGTTTCTACGGTGGGCCACCGTACAAATCGGTACGGGAGTAAGTACGGGAGTCGCACGGCAGTCTGTTGATGATTCGCACAGGTTGTAGGGGTGTCATGTGTAATTCGGACGGGTCGCATGCCCGTGCGAGTTTTTTCAAATGTTGAAAATTTCCATACGGCTGTCGCACGGTTCGCATAGTTCGCATTGGTCGCATGGGGGTCGCACGGCAGTCTGATAGGTCGCACAGGAGTCTGAAGGGACTCCTAGCAGACCCGTGCGACTTCCGTGCGACATCCATCGGACTGCCGTGCAACCTGTGCGAATCTCATGCGAGTGTATGCGAGCCCGGTGCGACTGCCATGCAAGTGCGATGCGTCCCTATGCGAGTGCGGTGCTACTGCCGTACAACCTGGGCGGATCTCATTCGCTACCTGATGTTCAAGCTGTCCACATCAAGATGAAAGACAACCAGAGAAGACTTAGAAGACTGAGGCTGCTGGTGCTCCTTGCAGCACTGCAAGCAGATGATGCGCGCAACAACCTACTGATGGCCCTGATCAGCTTGTGATCAGCTTGTGCAGAGAGCCTTCTTCGCCAGCGCCTCCAGCTCCAGGTCGGCGGCTGCGTGCTTCTCGCCCTCTTCTTCGGCTGGCTCGGTAGCTCTGCTAGGGTGTCGTCGTGCATCAGGTCAGAGAACTCTGGCTGGCTCGACTGCTGGCTCAACTCCTACTGAGATGAGGCACTGGACAGCTTCAGCTTGGACGTCCTTGGCTGCTTGCGGATAATATGCCTGCTCAAGAAGTCGAGGGCGTTCAGGGTCCACTTCTCCCACCACGCCCACGCTTTACATCGGCAGCGGACGTGCGTCACAGTGTGTTGCTTGGCGCCGGACGGAGCCCCCTCCTTCAGCGGCATATCGTGTCCGCATACCCAGGTACCAGGTGTAGAATGATGCGGGATCGACGTTCATCTCGCGTGCCCTGTCCTCCCACAGCTTTTCCCGCTTCGCCTCGTCTTTGTACTCGCGGAGGCTCCTGTCGTACAGTAGCTCGTTCTGTGCCATCCACTCAGCGAAGTCCTTCTCCTCCTCTGTGTTCAGGTTGAGCTTGGGGGGCTTGACCTTCTTCGTCTTCCTCTTCGTCGCAGGGACGTCGTCGATGGAGTGGGTTGACGGTGCCACTGACTTCTCCGAGCCGTCCGAGTAGCCGTGGGCCTCCTCCTCGGCGGGGGGAGGAGTGGCAGCGGCGGTTTCTTAGGAGTGGCAGCGGCGGTTTCTTCAGACTGATCGCTTGCTCTGCCTCTTCTCCTGGGTGCCTCGGCTGGATGCTTGGCGTCGGTCTTGCCCTTCTTGCTGCCTGCCTGCTTAAAGGCCCTGCTTTTATGCGATTCGTGCGGATCGAACGGCTCTTGTACGGCGGTCGCACGGCGCTCTGATTGGTTGTACGGCGGTTGTACCGCACGCGCACAGGTCGCACGCGAGTTGAACAAAAATCGCACGGCGCTTGCGCGGACTCGTACAGGTTGTACGGCATGCAGTGGCGCACGGAACTTGGACCGTTATCGGATGTTTCGGGAAGAAACGTCGCACGCGAGTTGAACGGCAGTTGTACAAGTGAGACTGCGCAGGAAAAAAACAGGGAAATTCGTACGGGTGTACGATCTTTTAGTCGCACCGCAGTTGTACATGCAAAAAATCGTTCAATTGGCCTTTAGCTATGCTTAGACCTGCTTAGACCTGCTAAGCAGCAGTCTCACTACAACTGCCGTTCAACTCGCGTGCGATGTTTCTTCCCGAAACATGCGATAACGGTCCAAGTTCCGTGCGACTGCATGCCGTACAACCTGTACGAGTCCGCGCAAGCGCCGTGTGATTTTTGTTCAACTCGCGTGCGACCTGTGCGCGTGCGGTACAACCGCCGTACAACCAATCAGAGCGCCGTGCGACCGCCGTACAAGAGCCGTTCGATCCGCCCGAATCGCATAAAAGCAGGGCCTTTAGGCGTCGATCTTCATAACCGTACTTGATGTTCGACAGTCAACAAGTATTCAACACTACACAACAATGCCACCGAAGAAGAGTGATGACAAGCAGGCAGGCAGCAAAGAAATGCCCAGGAGAAGAGGCAGAGCAAGCAATCAGTCTGAAGACACCGCCGCTGCCACTCCCTACCCCCGCCGAGGAGGAGGCCCACGGCTACTCGGACGGCCTGGAGAAGTCAGTGGCGGCGTTAACCCACTCCACCGACGACGTCCCTGCGACGAAGACGAAGAAGGCCAAGCCCCCCAAGCTCAACCTGAACACAGAGGAGGAGAAGGACTTCGCTGAGTGGATGGCACAGAACGAGCTGCTGTACGACAGGAGCCTCCGCGAGTACAAAGACAAGGCGAAGCGGGAAAAGCTGTGGGAGGACAGGGCACGCGAGATGAACGTCGATCCCGCGGCATTCTACACCTGGTACCTGGGTATGCGGACACGATATGCCGCTGAAGGAGGGGGCTCCGTCCGGCGCCAAGCAACACACTGTGACGCACGTCCGCTGCCGATGTAAAGCGTGGGCGTGGTGGGAGAAGTGGACCCTGAACGCCCTCGACTTCTTGAGCAGGCATATTATCCGCAAGCAGCCAAGGACGTCCAAGCTGAAGCTGTCCAGTGCCTCATCTCAGTAGGAGTTGAGCCAGCAGTCGAGCCAGCCAGAGTTCTCTGACCTGATGCACGACGACACCCTAGCAGAGCCACCGAGCCAGCCGAAGAAGAGGGCGAGAAGCACGCAGCCGCCGACCTGGAGCTGGAGGCGCTGGCGAAGAAGGCTCTCTGCACAAGCTGATCACAAGCTGATCAGGGCCATCAGTAGGTTGTTGCGCGCATCATCTGCTTGCAGTGCTGCAAGGAGCACCAGCAGCCTCAGTCTTCTAAGTCTTCTCTGGTTGTCTTGCATCTTGATGTGGACAGCTTGAACATCAGGTAGCGAATGAGATCCGCCCAGGTTGTACGGCAGTAGCACCGCACTCGCATAGGGACGCATCGCACTTGCATGGCAGTCGCACCGGGCTCGCATACGCTCGCATGAGATTCGCACAGGTTGCACGGCAGTCCGATGGATGTCGCACGGAAGTCGCACGGGTCTGCTGGGAGTCCCTTCAGACTCCCGTGCGACCTATCAGACTGCCGTGCGACCCCCATGCGACCAATGCGAACTATGCGAACCGTGCGACAGCCGTATGGAAATTTTCAACATTTGAAAAAACTCGCACGGGCATGCGACCCGTCCGAATTACACATGACACCCCTACAACTTGTGCGAATCATCAACAGACTGCCGTGCGACTCCCGTACTTACTCCCGTACCGATTTGTACGGTGGCCCACCGTAGAAACTGGTCAGCGGGTAAACGACATTGATTATGCTGCACTTCCGCCGTGGGTTCCACTTCCGCCGTGGTTTTTAGCGTGGTTTTGCCGTAAGAATTAGCGTGGTTTTGCCGTGAGAATAGCAAATTTGCCGTAAGAATTAGCGTGGTTTTGCCGTGAGAATAGCAAATTTGCCGTAAGAATTAGCGTGGTTTTGCCGTGATAATAGCAAATTTGCCGTAAGAATTAGCGTGGTTTTGCCGTGAGAATTTAGGGCGGTTTTGCCGTGACACTTGTGGGCCACTACCAGTGGTCCACAAGTGTCACGGCAAAAACCGCGCTAATTAAGTTAGCGTGGTTTTGCCGTGACCCTTGTGGGCCACCGTAAAAAACCCTATCCTCAGGAAAAACCCAAAACAGATAAGGATAGGGATGGATGTCCTCATCTGTGTGTTTTTCTTCTTTAGCCATGGATCAATCATCTGACACAAATATTTAAAGGTGACTTTTCGCATTCTGAAATTAGGAATCCAGTCATAGTCAGTAAAAGTATTTAAAACGATATTTTCCCACCAATGATAACTTCTTTCCTTGTACCAGATTGCTCTGTCAACACGTCTTGGTAAAAGACAGTACGCCATCAACATGCTTATCTTGATCACCAAAGCTTTCTGCTTCGATCGGAACTTGTTGTATCTACGAATTCTCCGTTGTTGTGTTCGCTTCCTACGGCGTTCTTGTGTCACTCTTTTCTTTTCATTGATAATCTACTACATAAAGCAAATAGCCGTCTGTACATTGTCTAACAGCTGTGTGTAAATACTATGAATATACAAAAGTTCAACCAAGTATGCGCTTTGATTCTCTTATTATCTCCTTATTACTACGATTTAATTACGCATTGATAATCTACTACATAAAGCAAATAGCCGTCTGTACATTGTCTAACAGCTGTGTGTAAATACTATGAATATACAAAAGTTCAACCAAGTATGCGCTTTGATTCTCTTATTATCTCCTTATTACTACGATTTAATTACGCATTGATAATCTACTACATAAAGCAAATAGCCGTCTGTACATTGTCTAACAGCTGTGTGTAAATACTATGAATATACAAAAGTTCAACCAAGTATGCGCTTTGATTCTCTTATTATCTCCTTATTTTTGTGGGGCACTGCCTATCAAAGTAAATACCTTGATTGTATCAATTTGGCTACACTACAAACCATATAATTATATAATTGATGTAATTAGAGATAGAGACACTAATGGGTTGTTTACATGATTCCGGAATGAGTTTCATTAAATAGTTGAATTAAAAAGTAATATATCGCCTCCCAAGTGGTCAAAATATGCACACCCGTCATTTTATTCCAGAACGAAATCTCGTGGCTATTACATGATACCTACCAGTATGAAATGAAATGAATGAAAACCTGTATGAACTCGTGATTTATGAATGAACTACTCATTCTGGAATCTTGTAAACAGATAAAGGGATTTCAACAATGCCAGTAAACAGCCCCTAAAATGTGGAACTGATGATTATTAATGACCTTAAGCATACCTTATATGAACTATTGCCACGCAACTAAGAGAGAAAGAGCTCTTCGAGATCGTGGGAATCAGTTTATTCTTCCCAAGGTTAGAACTTCAATAGATCATTCATTCATTTTCAGTTTTGTATCATAAACATAAACATTTCCAGTTTGTATCATTCATAAACATTTCGCACTAATTATAAAAATATGGCAATCATATTAATGACAATAGCGGAGTGAGAAGGCAGAAATTAACAAGACAGGAGTGATAATATTTTATTAATGTTGTTTAGGATTCATCTAAGAAATTAGTAAATCGTCTATTCTTATTAGTATTCCTATACCACTTTCTTCGTTATCACTGTAAATAATTTCTTTCACTCGAAGGTATTACTTGAATGTTTAATTTTATTATCGATTTCTTATTGTGGTTATTCAACAATGCCTATTCTGAAAATAAACTGGACAATAATTTTCTGAAGCAGAATTCCTTTCCAGCAGCCTGGTTTCTCATGCATTTACATCAATTATAGCACGTATTCACACGAGTCATGTGACGAGAGCGAATGATATAATTATTTATAACAGCAGCTGTTATCAACGCGAAAAATACCATGATTGCAGCAATCATGGTATTTTTTCGCGTTGTTTAATACTGCTGACCCCATTGTAAGTATATCGTACATAACAACAAGTGCTTTATTATAAACTTGTAGACTTACTAAAAGTACAAAAGTTAAAATAAGGAATAACCTTTATTATTTGTTCTTTAATCTAGATGAGGCCGGAAAGCTTATTAAAAATAAATAATAAATGTTTTATAGTTCGGGGAATAAAGCCGGGTATTTGTCATTTTTTTTCAGAAAAACACAGAATAACACAATTCAACAAAGTAACTATATAATTGTTAATAGCTCTATTTTTCCTTGCTTGAGACATGCTTTCATTGGTTGAAACATGGTCACATGATATGGAACAAACAAAGGCGAGCTGACAACAACTGGGATGCCAGAAGGTACCGGTTACAATGTTCTCCTCGTGTGCACGTGATAAGCTCGTGATATGATGATGCAATGTATGATGATGCAACTGAAAAATTCCCAATCCGTCGTGTAACATCTTTCTCTTCCCAATCCACTGCGTTGACAAATATTCTGTTCTTTTATAATACCTTTTTGCTATATATCGGTCACTTGGGAAAGCAGTTAAATATCACTGCTACCTTCGGGACCAGTCGTTATTAATTGTTTAAAGTGCCCTTGTGATCAAATTTTTGGTATTCCGTATTTTTACATGTTTGTAAAGCGCGTGTTCTTATACTTAAGACTGTTTTTATATACGAGATTATACGGCCGCCATTACTCGAACATGTTCCGGACACTTAGGTTGCGATTAGAGGAAGTAAAAATCAGAGCCAACTGACAATTTCAAATAATATAAAAATGAAACATGTTCCGAAAAATAAAGACATCCTGAGAACTAAAGATATGAGTCAATAACAAGACGAGATTATTGAAAATCTGATATTTCAATTTTATTACAAAATCATCATCAGACTAAGTTTATATTAGAGGAAGTGACGTCAAAGACTCAACACGTGGCTAGTTGTGTATGAATATAAAGCTACTACACGTGTTGAGTCTCTGACGTCACAATCACACTGCTGTGGAATCGCGGGCTCGTCTGGAAGAAGTTTTGAGCAATGGCGGACAAAATTTTCAGAGCTATAATATATATACATCTTATTGAATGGTTTTACTGATAATACTATCAGCAAAACCATTCAATAAATTTGAGTCGTTTTTAATAATGGTTTATTGGTTAAAACGAAACTTTACAACTAAAAGATGAATTACATTGGTTAAAATTACAAATTTTGTTGAACAATTGAATAAACTATGACAAGTATTATTACATAGAGATCGATGAAATACCAGATTTTCTATTATTCAGAAAAAATTATATCTCTCTGATCTCTTCTTGACATGATAAAAAAGATATCTTCACTGTGAGCAGTGAATAAATAAAAGAAAAATATGGAATTTATTTCGAGTGTTGAACAGAATATATCTCACCCGTTTGCTACTTTCACGCGTGAGATATACCTTGTTCAACACGAGAAATAAATTTCATATTTCCAAGCATCCATGTATACATGGATATATTATTCTATTATTCTGTTGATTAGAACATTAACACAGACAATCTAATTCGAGAATTAATTTTTACTTCATTCAAAAAAGATAATCATTGGATCACTGAAACGATATCTTCACACGTAAACTATCGTATTTTGACCTGTGTTAAGCACGATTTTTCTCAATGGCCAAAAACTCTGTATCACACTAATATTTATGAAATATATAATTTTTATCTTCACATGCGAAGTTATCATGATGGATATTTCATGAATTTCAATAGCCTGATATAAACACGGTAACTGACCAATCACTACGTGCGTAAGGCACGACTTATTTTATAAAATATATTAATATCACCAATACATACTAATATGCGAAGTATATTAATATATAACATCGACATGTTTAATCAATGTAAAGTTCAATGTAATTTCCTCCACTTTATGATGCATTTTAAATAATTCATACTAAAAAAACAACAAACATGACAATATTTCAGGGAATGGTGTGTACCTTCTGATGACTTGTGGGTGTTAAAAAAGGGGAACAACCTGTAACCTAGCTTCAGATGACCAGTGAGATGTTCTAATTGAGCTACATGGACTAAGATGATGAGTGAAGGTTACATATGTGTACAAGTTGTAACCTTCTGATGACCAGTGAGATGCTATAACTATTGAGCTACATGCATGGACTAAAATAATGAGTGAAGGTTACATATGTATACAACCAGACAAGAATGGAATTTAACTAACATATATAATGCGCGTTATGTGTGTGAACAAAAACATCTATCCATATGGTTTTCATGCCATGGTCATGCATCAACTAAGACATTCCAACAAGCAGTTCTACCTTCTCCTGGTGCTGCAGGTGGTGCTACAGGTGGTGCTGCAGGTGGTGCTACAGGTTTATCTTCAACAACATTGCGAGACAATATTCGCAATTTGTTACAGCTGCAACACTTTTTAGCTACAAAATAACATATAGTGTTTTAGTGGTGTTATTGGTTATATATGTATTGGTTTACATAATACTTAAATATCACACATAATTAAATATACATAATTAAATATCATAAATAATTAAATATAATGCATAACACTTAAATATCTTACATACTTAAATATCCTAAATAATTAAATATACATAATTAAATATCATACATAATTAAATATACAAACTTAAATATCATACATACGTAAATATCATACATAATTAAATATACATAATTAAATATCATACATAATTAAATATACATAATTAAATATCATACATAATTAAATATATATAATTAAATTTCATACATAATTAAATATCATGCATAATTAAGTCTAAATATTTTTTATAACATAAAATAATAAAAATCAAGCTTTATTTTGTTGATTTAAAAGAATTTTAACCTTACGTTAGCCGAAAATTTGGAAAGTTTTTGATTGGATTGATGGATGGATAAAATCATGAAAATGTAAATTTTCCTTACTTACACAAAAATCACTCTCAGCTGCTAATGTGACTTAATTATGCGAGTAAAAAAAAAATTTGCGAGTAAAAATTATGCGAGTGAAAATTTCGCTATTTGTATCTGCTGACAGTTAGTAAAAGGGTCAAATTACGGAAAGTTCATCATATACAAAAACAATGTATCACAATAATGTTTATGAAATATATCATTATTTCTCATGGGACATGGATATTTCATGAATTTCAATAGCCTGATTTAGTAGAAACTGACCATGGTCTATTACAAATGCTGCATTCTGATTGGCTACTCAACCGTTGCCTATTCGTGATAGACAACGTTTGGGAAACGCGGTCAAAACAATTGCAGAAAACTCTCGTTTTGGGGAGGTTTCAGATGAGTTTTTGGATATTTTTTTAAGAATGCATGATTTGTAATAGTCCACTAATTTGTTTCTACCAAAACAATTAACTCGGACTCGTTGTCTAATTGTTAAATAGACAAATCGGACTCGTTATCTAATTGTTAAATAAACACGGTAACTGACCAATCACAGCGTGCGTAAGACACGACTTATTTTATAAAATATATTAATATCACCAATACATACTAATATGCGAAGTATATTAATATATAACATCGACATGTTTAATCACAGTAAAGTTCAAAGTAATTTCCTCCTCAGATTATGTTTCTTTGCCGTTTCCTTTGGTTTGATGATTGCGTTGGATGATCGTTGGCGAGGTATTGGAGGTTTGGTTGGTATTTGCTTTCGTTTAAGTGCTTCTTCGTAGATTGGCGCAGCTAACTGAAAAGATGATTGGTCGGAGGAAAGTTGGGAAATTCGCTTGTTGATCATTGATGGAATTTTCTTTATAATCGTTGGTGGGTGGTTAGAATGGCTGTGGACATAAAGTGGCTCGTTGTTGGGTTTTCGGTAGGGGTGGAATTTTCTATCGTTCAGGTTGAGGGTGATGTCGAGGAAGTTAGTGGTCTTTTGATTGGTTTGAGCTATAATTTTGAGCCCGATTTCTTCAAATATTTTTGTAAGGTCTTTTCTTGCTCGGTCAGCACGTCTGCCAGTCGCATTCTTTAATAAGGCTAGGCCATCGTCTCTGTACAGTCCTACGTTTTCCCTTCCGAACTTTTTGGCTAGAGAATCCATAATAAATAGGCCAACCAACTCGCAGATCTCCGCCCCGTCGTATACGTAGCTCCCCATACTATTCAACGGAGTAAAAGCCTGGGAACCAGGGATTTTCTTACATGCTTAATGATGGATATTTCTTGGTCAGAAATGGTGGTATATTTACTTGCCCAGGAAATCGCTTTGCTTAACAGGTCTTCTGTGATGGACGGATAAAAGTCGACGATGTCGAAAGATAGGAAGGCGTGATCGTTTTTGTTGTTTACATTCTTGAACCATTCGATAACTGCTGAATAATTCCTCCATTGATTCACGCCGCTGCTGGTTCGGATGGTATAGCATTTACTAAAATTTGTCTTGGTATATTCCGCACCTGATATTCAGTTGTGCACTCTAGTTGGCCTTGATATTGCTTAAAAATGAACAAGATCCGATTCAACTATTCAATGAAAAACATCGCCTACCGAAGAAGCCTTATTGGAAAAGTAGAAAGTGTGATAAAGAGAATGAGATGGAAAGGCCACTTCTTCCTCTACGGAACCAACAACGCAACCGGCTGCCCCAAGTTTGGCTTAAATTAAACAAAATGCCCTCCACAGACCATTGAAATGAGAGAATTCGAAGAAGATCTCCTCCGCATGATTGAGAACATTAAGTTTAGAAACGTGAACGACTAATTCCAGTAGGTGAGTATATAGTGTATATTGTGTATGTAGCGTGTATATATTTACACTATATATATGTTTAGTATAATTTCTGGGCTTAACTCTTTCATTACGGCTGAAAAACATCACAAATTGAACGACCACGTTGTTCTATTGATATCTCTTGAAATAACCATAACTGTTGCGAAAGCTATACATTTTCTGGAAGCCCAATAAACCGGCTTTTACTTGTTCTTTTAAATTTCCCGAACAAAACACATTATGTTAATATAAATTAGCATTAATTATCATAAATCAGGTTGAAAAATTTACATTTTTTCCAGAAAAGGCCATCTTGCACGCCCGCGTAGCATCTTGAAAACTCAAAATGCCACCAATCGCAGAGTTGTTTATGAAATCAAATCAAACTTGGCGTGTGCGTGGATTTCATGTTCCTGGCGCTTGTCGAATTTCAATTTTTAATCTTGCGTTACCGTGTGCCGTGTTTTTCGATTGACGACTTTGCGGGTCATCAACGACCCATTTTATCTGCGCCCGTAGGGAAAGAGTTAATATAGAATGGCCGATATTTTTTCGCATCGATCAATTTTATATTTTCGCCTGAATTTTTCATCATCGTTGTAAGTCGGCTAAACAACACACATATCAAATTTTAAGCCAATTTGGTGAATTATTTCTTACATTTCTAAACATGGTGAATTTTGACATTTTTGACCCACATGCACAGAACCTATTGTGTTTGTAGTGTATAGATAGCTTGCGTATATATTTAAAAGTATGAGCTCCCGTGCGGGTGGACCGGTGCGGGTGGGATCTCTGCAGAGACTCTGCTTCGGGTACCCCCCTCATTGAGAGGAATTATGTAAGGGTTAGGGGGGAGCAGAGAAGGGGGTTCATTTTTGGTCACTGACCATTTTTTTGCTTTGTTAAACTGTATTTACATTGATTATTTTCAATTCAACATATAATAAACTGCTTTTCCTATCACGCTTTTTCTTCGATTATTTTCAATTTACCTATTATTGCTTATTAACTCTTTCATTACGGCTGAAAAACATCACAAATTGAACGACCACGTTGTTCTATTGATATCTCTTGAAATAACCATAACTGTTGCGAAAGCTATACATTTTCTGGAAGCCCAATAAACCGGCTTTTACTTGTTCTTTTAAATTTCCCGAACAAAACACATTATGTTAATATAAATTAGCATTAATTATCATAAATCAGGTTGAAAAATTTACATTTTTTCCAGAAAAGGCCATCTTGCACGCCCGCATAGCATCTTGAAAACTCAAAATGCCACCAATCGCAGAGTTGTTTACACAGGGCAAAATAGAAAATTTAAGTTCCCTTAAAGCTTCATTAAAAGGCAACTATTGAAGCATTTAAGTTGGCTTTAAGGTTCACTTAAATTTACAAAATAGACCTTTAGTTAACATTTAAGTATTGACTTAAAGATCATTGATGAACCATTTAGGTATAACCTTAAAGGCACATTATTTCCACTTAAATGAGATTTTAGTGAAACTTTAAGATAAACGTTAAATACCAGTTAAATTGACTTTTAAATATGCTTTAATGTACCATAAAGTTCCTTAAAGTTTAATTTAGCACAATTTAATATCAGCCTTAAATGTCACCCAAATAGAGATTTAAGTAAACTTTAGTGCACCATAAAGTTCATTAATTTTTAAAATTTATATTGATTATATATTCACTAATTTTTATATTTTGCAATGAAATGAAAGAAAATTACTTTGTTATCTGTCATTTATTGGTCCTTAATTATTTGTAGTTTGAAGCACTAATTATAATTTGTATGTCTATAATTCAATCACAGTGGCATGTACACAGTATTATATATATTAAATATTAATTAGAAACCATATACTGTATGATTCCTTATATCATCAATTGATCAATCAAGGCACACAACAATGAAATTACAAATAACATATTTATTACACAAATTAACTGCTACAAACAATAGTTAAATACAGTTGAACCTTTCATACACGACCACCATTATTGTCTTGCAAGGTGGTCACTTAATTATGGAAGTGGTCACTTATAACAAGTACAACTTTGAATATGCTATGTTTGTTCAATGTTCATTTAAAATAATACAGCACTTAGGATGCCACAGCCCATTCAGGGAAATCATCAGGTTTTTGCCTTGTTGATGGTTGAAGAGCTTCACAACGTGGAAGAATTCTATCCTTGGCCCTCTTGGTGAGATGTTTCTTATAATTTTCATCCAACTCTCTCTTGTTTTTTTTAAAGCGGGTACTTTCCCAGGAAAGCCTCTTTACCTCATATCCTACAACTTTCCTTTGCCCATCAGCACCATTGGCTTCAATGTCACTCTCCTCACTTGACATGGCTTCATCCACCAAGACTTCAGCTACCCTAGCCAACTTCTTCACTGTCCATTTGACCTTCTCTAATGTTACAATTCTCCTGGCTAATTTCTATATAAAGATCAATAACATATAATTATATATAAAAATATAGATCAATAACAGATAATTACATATAATTATTATATATATATATATATATAATTATTATTATATATATATATACTGCCTGAAGATTCTTTTACAGATGAAACAAGTTGTAGCAGACCAGTTTTGAGGTAAGCGAAAATCTATATATATATATATATATAATATACATATGTATATATATAGAGGTAATATTTGGCAACCACATGCTGAAAGGATTTATGGTGAAGGAAAATTTCGAGTGTTGGAATACATACATTTTACATTGGAATACATGTTGGAATACATATATACAGTGGTTTGATCGAGTGAAATGCCAAATATTACCTATAATATACCCAGAATCTTATCCCGGCATTACCACAATATATACAGAACTCGTGACTAGGCTCTCGGCAACGGCTTCCGTAGCTCAGTGGTCAGAGCACTGCACTGCACTAGCATCGCGGGTTCAATTCCAGCCGGAAGGCATGGAAGTTGCATTTTTCGCAACTGGTCCCGGTTTGGTCTTGTATTCCAACACTCGAAATTTTCCTTCACCATAAATCCTTTCAGCATGTATATATATATATATATATATATATATATATATATATATATATATATATATATATATATATATATATATATATATATATATATATATATATATATATATATATATATATATATATATATATATATATATATATATACACACACATATATATATATATATAACAAGTAATATTTGGCATTTCATTCGATTAAACTACATGTTCGAAGGATTTATGGCGAGGGAAAATTTCGAGTGTTGGAATATATACATTTTAAGACCAAACCGGGACCAGTTGCGAAAAAATGCAACTTCAAGGCATTCCGGCTGGAATCGAACCCGCGACCCTGCGATGCTAGTGCACTGCTTTGACCACTAGCTGAGCTACGGAAGCCGTTGCCGACAGCCTAGTCACGAGTTCTGTATATATGGTGGTGGTAATGCCGGGATAATATTCTGGATATATTAGTATATTATTGGCATTTCACTCGATTAAATTAAGTGCCTATGAAATGAAAAAATCCAGTTTCCATAAATGTCTTTCCTTCGAAAGTAGATTTTGAATAATGACGAAATCTGTTTAATTTTTTTCTTCATCATTCAGCATTGTCTGGTTATAACTATAAGCATTTGAAATTTTAGTGTGATGACGTCACAAGGTGGACATGCTGTACTAGAGAAATATTAAAGTCTTTATATTTTGTGAAGCGTTTACACGAGAACTACGAAACTTAATACCATTTCAACTCCACAATAAGCCATTTTACTATATACTACCATTTTAAAATATACTACTTTTTGTGGTCACCATGGTAATAAACTAGGCTCCAGGTCCCTGAAAAGAGTAATGTTTCCATGGTAACTATACAAATATCAGTCGAAAGTCGATCACTTGAAGAACAACATTGCTGCCATCTTTCATCTTTGTGCAAGTCATACTTTATGAAATATCAACACTTTAATATTTCTCAGGTATATAGCGGATCCACCTTGTGACGTCATCACGCTAAAATTTCAAATGCTTATAACTAAACAACGGGGAATAATAAAGAAAAACAGTAAACAAATTTCGTCATTATTCAAAACCTACTTGCGAAGTGAACACATGGAATATCGATTTTTCATTTCATAGGCACCTTAAACCACATGTTCGAAGGATTTATGGCAAAGGAAAATTTCGAGTGTTGGAATATACTGCAGTATCGAAAAGTAGGCAGGCATGAACAATTATGTTGGACACAAAATGAACAAGATTGTCCAGCAATAATTAACACAAAAAGCCATAAGATTTAAAACATATTTATTACATTTACAGAAACCAAAATGTTAGTACAAAATATGTTTTAAAATTAGTAATTACATGGATTTTTTCATGTTATTTGACGCCTAAGTGTTCATTCTCATGGTAGAATTAGCCTGCGACGCAGACGTCCAAAGGGGTTTGGACGTCTGCGTCGCAGGCTAGGTAGAATGTATGTATCAATTTTATTGCCAGCACATGACATGTTTCATATATTCAGAGGATAAACAATGAAATCATGTTTCGGCAACTACTGTGTAACTGTGGGTCATGTTACGGCAACTACTGTTGGGGTAACATACAGGGTTGACCATTAGGATACTGGTAATCTAGCTAGATCCAGAAAATTCTGGACAGGAATAATGGTGCTGATAGAATTTGGTGATAACTGCAGGACATATAGCAATTAAAGTTGTACACCATTCCATCACATGCATACAGGTATATGTGGGCAGAACAATGAGGTGTAAATGTATGAATGCTTAAAAGATTTTCTATTAGTACTATGAAATTTAGAGTAAAATTTTAACATACATCTCTCTTTCTGCCATTCTTCCTACATGTCTTCTTGTGTTCATCATACTTTGCTTCTCTCTTCTGTTTTTCCTTTTCACACAAAGAGAGGAAATACCTTTTCAGCACACCTGTAAAAAGAAATTTACAATTGAATTATAACAATTTTACTAATAATTAACCTTGTGATCTTTCATGGCATTATTACAGCTCATATGTCATCTTCATGGCTGTGATTCAATCATTAATTTTGCAAACCAGGGAACAATAAACAAGAATTGTGCTACTAGTAAACAATTGCATGTATGGCAGAACTAGCATGACAATTGTAAGCAAAAATGGTATATTTTAGATGGACCTTTTAGGTACACATACTGGAAAAGCAATCATGGTAAAACCAACAGCAAATTGGGAATACTGTACATATATACATATATATAGATATACATATTACATATACATATACCTGTACAATGTACATATATACATATATATATATTGTCAAATACATATATGGAAAAAGTGACTGCCCAACTGGGAATCGAACCCTGCTCTCCGAATCAACGTTTCGGCGCTCTGACCTTTGAGCTAATGAGACACGGTCAGAACAGTCAGTGATTTTTCCATATACATATTAAATTCGCCGCTTTCACTTAACACCAACAGGCAGACATTACCTCTCTCATTAGCTCAAAGTGCCGTTAAGTGAAAGCGGCGAAGTTAATACTTAATATGTATATGGAAAAATCACTGACTGTTCTAAAAAATCACTGACTGTACTATATATATATATATATATATATATATATATATATATATTATATATATATATATATATATAATATATATATATTAAAGGATTTATGGTGAAGGAAAATTTCGAGTGTTGGAATACATACATTTTAGGACCAAGCTGGGACCAATTTCGAAAAATGCAACTTCAAGGCATTCCGGCTGGAATCGAACCCGCGACCCAGAACTACGGAAGCCGTTGCCAAGAGCCTAGTCACGAGTTCTGTATATGGTGGTGGTAATGCCGGGATAAGATTCTGGGTATATTATAGGTAATATTTGGCATTTCACTCGATCAAACTACATGTTGAAAGGATTTATGGTGAAGGAAAATTTCGAGTGTTGGCCGAATACATATATATATATATATATCCAGAATCTTATCCCGGCATTACCACCACTATATATACAGAACTCGTGACTAGGCTCTCGGCAACGGCTTCCGTCGCTTAGAGCACTGCACTAGCATCGCAGGGTCGAGGGTTCAATTCCAGCCGGAAGGCCTTGAAGTTGCATTTTTTCGCAACTGGTCCCGGTTTGGTCTTAAAAATTAAATATATCAAAAGACTCAAAATTTTACTTTCACCATAAATCTTTAGAACATGTAGTTTAATTGAGTGAAATGCCAAATATTACCTGTAATATTTTATTTTATTTTACTTCGCCTTGATTATGTAGTTTATATAGTGAAATTTACATTTATACAGATCCTATATTACAAGACTTGTAAAACCGCAACAACAATCGCCAATTACTCAGAGAAGAACCAATGAAAAATCACACACGTGCTCGGCGAAACATTCACAATGTCAATACCACAAGTGCGAAGCACGAGTGGTACTATGAATGCCAAACACAAGTGTGACTCCTCATCAATTCCTCAAGAACAAGTGTTATTTCCTTTTAATACCCTTTCAATCAATTTTACGTGTTCCTAAATACCCCTAAATTTTACTACGAAGCGGAAAAAATACCCAGAATCTTATCCCGGCATTACCACCACTATATATACAGTACTTGTGACTAGGTTCTCGGCAACAGCTTCCGTAGCTCAGTGCTCTGCACTAGCATTGCAGGGTCGCGGGTTCAATTCCAACCGGAAGGCATTTTTCGCAACTGGTCCCGGTTTGGTCTTAAAATGTATATATTCCAACACTCGAAAATAATCTTTATATATATATAGGCTCCAAGGATATGAGGATAATACATACATTTTAAGACCAAACCGGGACCAGTTGCGAAAAATGAAACTTAGAGGCCTTCCGGCTGTAATTGAACCCGCGACCCTGCGATGCCAGTGCAGTGCTCTGACCACTGAGCTACGGAAGCCGTTGCCTGAGAGCATAGTCACGAGTTCTGTATATATGGTGGTAATGCCGGGATAAGTTTCTGGGTATATTATAGGTAATATTTGGCATTTCACTCGATCAAACTACATGTTGAAAGGATTTATGGTGAAGGAAAATTTCGAGTGTTGGAATACATACATTTTAAGACCAAACCGGGACAGTTGAAAAATGCAACTTCAAGGCCTTGCGGCTGTAATAGAACCCGCAACCCTGCGATGCTAGTGCAGTGCTCTGACCACTGAGCTATAATAGTCTTTAATGTTTATTTTTATATAGTTTTATTGTAAAATTTCTACCATAGTACTGTAAAACGCCAAGAACATTAGTGATTTGTGTGCTATAGAAATGTCTTTTATTATTATTATTTATTATTATGTAGTAAATACATGCCAATATATGCCAACATACTTTCTATAACAAGTCGACACCAAGGACTTTTTTCTTCACCGTGATATTGGCGGTGTAATTCATCGGTCACTGTCTCAATAACGTGCTTGTTGTTGAGCGAATTAACACTGCAAAACATAATTGTTAATTGCAAAGTAAGCACAGGTTGTCTCTTAGATTCCATATACTTTTATACGAACTTCTAAAGGCCAATCTACACGATATGATTTGTCGTATACGATTCTCATCTTGGTGTATGTGATCATGATGTGATCAAACTGTACACGCGTGTCAACATTCGTCAAGTACGACAATCGTATACAACAACGTATACGACAATCGTATAAACAACGTAATGGTGATAAAGAGTATCGTATAGATAGATAGATAATTTTATTTAAACACGCTGACAACGTCAACAAAAGCTGATTTCCACGATGGGCGTGTTCCACTGACCCACATATAACAGCTATATAACCGGCCACTCGCATGACTCGGGTTATACATAGGTCAGCGGAGTTCACACTAAGTAATTAATACATTTACACGCTACAATAAACAACGTAATGGTGATAAAGAGTATTGACAAAGTCTGACAAAATATACTAGCTAACTGGACATAAAAAGGATAGTGTATTAGTACCTTTCAATCACGTTGAAACCGTTAAAATCGTCACGTTGGCAGAGTCCTTTGTATATCTGTTTCGTGGTTCTCTATTTTCATAAAACAAACAAATACGCGGTCAGAGACTAAGTACTAATATAAAAGCAAGTACTTCCCGCCAATTTTCAAATCATAAATAATATATCACAGAATTCGATCGTGAAAATTAACGGCTTTTATCACACTGAATTTTCTTAGGGAACAAATTTCGCCTCTAGAATCACAGCTAGAATCTAAAGTCTATCATTTGTTAGTACAACAAATACGAATTGAAATGAGAATATATAAAAATCGCAAATTGAATATAATCTATATGCGTTTACCAACGTACTCGACATTGTGGGGGCACACGAATCGTCTGCGCTTTCTTTCGTTTGGCTCTTCGCCCAGGAGGAGATCCACCACCACTACGAGTTGCCTCGTCTAACTTTCTCGCAAGGCTTTCGAACGCACTTTGGTTGTTCTCTATTTGCCTCTTCAGTTCTTCCCGGAGCAAATGGTTTTCCGCGGTTACATCTCGGTTGGAATGCGCCAGTTCCTCGAGAAGGACAAGCACTTGGTCTTGATTTCTCTCCACTAGGACCGGTTGAGCTTCGTCGGTAGAATTCCGCGCCATAATAATTAGTTACTTTACAGTTACTTGTGTGTATAAAAAGTTGGACTAACAGACTCGTCGAATATAGCGCGGCTAAAGACACCAGAACCAGAAAGAAGGATTTACATTTGCCGCGTGACGTACAGCCCTCCCCAAGCACCCTTGCAGCAGGCACGGCCAGGCTCTGGGAACGAGATTGCAGGCACGGCGGAAGCAAATCTGTATTGGGGGGCGTTGGGTACCAATCCTAAAATTGCCTGGTTAGTTATACAGTTACTCCATTTGATGAATATGCGAACAATTCGGAAGTACGAAAAACTCTCGGTTTGGTATTTTCCTGATCTAATTAAATGATTCCACATTAAAATTTTTAAACGGGCTAAAGCCCCACCCCCCCCCCCCCCCGAGCCCCGGAGATATTACGGCGGGACGAAATTCCTGCACATTGTATTTCCGGCTTGAATCTCCCGCCAAAACCACTGATCTCTAGATCAAAACCTAATATTTTGATAATGGCAAGCAAGAATTGGTCACAGAAGAGGAACGTTGTTTGCAACGCCGATGGGATCGCTGTTACTAAGCTTAGTCAAGCTAATGCGCCTCAGTGGTGCTTATTGGCAGATCGTGCGAATGGCTTCTCGTTTGCTGACGATCGGCTATGCCAAAAGCAGCATCTCCGAAGCGAAGTCAACAATGTCATTGCCAAAGATACCAGAGACAGAGAGTCAAGGAGTCAGGAATCATTGCGAGCGAAAAGACGGCGAAGAAACAAAAAAAAGCGCGAGTCCATAAAGAAACTGAGTCGATTAGAAAGAAAAGCAAGATATTCTCGTATTCCAAACCAAATTATTGATGGACTTAAAGAAGAACTGAAGGATTTAACTCAAGAGAATAAGAACGAGAGAAAGCTTTCTGCAAATTGCTGGAAATTGTATAAAGATGAGAAGGCAAAGAAGCTAAAAGTGTACCGGTGAGTATTTTTGTTGTTATGAAATGTGAACAATGGATAAATGAAGACCTATAATTGCCTTGATGGGATGCCTAGTGCTATGATAATAAATATGATAAAATAATTTTAATTGTTAAGTATATTATTCTAAAGTATATATTCCTCTTCTCCAAAATTGTGAGGCTGTTTTCTATACATACATACATTTGCAGTAATATATACATACAGTAAAGAGGGAGGACTAAATGTTCCTTGGGACCTCTGTAGCTACAGTACTTGGACTACCAGCATCTGAAGACTGAAATATGGGTGGCACACATTAATAAACAAGTAATAAAGCATACAGTACAGTATATTATACAGCATGTGTGTACATATTCCACATTTTGGGCTCCCAGCAACATAATTTTAGCTCAACCGGGAAGAAGTCTACTGTACTCACTTTTGTCTCCTGGGCAAGTAGATTTGGCTGGAATAAAACTTGTTCTTCACCATTTCTGTAATCTTTGTCTCTTAGTTTTTAATTCAGGAAAGGACTTCCTGGCAGACCACAATCAATTTGTGAGGGGTTCATTGGGGCCTGTAGTTCTGATCACAGGGACTTACATCCAACAGATGTTTTTCATATCCTTCATGGACCAATAATTTTAATTTTTTTCAGATCCCCAAAGAATATTGATAGAAGTAACTTGAAAGAAGCTGGTGACATTTCATCAAATATTCTTGGAAAGGGTTGCATTTGGAACATGCCAAAAGATGACATACCGGGAACTTGTTGTGGCTGTCAAGAGATACCATGATCATGTTAAGGCCAGTTCAATTACATGGGAAGCAGGTGTTATTAATCTCTTTGATCATCCAGGTAAATGAAATTATAGTGAAATTCTGAAAAGGATCCTGGGTTTACAGTATATTAATGTGTTCAATTTTTTTGAACAAATTGAAGGCAATAATGGCAGCATCACCATACTGTACATACATAGGTAAGGTACACTGTGGTAGAGGTTATCGCTTCCAGCCTTCATCTGCAACTTAATAGCGTAGAGTCTGGCTGCTATTAATAGCTCAAAAAGCGGACAAACAAACCAAATTTGACTCAGAAATTATTACAAATGAGCTATTTTCTTTTGTTATGGCCGCAAGAATTATGGTTAAAAGTGGACAAACATCGATACTGACGTCATCTCGACGGAGCACTATTGAGCACAGTAAACATAATTTACTAAAACACAAAACTTAAAATACTATACTGTATTTACCTCAACAAATTCATTTATTGTAGGATTACCAATGTTATTCGGCATCTGCTTGGAGAAGAAACCTTACCTGATGGTCACACACAATTTCATGGAATTGATGAGAAATGTTTAACACTTCATAATGCTGGGAAGTCACTTGTGGTATCAACAATAGGTGAGTGGACAAGGCTCTTTAGAGAGATAGGAGAAGCCCTTCTTTATGTCCATAACAAGGCAATGCTTCATAATGACATAAAAGGAGACAATGTTCTGCTGACAACACACGCTGCAGTTATACATCCATTTTAATTGATTTTGGCAAGTGTCGTAGAGCCACAAATGCAAAAAGGTATAGGTTGACCTCAGAAGAACAAAGAAAGTATCACAAATATCATGGTCATATTGCTCCTGAGTTAATCAAAGGAACACATTGTCAGTCATTTGCGTCCGATATCTATTCATATGGTGTTCTCATTTCCAACATCTGTAAGGCTACATGCATCCTCACAGAAAATGAAAGAATGAAGCATGTGTATGAAGTATGTACATACAGAAAGCCTGAGGGCAGACCAACACTGGAAGTAATTTTAAGTAAATTGAAAGATTAAACATTTAAGATTTAAGAAAAGCCCTTAAACCTAGATTACAGGTACTATATAGTGCTAACTAGTATAACATTCAAATTCAATTTGGATATCTATCCAATTATGTACAAACAGTGAATAAAATTAATTTCTATTGATACATGTATTTCTTCATAATATTATAAGAGTTTTGTGGAGATTTTTAAGATTGTTCTCACTATTGCTTATGAGTTCAATTTCAAAAGTGGATACTGTAGGTATCATTCTACAATACACCCTAATTTTTCAGAGATGTCTTGATAATTGGTACAGATGGCTCAATGTTAATACAGTGAACTCCCTCTTAACAGACACCTCTACGGGCCCATTTATATTAAGGTAAGTTCAGTGGCGAAGCTGGCCATAGCAACTGGTCATGCTATGCTAATTTATAAGCATCTGCATATTTTGAAAACAATACATTCCTAACGGTCTGAATATATGTAAAACATTTAAAAAAATTACATAGCATGACCAGTTGCTATGGCCAACTTCGCCACTGTGTGAGATCCAGGTCTATTATTATTATAAAGGTATATTATTTTCATGGTGTTGACATTGGACAGTGTGAATAATTTGGTTTGCCAATAACAATAATGCACTGGCAGCCACAAGGCCTGATAAATATTTCCCCATATAAACACTTGGCCATGACAGGTACATGTACCTCAGCATACTGGCATGAGGATTTTATATTCTCAGGCATGAGAACTTTATGCCAATTTTGTTGATGATAATTAATAGTATATACTTCATGGTAGTCCACATATAGTAATTGGTAACTTTTTAGTTGTTAATTTAGGGTTAAACCCTAATCCTAACCATAACGACTGAAGAGTTATGGGGCACTAGTATGTGTACTGTATGTGGAATACCATGAAGTATATACCATAATTATTATGGCACCTCCACATGTTTGTCTTGATACAGTACTATCAATCATTGAGGTGTTGAGTGCAGAACCCAACACCTTGATGGAGATACTGTACATTTATAACCATTGCTACAGTAACCAAAAAAACAAGATACAGTATGGACTACCTGTACAGTACATTTAAGACTTGGCCCTGCCACCATAATTAGCCTTCAGGAGCAAAATCATAATAATGCTTTTCGGATAATATGAGATACTGCTATTCTGTCACTACCATCAAATTTAGAGAGTTTAGCACTTGCAAACTGGGAGTGAATTCTCTGGACTGGCATGAAAGAAGAAGGTCCACCATTCTGATACTCAGATGACCATAGCTGAACAGGATTGCCAATTCCATCTGCATCTTCATCTCTGTTGTACCACTTAACACAGGCAAATGTATGTAGAACACATTCCCCTCCAATGGTTAAAGAATGTGTGAAATAATAACTAACCAAACCTGGTGTTAGGGAAAATGTGGTCTTGTTGACTACACCAACATTAGCTGGCCACGAGGCAAGAATCATACTCGACCTTACTTGACGTGGTTCAATCCTTGAACCAAATGATGTTGTGCCAATCACTATTGATCCAAACTTGTGAATGAGTTGACTCATATCTTTTTCGGAGATAGCAATTTCAGGGTAGAGCAGCTTATACACTTCAAGCAGAAGTTTTTCATCGTCTGAATCCAAACCACACAATTTATAATTGGATGGGCAGAACACAGCAGACTGGTTGCTCCATACACTTCCTTCTGGCATTGGGGAGGTTACAGCTAGCCTATGGACTGCCCATCTGTCAGTCCATTTGGAATGCTCAAGCCAATCGGTGCTTTCTAATTGCTTAACTTCAGAACAAAGGTGAAAAAGTTCTTCTTTAAATAAGCTGGGGAGTCTGTTATCATCAAAAAAATGTGACATCTTAAATCTTCTCATCAGTTGCAATTCGATCGATCGCTTGTTTGTAGGGGTACTTCCTAGTATTCCATTATACCGTTCAAAACTGAAACACCAAAAACTTGCAACTGGCCCATGGTCTAAAACGACATCCTTTAAATGGCAGTGAAGGTGCATATTAGGTGTTATGGCTTCTTTCCCATGCAGTCTTTCCACTTCTTTACCAAATTTTGTGAATAACCCATTAGCAATCTCTACATCAGTTTGTGAAATAACTGCTTCACAAATGTGTTTGCAAGCAAGTACAAATATCTGCCAACATTTAAAGTGATCTTCTGGTAGAATATCTTTCAAACAAAACAAGGAATAAATGAGGGTCCAGTTCTTCCATTGTTCAGCAGTATAGCAACCACTGTTTGATGATATTTTAGTGGGGAGTCTGCCAATATTGCTTGGAACATCCATTAGTTTAATCCTTTCCTCAATTTTTCCTAGATCATGCTTTGAAAATACATTCTTGTTCCACAACTGGTACATGGTTTTGGCAGTCCCAAGGAATAGATTATGCATAGGGTCAATTGTGAAAAATCGAATTGCGTCAAAGTACTCTAGATCAAGTAGAATAGTATAGTGTGTTATGCCTGTTTCCTTGCAAAGTTTGTCCCGTTTTGACTGTATCTTAATCATATCAATTTTTTTGGCTAAGTGTCGATGTTGCAGATTAGTTCTTGGCTCCCAATTCTCTTTGTCGAAACCAGAATAATCCTTCTTCTCTCCAAACCCTCCTGGAAACAACTTTAGGCAACGGGAACACCCATAATGTGCTGCATGGCTTTTAAAACCTCCCAACTTTCTAATTGCAGGAATATCTGATGAACATGCTATCACAGCTGCCCTAAACGTTACAGGGAATCTACAGATGGCAGAAGCCAACTTCATGCCTTTCCACAAGCATTGCAACTCCTTTATGGCAGGTTCAAGAAATGCATTCAAACTTTTTGGTTCTTTGTCTAGTGATGGAACAATACCAACCACAATTACGTTTTCCCATTTGAAGCGTTCAGCTCTTGGCAAATTCAGAAAGACAAGGTAAAAAACTCCAACAGAATAATCACTTCTTCGCTTCATGGGTTGAAAGAAGTCGAAGTTCAGCATCAATCCATAATTACGGGGTGCTTGTAGGAAGTCTTTTCCATTGCAAGTTAAAAAATCTTTCCAGAGCTGTCCATCATAAATATCAGCCATTTTGTTTTCCGTCATTGATCTGCTTCTCCATTCTTCACACTTTTCCACAAATTCTTTTTTTTTAAGCAATCGTTCCAACGAGTTTATGATGCTATTATAACAATAGTACTTGATGGGATAGAAACAACTCTTCCCATTCTTCAATTGGACTCTATAAACAATTGATGCATTGCAGGTAACCTTTTTCCCTCTACAGTATTTGAAGCCTGAACAAACTTTTCCAACTGGTCTATTGTTAAAAGTTGTTACACATTCATTGTAGTTGTATAGTTTATGACACTTTGGACAAACAACATACTTGTCAAAGTCATCTTTGTCAAAATGTAAAAACTGTCTGAGCATGTAAATTGAGCCAGGAAAGACTGCTATAATTTGGGAAATAGTGTCATTAGGAATATGCACTCCCAATAGCTTAAGCCAAGCAGACAGGAAGCGTAGAAGCCATGCCATTCCATTTTCACTGATATGACACGACAGTTGCCATACCAGAAGAAAATAAACAAGCCAAAACACAAGACTGTTTACCATGTTGCGAGATATATTTGCTGGTTGTTCAGGAAGAGGTGGTGGTGATTCTGCATTTAAATCTTGTTGTAAATCATCTGGAACAACATCGTTCCAAATCTCTTCATTATCCTCATCATCAGTTGATGACAATTCTGCTTCACACTCTGAGGAATCAGCCTCTGCTTCACTTTCAATATCCCAACCAGATTCGTTTTGACTTGCAACACTAACAGAACCACTGCCACATAAATCCTAGTTACACAAAATGACAAAATGTTATTATTTATATACAATGTAAAATAACAATTATAATCTCATTAAAAAGATTACTTTCCACGTTTACACTCTGAAAATGAGGAGCCAAATATTGAATTCATTTTGGAAATCGTTATGCATACTGGTAAGAAATCTTGTTTCTCCACTTTTAGTGGAAGCATACAGTACTTATAATTGCTGGTAGACCAAGGTGAAGGTATTATTTCGAATATTGGCCAGAGTGAAGGCCCTCATTGGAGTAAGAGCTTTTGCATTTCCAATAACACCTTCACTTTACATTATCATGATATTGAATCTGACAATCTGGTGTCAGTCTGAGGAGTCCCCAATATTTTATTTTACCACAAGCAAGGGATATTTAATCATCTTTGCATGTACATGACTGTTTTCTATGTATTACAATAATTAACCTGATAATGGTACTGACAAGTAAATAACATAACTCACCAAATCATGCTCATCAGAAACGTCAGCACACGAATCTTCATTAAATTTCTGACAAATATCTATTTAAAATGATACAATTAATAAATTTAAAATGAATATCATTGAATCACAACAATTAATTGCCATATTGAGGAAGATTGAGCTGTCTTAATTATTATCAAGACGCGCTGCAGCGCGTTATAGAAATAATGTTTGAAATGATAAGAATCGATTGTTAAACTTACCCAAACTAGCAACACTATCGCTGTCCGAGTCAGTCTCTGGAGCGGTGCGTGTGTATCCAATTATGCTGGAAAGATTATTTTGAGCATTCCTCTTCCTTTTATGCCGTTCGAAAGCCGACCTCGTAACCAGTTGGTCACAATGATCACACATAATCAAGCCCTTCGATTCCGCCATACAGTACCTCGATCTTATTACACCACAACAGATGAAAACGACTGTCAGCCTTGAGTTAATACGAAAGTATTGCTTCGCTGATTTGAGGTTGCTTGGTTACGTTGACGTCTTACCTAACAGATTTCCGGTTACGGAAATCAATTTGCGCAAATTATGTCACGAAGAGGTTTAAGGAGATTTCAGCGATACTGAAATGTATATTAAATTCTTGTTTAACTTTCTAGGGATTTATTGTGTAACTTAAAAGTTATTATATTCATATATCGCATTTAATTAAACTTTACGGCGAATACTAAAGCCCCTTAAAGATTGTGCCACTTAAAGGTCATCTAAATGTAACTTAAAACAACAATTAATGTTTAAGAGATTTCAGGTCAACTTAAATGCGCCTTAAAGTTTGTCGATTAAATTTAAGGGGATTTAAGTATCAATTAAAATAACTTAAATTTAAAATTTCGCCCTGTGTTATGAAATCAAATCAAACTTGGCGTGTGCGTGGATTTCATGTTCCTGGCGCTTGTCGAATTTCAATTTTTAATCTTGCGTTACCGTGTGCCGTGTTTTCCGATTGACGACTTTGCGGGTCATCAACGACCCATTTTATCTGCGCCCGTAGGGAAAGAGTTAAACGAGTTCTGATTGTCACCGCGTAGCGCGGTGACTATCACTTCACTATAAATCATACTTTAAAAAGTGTTTTTTGTGACCAGAATATATTTACTCGTTCCAGTCCCCTCTCGGAATCAGCATTTTGATGTATGGTTTCTAAAACATGACACATTTTTTTTCAAAATGGCGACTATATTATAATAACTAAAAAATCGTCGAAAAGGTTCAAAAACTTAGCATAAAGACATTGTATATATCTATATATCATCCCTCGCCCTGAGGGCAAGGGTGCTAATATATATATATATATATATACCAAGAAGAATATGTAACAAAGTCACACAGTTGGCAAAAGGTTTTAGAGCGCTCAATACCATTATAGGTAGAGCGAATATTTATTAAGTGAAAAAGCTGTCGCTACTCGAGTTTCACGCTTATACGCGATCGTCAGGCAACTGACAGACTCGATCTAGTTAAACTCTATTTACATGATGAAACGAGGTGTCGTGTTACGTGTCTACATTTACTAAAAAGTTCAGAGCATCTGTTCAGTAGTTCGTGTTTCCGGTCCTTCAGTAGGATTAGTTTTTCTTCCAAGCACAAGTTACACCTTCGTGAGCCGATTTTGTAGGCGGGAATTTTCTTTCTTAGCGACCAATTTATCTTGAACGCGCGCTTAGAATCACTCAATTTCCAAATATACTTTGACAGTTCCGTTTCATCGGCGTATTTTCTGTGTGAAAACGACTTTGTGTGGTTTCGGTATCTGTTCTTGAATGGTCCGCCCGTTACGCCTACGTACGATTTCGTCTTGTTGTTGTCAACTGTGGTAACATCAGCTTGGTAGACCACGCTTTCTGACAGGCATTTCTTCTCAATTGGGCATTCGTCTGGTCGTCTGCAGTTGCATTCGTTTGTGTTTTGAGTGTTCGTTTGTTGTTTAGTGTGTTGGTTGAGTATTTTGTTGTTATGTTGGGAAATAAAAGATTTCATGTTAGGTAGGCAGCTGTAACTGACTCGTACAGTATGTCGGTTGAATATGCTATATAGTTTGTTGGAAGGGGGGAAATGTTTGTCAAGTAGTGATAGAAAGTCTCGCCCTATGTTCGTTTGAACGTTCTTACTGAAAGGTGGGTTATACCAAATAGCGTTGCGTTGTTTGTTCCGTTTTCGTTGTTGATTATAGTTAGGGTAGTCGTTTCCGTTCTGCGCGGGTGGTTCGTATGTGAGGTTTGTATCAAAATTGCTGTGTTTTAAGGCGTCGTTATAGAGCGGTTCGGCAGCGTCGAATGTTCGTTTGTCGCATGAGAGTTTGTTGATGCGTTTGTTGATTGATAATGGTAGTTGGCGTAGTATGGAGGGGGGGGGGGGGGGGTGGTTAGATAGTCGGTTAACGTAAAGTGGTTCGTCGTTAGGTTTTCTGAATGGTTTGGTTTTCTGAATGGAATATATATATATATATATATATATATATATATATATATATATATATATATATATATATATATATATATATATATATATATATATAATCAACCGTCCTCATGCATCGGAAAATGTGACCCTGGTAACTAGATATAGTTTTTCATATTTGGCCCTGGAAAATAGTCTGCAACAGAAACTGATTGGTCATCTGCATTTGAATTAATATTTAAATTGCAACCGTCACATGATTGCGAATGCAAAAATTGAAACGGTATTGAAACGGTTTTTTGGTGCGATTGAAACGGTTTTTTAAATTGACGCCAGCACGACAAACCGCTTTCCGGAAGAAGCCGCAATTCGCCGACGGCGAAAGTTATATGCCATAAAAACAAGCCAGTTCCTCACAAAATCATCGGATGCAGTAATGTTGGTTTTTAACAAATATTACTATAGACATTATCAGCTGATTTCATGCCGAAACCGTGGTGTTGAAGGACAAGATAATCAAAGACAGGAACAAGTAAAAGGTAAATAATTTAGTATTCTCAAACAACGGCTAATAATAGTACACTGTCACCGGTCTGTGTTGAGCAATAGCACAGATGACGTATTTGTCAATGTTTGTCTGAGTCTATAATTAAATTCACGTCCTAAACAATAGGAAATGGTTCATTTGTTAGTCAGATTTGGTTTGTTTGGCTGAGTTTTGATCTATAAATAGTAACTGTGCGCTTCGCTATTAATTTGCCTTTTCTGCATAGTTTTGTTTTGGTTAGGGTTAGTAATTTGGTTAGGATTAGGGTTAGGTTTATGATTTTGGTGATATTTACCCGCATTTCGTTGAATTCTAAGAGACTATAGCGTCGTATACGGCTAATTGTTGCCTTCAGTTCAGTGCTTCACTTTTATCGTTTAACTTTTTGACTTGACTCTTGAGTGATTAAGAAGGATTTTTGCTAATTGTACACTGTATTGTGTATTTGCTCCAAGCTCCGAAATCTAATAGACACATTTTGAAATACTTAACAGAGAGATTTGGAAAAATTTGAAGGTGTGTACTGTAATGTTTAGAATTTATAAAAAATATAATTTTGGTATTTGCTCAGAAATCTTTTGACAAATAAAGAGAGATGTACTATATACCATTGGAAAGCCCTTGAAAAACAACAATTATGGTGTAAATATTTAGTAGGAAAAATTTGAAAGTGTGTAATGCGGTTTTGAATGTTTAGAATTTTCAAAACATACTGTATATATATAATATTTTGACAGTTGGAATTAAATTCATGCAGTTTAAAATATATACCATTTGTTCTTTATAATACTGCAGAATAGTAAGCGTTAGTACAAATTTTGAAATTGCATGTACAGTATGTTTATTATTTTATTAAAATTAGAAATACTATGCTTAATAATTAGCCTATATATACTGTAGTTTAGTGTGAAAAACATGCATACTATTGCTGTGTTTATATAACCTGCGCCTGGCCTACAATTTTGTAGCAATAAACAAGCATTATTGTATACTTGTCAGCGTTAATATCTACACTGCTGTAGTGAAAGGGAGAGCTCGGGGCGAAACAGACGATACAGTACATGGATGATTGTCAAGCAAGCTCATATCCTCAGAAAAATTATTCTGTCCCAGACAGGGATAACTTTCTGATTTTCAGTGAGATACTCTAACCATGCATTGAGCTACCAAGACTCAGATGGAGTGTGAAGGTTACAATGATGTACTGATTCGATTGATATATGTCTTCCTGAATGCAGCTGGCATTTGCATATACAGCAGTGTATATATTAACACACCCAATCATTCCTGATATATAGTAACTGCTGCATAGGCAGTACATATATCATTAGAACAGTACATCATTGTAACCTCTCTCCATCTGAATCTCGATGGCTCAATGGTTAGATGCCGTCACTGGCAATAAGGTTATAAATTTTCAACCAGGAATAATGTTTCTGACAATATGATCTTGACGTGCATGTTTTGTATACTGACATGTATTCCATATATAAACTGTGTTTACAGTACTCCATCCATTATGGAACATGTTAGACCTACAGTAGCTGGCCTAGTGGGTCACAACTTGTTATGTCTGTCAATGTAAAATACAGGTTATTTTTATTATATTGACATTGGGTACATGTATGTTGACACTACTATGTCTGCAGAAATTGTTAGGGATACACCATATATATTCACTATATACACTATATACAGACTAGAGATTAATCAAAAAATTGATTCTAGATTGAAACTAGAGATTGATTCCCAGGATCTGAATACCTAACTTTATACTCTTATTTTCTTATATTTTACTTAATAAATTTTATTTAAAAAGTATCACTTACAATGGATTCAAATGGTCCCACACAATCATCGGGAGAAACCTTGAAGCGTCTGATCGATGGAATGCAATAAGAACAAACGTCCATCGAAGAAGGAAGTATCTCATGATTCAACTGCTCGCTGCTTGACGGTCAAAGTGTATGTCGATCTCTATCACAATGGCACATAGCCCAGTCCAATCCTCCCGTACGTCCCAGCATGTCGCCAAAAGGCGGGAATGTATACAGCCATTAACTTCCATAAGTTCTTCGCGAAGACATGATCAGGCTGCGCAGGAAATCTCGGAGCTTTTACTAGTGTATGAACAAGTGAAACCCAAACGCAAATATAATACTAACCCGAATATACTATCAACCCGAATATACTATTAACCTGAATATACTAACCTCAAAATGCTAAAAATTAACCTCCAAACTAATCTCAAAACTAACCTCAAAACTAACCTCAAAACTAATCTCAAAACTAATCTCCAAACTAATCTCCAAACTAACCTCAAAACTAACCTCAAAACTAATCTAAAAACTAACCTCAAAACTAACCTCAAAACTAACCTCAAAACTAACCTAAAAACTAACCTCAAAACTAATCTCAAAACTAACCTCAAAACTAACCCTAGCAGTAGTGGATCTAGGACTTTTAGAACGGGAAGTTCTCATGGTTGATCTTCACAGGTGTATTCTGACGGAACTTGGAAGGAACGCAATGTCGAACAATATTTTTAAACAGAAGAACACCTTAGTGGAGCTTCTCTTTCAGGACACAGTAACATTAGAATATAGCAAATTGTGTACAAGCTTTTCCTATCATAAAGGGGTTCAATGGAACCTACATAAACCCCTCTGGATCCTCGTAAAGATACCACACCCACGGTATCGTATTACTTGTGCTCCTGATCCCAACCACTCATGCGGCCACCTGCAGTGATAATCCCGACGTTTGTCTTCCTACTGTGTCAAGACTCAAATTAATCGAATTACAAGTTGAACGATTGAAGTGGTTTTCCTTTCCTTACTGTCAAGCACACCTTGGCACTTAGAACATATTTCGTTATTTTTCAGCTCATATTTTTTCCTTGAAAATGAATATAGTCGAGGAAGTTCTACTTTACCCAAGGAATGACAAATTGCTGATTAAACGATTGAAAAAGTAAAAAAGTCGCATGCACTTCCTTTCTTGGAATCTTCGAATACGCACACCCACTTTAGGATATTCGATACATGGATGATCGCGTTAAGCTCAACTCAGAAAATGTTTCTTTTCTCAATACAGAAAATGTTTCCGGATAAGATCGAATTGTGGACAAGATCGAATTACGGACAATATCGAATTGCGGACAAGATCGAATTGAGGACAAGATCGAATTGCGGACAAGATCGAATTGCGGACAAGATCGAATCTGATTGTCGGTGAGACGCTCTCTATAACATTGAGCTACCGAGACTCAGATAATCGAGACATTTGCGGAGGATTTGAGCGCTAAATTTTAGAATACCCGTCCACTTTCGCTATTTGTATCTTCTGACAGTTAGTGAAAGGGTCAAATTACGGAAAGTTCATCACATACAAAAACTCTGTATCACAATAATTTTTATGAAATATATCATTTTTTCTCATGGGACGTGGATATTTCATGAATTTCAATAGCCTGATATAAACACGGTAACTGACCAATCACAGCGTGCGTAAGACACGATATGTCACCAATACATACTAATATGCGAAGTATATTAATATATAACATCGACATGTTTAATCAATGTAAAGTTCAAAGTAATTTCCTCCACTTTATGATGCATTTTAAATAATTCATACTAAAAAAACAACAAACATGACAATATTTCAGGGAATGGTGTGTACCTTCTGAATTCTGATGACTAGTGAGATGCTCTAACTATTGTGCTACATGGACTAAGATGATGAGTGAAGGTTACATATGGGTACAACCTGTAATCTTCTGATGACTAGTGAGATGCTCTAACTATTGAGCTACATGAACTAAGATGATGAGTGAAGGTTACATATGTGTACAACCTATGTAACCTTCTGATGACTAGTGAGATGCTCTAACTATTGAGCTACATGAACTAAGATGATGAGTGAAGGTTACATATGTGTACAACCTATGTAACCTTCTGATGACTAGTCATGAGATGCTCTAACCATTGAGCTACATGGACTAAGATGATGAGTGAAGGTTACATATGTGTACAACCTGTAACCTTCTGATGACTAGTGAGATGCTCTAACTATTGAGCTACATGGACTAAGATGATGAGTGAAGGTTACATATGTGCACAACCTGTAACCTTCTGATGACTATAGTGAGATGCTCTAACTATTGAGCTACATGGACTAAGAAGATGAGTGAAGGTTACATATGTGTACAACCTGTAACCTTCTGATGACTAGTGAGATGCTCTAACTATTGAGATACATGGACTAAGATGATGAGTGAAGGTTACATATGTGCACAACCTGTAACCTTCTGATGACTATTGAGATGCTCTAACTATTGAGCTACATGGACTAAGAAGATGAGTGAATGTTACATATATGTGTACAACCTGTAACCTTCTGATGACTAGTGAGATGCTCTAACTATTGAGCTACATGGACTAAGATGACGAGTGAAGGTTACATATGTGTACAACCTGTAACCTTCTGATGACCAGTGAGATGCTCTAACTATTGAGCTACATGGACTAAGATGATGAGTGTATTAAGGTTACATATGTGTACAACCTGTAACCTTCTGATGACCAGTGAGATGCTCTAACTATTGAGCTACATGGACTAAGATGATGAGTGAAGGTACATATGTACACAACTTGTAACCTTCTGATGACCAGTGACATGCTCTAACTATTGAGCTTAACGAGTCTACTCTATGTCGATGATCTTGAAGTTTTCGCAGCATCCAAGGCGAAGTTGAGTAGAGTCCTGAAATCGACAAAAGCTGCGATGGAAGACATTGGTCTACAATGGAACCCCAAGAAATGTAATGTAATACACTTTAAAAGGGGGGCTCAAACGCAAGAGGCTGAGGATCTGAAGCTAGATCAATCATCGGTAATAGAATATCTTAAAGAGGAAACACAGTACGAGTTTTTGGGCGTTCCAGAGAGGCTGATTCAAGAAGAGAAGTTGGTGCTAGAATACGCAGCGAAAGTCTACCTCCAAATATTATCGATCATTTGGTCAAGCCCGCTATCCGATTACAACCGTATCTTAGCTTCCAATCAATTTACAATGCCAGTGCTCTATTAACTCATGTGGACACAGCACTGGCTGAGTTGAGACAGATTATCGTGGAGAGTGGTGGGAAACATCCGTTGGGATCAACGGCCCTTGTATAGTATGTATACCTACCGAGAGATAAAGGAGGGCGTGGTCTTTGCTCTGTGGAGATCAAAGCAGGTATCAAGATGTATAGGAATACAGATCCCACAGTATAGTTGGTTCGGGTGTTTGAAGAAAGAGCTGTTGATCAAGGCCATCAATCGTTAGTAAAGGAGGTGTTAAAATATGCTAACGAGATTGGAATCACTGTAAACTTAAGTCACCCGCACCCACGTCCAGTAACAACAAAGGGGAAATGGCATCTAGAGAGAAGGTTAAGAAACAACTGAAGACAGCAGTTGAGGAACAGATAAACAGATAAAACCCGAGGTGAAAAGTGGCAAGGGAAATTTCTAAAATACAGATGGGATGATGAAAAACTGAACCAAACAGGATGCTTTGCATGGCTTTTCTTATTTGGCAGGTATCTTACTCACAAATTCTTCTATTTTACATGATTTTCAGAGGACACCTACTTCTGCTGTCAACAGTTTAACTAGCCTGCGTAGCGGCTCTCGAAGGGGGGGAGGGGGTAATGAGCGAAAACGAGCGCGAGACTATCTATTAAAACTAAATGCTCCATGACTTGTGACTTGTAAACTCCTTTATGAAAAACTGCATGATCTTCTGATTGATTTTTATCATTTATAGACCCTCCACTCGGGGGGGGGGGGGGGGAATTCTACTCAACGAAATATTAACTCGACGAAATATTAACCCGAGGAATGATATATCATCCCGAGGGGTAATATTTCGACGAATTCCCCCGAGTGGATGGTCTATAAATGATATAATCTTGAATGCTGTCTTGAAACATCTAAAAACGTCTAGAAACGTCTTGTTGTTCCGCCATTAGTATTCGTCATCAGCAGGTGATTCGAGGTCAAATATCATGCCCCGGATAAATAGCGGAGAATTCGAGTTTAAATTGACTGGTCACGTGGTACAAATCTAGCTCTTCGATTGGACATTTTATAGTTGAGGTATAATATTATATGGAATACAGTAGATTAGATAAAATGATGAATCATGAGCATGTAGCCTGGTTTGCGTTATTTTGTTTTATAGATGTAGCTTGCAGACATATCAGATTTGGTGTCAGCGAATGTCAGATACAGATGCAAATATGGACCACAAGCCTTCATGCAACAATCTACGATTTGGATGGTACCTGTATTCGTATTTGAATTTGCTTGATATCAACTTTGCAAATGGGAGTACGGAGTACCTGTCCTAAATGTGGTGTGATACCATATATTGTCGTAAGGATACAGGTTAGATTCCTGTTGTTTACACTCGGAAAGTTGTGGTGTTTAGCGAAGGCCCTTATATACTTTACCTACATTACAAACAGTACTTCTGTTACGATGACTTAGTTCGCCAAGTGAACCATAACCACACATGTCAACTGATGTAGCTACAGTACAGAGCGTTTTCACTCAATCCTTGGAGATTTAAATTAAAGCGTATTTATTTATTTATTTATTAGAATTTATAATACATATCAATTACAGTATTATACAACTAAAAATTGAATGTATTAGGGTAAACCAAAAACAGAATTCAAGATTCCCTCAGGATTGGTCACCCTTTACAAATACATATAACATTAATAGGAAATCAAAGAGTAAGACATAACGCAATTATACGAAACAGAAAAACTATGGATTAAAAGCAACAGGAAAAAGTTTGAAATAATGCTGAGAAAATAGCCTCTTAAAAAACGACAAGGTGTTAATGCCACGTATAGAGTATGGGAGAGAGTTCCAGAGCCTAGTGACACGAACGAAATAAGAACACTTAAAGACATCTGTACAGGCATAAGGTATTATAAGAGTCAAGTCATCAATATTACGCAGACAACGACCCGTACTTCTCCAAGAAATGAAACCACGTGGCATGTCTACTAAGCCGTGAATAATTTTAAAAAGGAAGACAAGATCTGTGATTTCCCTAAGCATGTACAGAGGAAGAAGCTGAAGTTGTTCAAGCCTGTTCTTGTAATCTACTTCATGGCTGCCATATTGGTATACCTATAACAAAGGAAGGTCTTTTAAAATGTATTATTGAGGTACACCAATATATGGTGGACATGACGTCAAATGAAAACGCGCTATATCATTATTATGCTAAATTTACTATTTTTCTTTTATACCAGTCACAGCTCCAGAGTTATAATAAGTACAATCTCTTGTCGGAAGCTCATGATGAAACTTGCTAACCAGACTTTGTCTTTCACCAATGAGCACTTTTTGGAAATTTGGTTCACCACCTTAACATTTACTGTGCTTCGGTTGTTGCTTTTGTTAATTGGATCAGGAATACTTTTGATCAGTTATGCGACTGCCCACAATCAGTGAAATCATTAGTTCGTGCTGTTGCTGCAAGTTCGCCGGTTTGCGGATTTATTCGACCATTCACGAACGTCCACGCTCTTTTAAGGGAATTAATAGATGGAATCGACCTTTCTCACTGTCCAAAAAATGAAAGCTTTGCACGAAGAATGTCCTATCCTTTTTAATGTCCTTAAGGATTTAAGTAGCTGCTTTTTGCCCACGGAATGGCGTCCTATGTTTGAGGAGTTGTTGCAGAAATCAATGGCACCATTTCAGAGTAATGTTGGTTCCAGTGATTGTCCGAACTTGGCCACTGATTTGAATGACGATGCGTTGACTTTCTTTCCAAATTTACCAAAAGTTCGTCAGCGTGAATTTTACTTGGCAGATGCTGATCGCAGGAAGAAGCAATTTGTTCGAAAAAACATCCTGCCCATTCTTTTTTCGTCCAGGAATATTCACAGTTTTTTGTCCTCATGGTAAGTAATTGTTGTATAGGCGTCTATGCATGTCGTTTGAATTACAGTGTCTGTAATTCGTATATACTGCTGTCACTTTTCTGGTTTTACCCCCTGTGCTTCAGCTTAGAGTGAAGTTTGTTGACTAAAAGTGCCTGTAACAATAATCTGTAGTAAGTTACGAATGTTAATCTTTATTCATTTGTCCCAAAAAGCGTATAACAATATAATATGAACTCGTATTTACATCATCGTCTAGATATGTCGTCTATACTTTATGTGAGCCTCAATATACTAAACTCGAGTCCCAGGACGCGAGTCCCAGGTCCTCCACAAATCTGACGTATATTAACTCTTTCCTGATCGGCGCAGTTAAAACGGGTCGTTGAAGACCCGCAAAGTTGTCAATCGAAAAACACGGTACACGGTAACGCAAGATTAAAAATTGAAATTCGACAAGCGCCAGGAACATGAAATCCACGCACACGCCAAGTTTGATTTGATTTCATTATCAACTCTGCGATTGGTGGCATTTTGAGTTTTCAAGATGCTACGCGGGCGTGCAAGATGGCCTTTTCTAGAAAAATGTAAATTTTTCAACCTGATTTATGATAATTAATGCTAATTTATATTAACATAATGTGTTTTGTTCGGGAAATTTAAAAGCACAAGTAAAAGCCGGTTTATTGGGCTTCCAGAAAATGTATAGCTTTCGCAACAGTTATGGTTATTTCAAGAGATATCAATAGAACAAAGGGTGATTCAATTTTGGATGTTTTTCAGCCTGTCGGGAAAGAGTTAATAAGCAATAATAGGTAAATTGAAAATAATCGAAGAAAAAGCGTGAAAGGAAAAGCAGTTTACTATCTGTTGGGTTGAAAATAATCAATGTAAATACAGTTTAACAAAGCAAAAAAATGGTCAGTGAGAAAAATGAACCCCCTTCTCTGCTCCTCCCTACCCCCCTCAACGAGAGGTTACGGTATAAGGGTTACCTTCAGCAGAGTTTCTGCAGAGATCCCACCCGCACCGGTCCACCCGCACGGGAGCTCATACTTTTAAATATATACGCAAGCTATTTATACACCACAAAGACAATACGTTCTATGCATGAGGGTCAAAAAGGTCAAAATTCACCGTGTTTAGAAATGTAGGAAATAATTCACCAAATTGGCTTAAAATTTGATATGTGTGTTGCTTAGCCGACTTACAACGATGATGAAAAATTCAGGCGAAAATATAAAATTGATCGATGCGAAAAAATATCGGCCATTGTATATTAACTCTTTCCTGACCGGCGCAGTTAAAACGGGTCGTTGAAGACCCGTAAAGTCGTCAATCGAAAAACACGGCACACGGTAACGCAAAATTAAAAATTGAAATTCGACAAGCGCCAGGAACATGAAATCCACGCACACGCCAAGTTTGATTTGATTTCATAAACAACTCTGCGATTGGTGGCATTTTGAGTTTTCAAGATGCTACGCGGGCGTGCAAGATGGCCTTTTCTAGAAAAATGTAAATTTTTCAACATGATTTATGATAATTAATGCTAATTTATATTAACATAGTGTGTTTTGTTCGGGAAATTTAAAAGCACAAGTAAAAGCCGATTTATTGGGCTTCCAGAAAATGTATAGCTTTCGCAACAGTTATGGTTATTTCAAGAGATATCAATATAACAAAGGGTGGTCAATTTGGTGTTTTTCAGCCTGTCGGGAAAGAGTTAAACGCCATTTGTTGGTTATGATTGCTTGACATATTTTTTTGTGATTGCTTCTATTTTTATATAGGCTTTAACTATGAGTTTGAAGTCATGTCCCATTTTCGATATTTATGACAAGATTTGCTCAAGGTTCTACCTTAGTTAATTTGTAGTTTTTATGGTATATGCATGTCGGGCTAATTCTGCGTAAAATAATGCAACATTAAATACTTTATTTTTAGCTCCGAGAATTATCATATACGACAATGCGTGTAACTTGCACAGCTATATTGTCTCGACAGGAATCCTTCGTATTTTCAAAATACTATATTCTTAGTCGATAGATCCCATTGGAAAAACCATAAAGGTGAGCAACAAGAAACAAAAGTTACTAAACTTATAAAAATGGAATAAAAATAATTTAAAGGTGTATAAATTGCCGAGTCGTGTGTATGAAAAGTAATGACTGAACAAGTATAAAAGTCTTTTGTCCGATGATACAAAGAAAGTGAAACTAAGAGTATGTCATTCACTTACTTTTGATTTCACTTTTGTTTTTAACCTCTCTGATGAAGGTCCTACATGCAATTTCGGCAATTTGCAAACATTATGGCTGGTTCAAATATAATAGTCCTGATCATCCGAGTCGTTTCAAAATGTGCCCAGACGATCAAGACGATTGTATGCGTATATATATTCCCGATCGTCTGCGCACATTTTGAAACGATTCGGACGACCGGGACTATGGTATTGGTTTGTAATACCGTAATTACGGACGAAATGCAATTTTATTGTTTGAAATTCATTGCGAACTATCAACCAATGGCAATGCATGCATGGTTGTTCGATTTTGCATGTTAATGAGGGAAAATTAGAAAGTTTCCCTGTTTTTTACAAAGAACTCCCGAGCGTATCGTCATTCGACAGGGGCGAGATACACGAGAGGAGATACATGAGAGGAGAAGATTTGGGTCTAACCTTAATGAATTCTAAATTAATTATTTTTCATATTTTAGGATGTTCAGGTGGTTATGACTTGCATATGTATCCACATCTCTCTTCTATCAACAGCCAAGTCAATGAGCAGGCAAACTCCGTTCTCCAAAGATTCCGTTTTCAGTTAGCCTGCATGACTCAATATTTTTATGCAACACTGCCGATTTATACTTTGGTTCATGAATCAACGCGCATTTGCGAGGTCGACAATTCTCACAATAACTGAACAGAATTATTGTTACACGTATATTAATAGGTTATACTGCGTTGCAAGTGTTAAAACACGAATAAAAATATATAACATGTTGGTGTGCTGCCGAAATGTGTTTGTATTTTTTATTACATTTATTGCCAAGGAGACGCAAGAAGTGTGCTATAGACATCTTGCAATCAAACGCGAAACGAAATTAATTACTATTAATAATTTCGGGCTTTGTTGAACGTCGGAACTTTACAAGACTAGTGCTCTATAACAAACAATAACAATAATAATAATGATAATAATAATAATAATAATAATGGTTTATTAACCGTATATCCACAAAGAGGAACAAAAGCTATTACAACTATTCTAAAAACAAAATCATGTTACACTGAAATAATGAATACTAAACATACACACCATCACGGCTCTGCTTCTACTTGACCTCTTGTTACTCAGGAAATAGTTCAAAGAAACAGCAGCCGAATCCTCAGCGCCCATGAACTTAGGCTGCCGTAACTCTAGTACATGATTTCGTGTCTAATGAAATTGATATTACCCAACATCCATATCACTGATTATGTTTAAAAAGCTGCATGGTGGCGTATCAATTACGTATGGGGTTCGAATCCCTTCAATCCCTTACAGCCTGAAACATTAAATATTGTCTGGATATTATATAAAATTTGAACATGCACCCAACACCGATATGTTAATAATGATGGTATCTGAAAATTCATGTACAATTGGACGGAATGACAGGGTTGTTAAAACTAGGTCAAATATTGAACATTATAACCAACGTTGGTTAAATTACCAACAGTGGTGAAAATTTGAACTCGCAACTCTGGTATAGTGATGGTGTCTGAAAATGCATGCACAATTGGGCGGAATGACAGGGTTGGTTAAACTAGGTCAAAAATTGAACATTATAACCAACATTGGTTAAATTACCAATAGTGGTGAAAATTTGAACACGCAACACTGGTATTTGGTATCTGAAAATTCATGCACAATTGGGCGGAATGACAGGGTTGGTTAAACTGGTCAAATTTTGATTATTATAACCAACGGGTTGGTTAATATATGAATTTTCAGATATACCATCACTATTATACCAGTGTTGCGTGATCAAATTTTCACCACTGTTGGTAATTTAACCTGTCATTCCACCCTGTCATTTTACCCAATTGTATATGATACCATCATATGTTTAATTTTAAGAGAAAAACAGGTAGTATTGGATAGTTTCAGTCTGTTAGGGAATCGAACCCCGTACGTAATTGATACGCAACCATGCTGCCTTTTTAATCGCAATCAGTGTTATGGATATTGGGTAAATAATAAATAATAATGGTAAATAATTAATAATAATAATAATCATTATTAATGGTAAATAATTAATAATAATAATAATTATCATTATTAATTAATATTGGAATGTAGTATATAGTAAGGCTAACAAAAAAGTTATTTTAATATTAATTACAGCAGTTAAACATCGGACTAATATAACATAAGTATTTACATGTTTTTGCGTGTCTTAAAATAATATATTATTTTTTTAAATAAATTAGCACAAATTGTTCAATCCCAACATCGCGTTGTTGTGAACTTCTTCAGCCCTTGCTCTACTTATCTTTGTTAGGTTCGACGATATCCAAACAACTACCTATATAGAGAGTAGAGTAGGTATGTAAGGAACTTTATTTGAAGATGGTAACATTTTACATGAGAAACTGTATGCTAAGCTCGGATGACTGAATTAGCACATTATGAAAATCCTCGAGCATCATGATATTACTTAGAAAAAATGTTTCCGCGTACCGGATGGAATAGAGTCGCATAACTTCCTGATTGCAGGTACAAGCTGTGCTCAATGGTTAGAGCGTCTCACGGACGATCAAAAGGCTATGGATTCGATTAACATCTCGGACTCACTTAGATATGGAAGTCGACACAGGAGCATCCCTGTCAGTGATGAGTGAGGAAGCATACAGGAATTTGGGCAACAAGAGGGGACAACCACCATTAGCAAAAACCGAGGTGGTGCTACACACATATACTGGGGAAAATGTGAAACCCAAAGGGTCTGTAGATGTCATGGTATCCTATGATGGCAGGGAATACAAATTGCCCATGTTGGTGGTGGAAGGGAAAGGCCCTGCCCTCCTTGGAAGAAATTGGTTGGAGAAGATTAAATTGAAGTGGCATATGATCAAACAACTAACCCCAGGAAGTCAGCAGCTGGATGGGGTGATAAGAAAATATCCTCAGCTATTTGAAGAAGGCCTTGGCACTCTGAAAGGGACTACAGCAAAGATCCATATTGACCAGACTGACACGCCCATATTCCACAAAGCTAGACCAGTGCCATATGCCCTGAGAGAGAAGATCGAACAGGATCTGGACAGGCTAGAGAAAGCTGGGACAATCCAACCGTTCCAATATTCGGAGTGCAGAGCCACGCCCATCGTGCCAGTAGTCAAATCAGATGGAACTGTGAGAGTATGTGGTGATTATAAACTCACAGTCAACAAAGTGTCCAAGCTTGAGGCATACCCCATTCCCAAGTTGGATGATCTCCACACAAAGCTTGCTGGTGGTCAAACCTTCACAAAATTAGACCTGAGCCATGCATACGAACAGATGCTGGTTGCGCGAGAGCTCAAGGAAATTCTTAACGATTAACACACACAAGGGCCTTTACAGTTACCATCGTCTCCCATACGGCGTTGGATCAGCACCAGGGATTTTCCAGAGGACGATGGAGGGTTTGCTGCAAGGAATTCCTTGTGTTGGAGTCCTACTAGACAATATTCTCATCACTGGGGCAACCGACGAAGAGCATCTGCGTAACCTCGAGAAAGTCTTGAAATGCCTGTCTGATGCGGGTTTGCGACTTAAAGTCGGGAAGTGCCAATTTATGAAGTCGTCACTTGAATGTCTGGGACACCGAGTGGATAAAGGTTTCCACCCAGTTGAAGCCAAGGTCAGAGCCATCAAAGAAGAGCTCCAGCTCCAACAAACACAACCGAGTTGAAATCCTTTCTAGTAATGATTAACTTTTATGGAAAGTTTCTCCCAAACCTATCATCTAGCCTGGAACCTCTCTACGAGCTCTTCCGTAAGGAAACGCGATGGACATGGAGTAGCCGTAAGCAAAAGGCGTACCAGACAGCCAAAGATCTACTACAGTCGCCACGGGTGTTGGTGCACTACGACCCATCGAAGAAATTGGTGGTGTCTTGTGATGCATCCCCGTATGGTACTCGGAGCAGTGCTGGCTCATGTGATGAATGATGGTTCAGAGAAACCAATTGCATACGCATCACAGACACTCTCCAAGGCAGAGAGAAATTATTCGCAGCTGGATAAAGAAGCACTAGCGGTCATTTTCGCCGTCAAGAAGTACCACCAATTCTTGTACGGTCGACTCTTCACTATTTTCACCGACCACAAACCACTGCTGGGACTACTAAGCCCTGAGAAAGCTACGCCGCTTATGGCATCGAGTAGGATGCAAAGATGGTCATTGACGCTCTTAGTTTATGAGTACGAGCTAGTCTACCGACCTGGTATCGAGAACGGTAACGCAGATACCTTGAGCCGTTTGCCTCTCCCAGAGGCCCCACAGTCGACACCAGTGCCTGGCGACATCATCCACTTAATGCAGCCAAAGTGAAGCAGTGGACAGCTCGCGATCCGGTGCTTTCTCAAGTAATGCATTTTGTTCTCTAGGGATGGCCTTCAACGGTGGAGAATACCAAGCTACAGCCTTATTTCACACGAAAGAATGAACTGAGCGTCCATGCCGGATGTCTACTATGGGATTCTCTGGTACTCACACGAAACCAAGGGAGAAGAAGTAATGGATATTATACACGATAGTCATCCGGGCATTGTAAGAATGAAGAGCATAGCAAGAAATCACGTCTGGTGGCCGAAAATGGATTCAGCACTCGAAGAAAGAGTAAAAAGCTGCAAAGTTTGCCAAGTACAAAGGAAAATTCCGGTACCGGCACCGCTACATCCCGGGGAATGGGCCAGCCGCCCATGGGCCCGAGTCCACATCGATTATGCTGGCCCTTTTATGTGAAAAATGTTTCTCCTTGTCACAGATGCTCATTCCAAGTGGCTAGACATCCATTGTGTCAATTCTGCAATGACGGAAGCAACCATCGAGAAGCTCAGAGCTACTTTCGCGACTCATGGTTTGCCAGAAGTGGTAGTGTCGGGCAACGGTTCTGTCTTCACTAGTGATGATTTCAAGATTTTCACACAGAGAAATGGTTTGCGACATGTAACCTCCGCACCATATCACCCCTCTTCAAATGGTTTGGTGGAAAGGGCTGTGCAGACTTTTAAACAAGGGATGAAGAAGCAAGGGATATACAATATATATATATATATATATATATATATATATACATATATATATATATATATATGAGCAGTATTTAATATAACTGGCAAAGTTCCGAGAGTGCTCAATATCTTGAAAGATAGAGCAATTTAATAGATTTAAGGTAAAAACTAAGTTTCTACCTTTTTAAGTATCTATGTTTTTACCTTAAATCTATATATATATATATATATATATATATATATATATATAATGTAGCATACATATATACATTTGAACCCCACTATTTTGAAGTCCCCATGGAAATGCAAATGGTAGTGTTTCAAAATAACAGGTTAACATATAATATATATATAGGTAAATCCAAGGGAATTCAGGCTTTTAAATAACAGACTTAGAATTAATTGGGTTTGAAGTATAATCTTGATTGGGCTTGATTTTCTGACATAATTGAACATCTACAGTAACTGCACATTTTTTTCATATTTAATATGAAAAATTTGAAGAATGAAAGTGGGGTTGATAATAATATTTGACACCAAACACTAATATTAATTATGAGACAACCATAAAATCAGAAACATATAATAGAACAAATCCGTAAAAGAAAATTTTTCCTCAGAACCACCAAAGTTATCATTAGCCGACGAATTTTCTTTCTTTTCTGCCTTTCTCTTCTTATTTTATTGAATAACATTGCCATACATTCTTCCCTCGACTCTTTAAAAAACCGCGCCCTTTTGACAATTTTCAAAATGTTAGCCGCTGACCGGACTAAATGACGATTCACAAAGCATTAAATTCGTCTGAATTAAATTCGTCGTATGAAACAGGCCTAAATGTTGTTCAACCACACAGGCGCTGATACACATTCTTCACAACTGGTCTAAGGGAACTGACGGTAATAGCGCTACAGTTAGAGCTAACTCTTTGACTATAAAAAAGCGTTCGACCTTATAGATCATGGAATACTTGTGATTATGCAGGTTGAATCTACCAACAAGAATCGTTAATTGGATTATAGATTTCCTTTCTAATCGTTCACAGAGAGTTAAACTCGCTGGGAGTTGTGGTCCCTCAGGGAACAAAATTAGGCCCATGGCTATTTTTGGTACTAATAAATTATTTAGATGTTGATGATTTGGCTAATGTATGGAAGTATGTCGATGACACGACTACCTCGGAAGTAATTGCCAAGGGTAACCGGAGTTGTGCACAGGAGATCGCAGATAACGTTGTGGAGTGGTCTACGCAGAATAGAGTGAAGCTAAATAGCGACAAGTGTAAGGAGCTCAGGATATCCTTCGTAAAGGATGAGCCCCAGTTTGCACCTATTGTAGTGGATGGTAACGAACTGGAAAATGTGACTAGTGCTAAACTTCTGGGTTTGACCATATCGAGCAACCTTGGTGATATTATCAAGAAAGCGTCGAAGCGTTTGTACTTTTTAGTGCAACTAAAGAGATCAAGAGTTCCTAGGCAAGACATGTCTGCATTTTACACTGCTTGTATACGCTCTGTCCTTACGTATGCAGCACCCGTCTTTTTTATGCCTTACCAAAGTATTTGAAAGATGAGTTGGTGCGAGTAGAAAAGCGGGCAATGTCTATTATTTGCCCAGGACTACCCTATCAAGGAGCTATTGAAATGCTGAACATTGTCCCAATCGTACACTTCATTACAGGGCTATGTAGAAATACCTTTGACACCATCGTAAAGGACCCTGATCATCGTCTGAAGAGTTTAATACCGTTTAGTGAACCCTCACGTTATGCTTTGAGACGCAACAGGCGCTTCAATGTACCCAAATGCAACTGACATTATAGGAACAGTTTCGTAATTAGATCTTGTATTGATAATAATTATATGTATATTGATTAATCTTTTTACCATATTTTATACCTTTTTATAATTATAGTACTTAGTTTATAATATACTTTATTAATGGCATTACTGTAAATACATAATTCAGCTTTCGAGCTGCAAAGTATTTGGAAATTAAACTATCTATCCATCTATCTGTCTATGTATGGCGTTCAAACATTGAATTTTGACATTATAAACGCGCCATATATGATTACCGTATGTTATTTTAATATTACAAGGCTATATGCACGTGGAGGGTCCTGAAGGGGTGTTCTAGATCCCATTTCCCAACAAAATTTAGCAAATCCCACTCCCATTAACAACACATTTTAAATCCCAATCACATGCTCTCTTTATTAAAGTTTTCCCATTCCCAAGTGAGCAAAACCCCTAAGAATCCTAGTTCCCAGTGCTAAAAATGGACAAATCCCAGTTCCCATTTTACCCTTCAGGACCCTTTATATGATCGCCTTGATATGTGGTGTAGATTCCACAGTCTATTTATAATATACTATTTGATCCTCTATATGCTATAGAAATTTATAGCCTGATCCTGAACACTGCTCCAACCTCGTACCACTGCAGAGGCAGCATCTCACTTCGCATAAGAACTCCTAGTTATATAGATTCAATGCAAAAGGTGGAAATGTTTAATCACGTGATCGATACTAGATTTCTTAGTAAAAAAAACACTCCCATCTAATAATAAATCAAGGTCAACTCATGGTGTAACGAGGTCAGCATCGTGTATTACTCACTTAAACTGAATGGGGCTACATGGTTCATAAATGTGCCTTAGAATTTCATGTTGGTTTTACCAATAATTGTATGTTGATCATTCGCAAACTATATCGAATTTTAAAGGTAAAAATGAGAAATATCTTGATATTATTCACACGTGCTCACATAACAGCCTTCGGCTACCTACGGTAGAGCGTCGCTTGTTATCGTCAGGAATGTCCGTTTTTCTGGACGAGATTATAGATATACTACGAGTAATCAAAGATGATGTAATTGCGTTCGACGCATGTGGACCAGTAAATGGCGAATGAAGATTGAGAATTATGCTGTAACGAATTATGAAAATAAATAAAGCTAATAAATAGAAAACAGCGTCTTAATTGAAGGAGACACTGTACTGTAACTTCAATGTTTTTAACAACGGTGACATCCTGAGTGATTTCCGTACGTTATTGCGTTCGACGAAGGAGAACGCATTCTAATCATGCATGTTATGGGTTACTGTGCTTTACAGCTAAAAGAAATCAAGATTAAAATCTTTCCCCTTTTTTAATAAATTACCGTTTTGGAATTTGAAATAAATTATGGCATTAGTACTAGCTGGGGAAATGCTGCCTCGGGAGTAACACAGGAGCAGTGGATACGAAGTTATGGAACGCCTTGTGTCCAAAAATGATTTAGTGTAAATTATATTAGGCATGTCAGCAGAATGATGCGAGAAATGATGCTATAGCATGGAGGATCAAATAAATAGAATGTAGAATATAAACCACGTATAAAGGCGATCATATAGCCTTGTAATAAATAACATAGGTAATCATATGGCGCGTTTATAATATCAAAATGCAATCTGATCATTTAAACACCATACAGGGCCATCGAGAGCCAGAACGGGCCCAGGATCATAATTTGCGCGCGGGCCCCCTCCGATATTTTTAGTTTCAATAGCGTTATCTTGAAGTGAACAAACCAAACGTAAACCATCGTGACCGGAAGCGCAGACGAATTAATTACGTGTAAGTAAATAAATTACGTAGACTACTGACTACACAGCCGGTTTTCCCTAGTTCTTTTTTTAATTTTGTATAGTTGAATCTCAACTAAAAGTAAGCTTATCAGAAAGCTGAAAGCAGCAGGGTCTGTATCGACTGTATGTTTTGGCCTGTAGAAATGAACAGCCACAAAATATTTCCGTTGACGTACATTTTATAACCCCGAACATTTTGCAATGCTGGGACTGGGGCCTGTAACTCCGTTAGTTTTGACAAAATACTATATTATTACGAATACTAAGCCTTAGCCAGGATCAGAAAGTTTCCCAGCAATGATCAACTTACCAAGGTTTTGCTGGGCCCCAGCAGCAAGTTTTCGTTAATTAATAATATATGATATGATATCTTCATGGACCGAATTTTTTGTGGGCCCCTTCTTGGCCCGGGCCCAGGGGTAATTACCCCGCCTACCCCCCCCCCCCCCCCCCCCCCCAGTGTTGAGTGTTGAATATCGGGCAGAGGACCTGCATGTCGCGGCCTCGCGGGCTGGACGCCCGGGGTCTAAGCAAAGGGAGAGTAAAACTACTGCCAATACAACTGCATGGGATCGGTTGAAGGAGTTTCCAAACCATCATGGGTGTATTACTCACCAATATACAATCGGTAGAATTAGTTCTGTTGGGATCGACTAATCTGCCAACGGTAATACAGCCAGCAAGATGAAGTCAAATGAACCATTAGAAGTTTTGTTTAAAACTTTCGACGTTATTGGTTTATAATAAAAGTTTTGTAAAAATACGCTGATGCGAAAGGTTTATTAAAATCTTTTTATACTTTTGTACAAATTTCAAGAAATTTATCTTGAGGTATTATTTGGCAATTATTATTTAAAAATATAGAAGCATTTAATTAAGTATGTGTGAAAATATCGTGAAATTTGGGTAACAAGTAGGTGCAACTTTTGAAGTTTAGGTAGCAACTTTTTGTATTTTTGGCAAATTTTTAGCAACTTTTGGCATTTTAAGTGGCAACATTTTTGGATTTTACGAGCACAATCGGTAAATGCCTAGCTATATGATCGCCTTTATACGTGGTTTATATTCTACATTCTATTTATTTGATCCTCCATGCTATAGAAAATTTCTAGCATCATTCTGCTGGCATGCCTAATCCTGAACACTTCTACAGGCAACTTCGTATCCACTGCTCCTGTGTTAGTCCCAGGCAGCATTTTCACTTACCAGTATTAACCATAATTTATTCCAAATTCCAAAACGGCAATTTATTCAAAAAGGGGAAAGATTTTATCTTGATTTCTTTTAGCTGTAAAGCACAGGTAACCAATAACATGCAAGATTAGAATGCGTTCTCCTTCGTCGAACGCAATTATGTAAATGGCGAACTTATAAAACTAAAAACGAACATAAACTTGAAGTTGAATCCAATGTTATGTGTGTCATTAAATTGCTCAAATCATGTGAATAAAAGCACAAAGAGCGTTCACGAAGCCAAGTGACATTATGTAAACATGCCCTATGGGCCACTGTGTTAACGGAAGCAATTAGCATACGAAGGTTTCTAGCATATAGTATTTAGATTTTTTAAGTTAACATGTGCCTACACGTGGCATACACATGGTGGATGTGACCAGGCGATTGGACTTTGTGACGCTCGTCGTCTTTACGGCGATCGATTCAAGAACAAGATACTTCTCAACCACATCACTGACTCCAAACACTTTCAAGCAAGTAACTGGCAAAAACACCCCAGTTTGAATCACTCGCGATATATAAACCTTTTAAATACTTAGTTCACCATGCATAATGCCCTTAAAGCGGTTATCTTAAGTGCCCATGACCCCAAATACGATATTACTGATATAGATGCTACATGAAGTGAAAAGTTGAATGCCAAAATATTTTATGATTATTTTGAGCTTTGCGTTGATGTGCTATAAAGATTTGTTTGTCAGAAATGCTAATGATGTGACGTCATTTACGGCATCATTTCGGATACAATATTCTACTGTTAAAGCAAATTAATCTAACTCAAACGTTGATGATATACTTGACCGCTATAGTAAAGATTTTATCAACTTTTTCACTCAAATCCTCAACCAGTCTATCACACGGAAAGCAGAAAAGAAAGCCAAATGCCGTAAATGACGTCACACTCATTACCATTTCTAACAAAAAAACCTTCATAGCACATCAACGCAAAGCTCAAATCATAAAATATTTTGGCATTCAACTTTTCACTTCATGTAGCATCTATATCCGTAATATCGTATTTGGGGTCATGGGCACTTTAATTGCCCGAATACAAGACTACATAGGTTGTTTGAAAAGAATAGTAATTAATTTTCTGGCGGTTTCGTTTGCCTCCTTTCGCAAAAACTGTCGGGTCAATTATTGACAGGTAGCTGCAGAGTAATACAGTGTGTATAAAAAAAACGTAACCGGAATAAAATATAGTGTATTGAAAGCTCTGAGCCACGGATAAGGGGTTGTTTACATGAACCAGGTGTGGCGGTCAGAGATTGTCACCGTGCTGAGATTGTATATTCTTTCAAGTGCGCATGTTCGAAAAGTGGTTGTAATCTCAGCACGCGCAAGAAAGGTCTGAGATTGTCACTGTGCTTGAATTGTATCTCGAATTGTATAATCGAATGTTAATGACCAGTTCAAGCAAATCTTTTGAAGCAAAACGATTGATTCATGATATTTTCAGATTGTGCAATTTGTAATCTTGTCTCAAGTCGCTCAACCAAAGTTATCTCAAACCTTTTGCCAAATTCCGATTGCGCCTTATCGAAAGGAATTAACACTACAGACTCTTTACAGAGCATCTTAATTGGTATATGCGAAAATTCCTTCAACTACAAATTATCATTGACTGCAATAAAAATAGCTGATAACTCAACATCATTACTATGCGGACTGTCAACCTGAACAATATAATATCGTATTCATAACAAAGTTACTTTTATAAACACCACATGCAAATTCAAAATTGTTTGTAGAACATTGTGAGCATCGAAGTTGAGAACTTGTAGACTTAACAAACATGAATAAACAAGTTTATCTAATGAGTAAAATTATCCGAGAAAGCTTTCCTGGATTATATATCTACCAAGATATTATATCTTCTTCAAAAGCACGATGTGTGCAAATGAGCAATCTTGGCACGGGAGATATTTATTACAGGCTTAAACGGTCAGTGCGCATGTGCAAGACAATCTCAGCACGGTACAATCTCAGACCGCCACACCGGTTAACTGGGCTAGCCCGGCTCACGCGATTGATTAGGATCGCATTGTGGTTTTGAAACGTGTATAAACTAAATTTACAAAGGAGAATTGGTTTAGTTTAGATGTAAACAAATCTTTACATTAATTCAAATCTCCTTTTGCGGCAGAGGAAAGAATTTCGTGACAGGAGTCAGCCCTCTTAGGAGGGATAGCCCTCCTCCATATAAACTACCCCCTTATACATCTCAGTAAAATAACTTGAAGTATATGCATGGTGAAAGCATTCTAAACTGCTTTTTCTCGTCATATGGCTGAGATCAAACTATAGGTTGTTTGAAAGAATGTTAATTAATTTTATGTCGGTTCCGTATTTTTTGATACACACTATATATTACAAATCTATTTGTAAAATCTGCAAGTGGGTCCAGAAAAGCACTTAATTAAAATTATTTGAATTATTTGTATCAACGTTGTCAGTGAAGGCCTTTTGTCAGTAACGTTTCATTCTCAAACGAAGACCGTAGCACAACAATAGCCTCCTCCGCAGGTAACTCTGTCAGCGAGCAATGTTTTGGTTGGGATTGCAGGGAAGTACAGTGTGTATAAAAAAAAAATGAACCCTTAGAAAACGGTCTTATACTCCTGGGAAATTAAAAACACGGTCTTATTATATACAGCTGGGGAATTAACAGTTTTGTGCAACGTCAGGAAATTTCTGAATACATGTGGAACTAGCCAATTAACCGTAACAAGGGCAATTCTGGCAGGCGAAGAACCACACGGGGAATATTGGGAAATATTGTTGCTGTTAGAGCTCTGCTCCAACAAAATCCGAGGTGTATAAAACCATAAAACCATATTTTTTAACGCACCGTGGCTGAGAGGTGTCAAGGTGACAATAGGTTGTTTGAAAGGAATGTTAATTAATTTTATGCCGGTTCAGGTTTTTTTAATACACACTGTATAGGGATTGTGAAGGGATTTCCCCTGGTGCATTTCTCTGCCCTCGACCAAAAATGGCCAAAACAGCGTTGGAAGCTACTTGACTCGGGAAAAAGAAGCCACAGAGTTGCCTGCGGAGGAGGCTAGCACAACAACCTATTATAAAATAATTTCACTCAACGCACGCTGTGATTGGTCAGCTGCTTGTCGGTCTCGATCACACTACGGAAACCGGAATGAGGTCGGTAACTAATGAGAATTTGCATTAAATCAAAAGTATAAGAAATTGTTTCTAAATCATTTTATAAAAATAATAGAATACATTTGCTTGGGTCTCTATAACGTGATCGAAACCCTCGTGAAGTAATAAAAAACACTCGAGAAGTTGGGAAAGTACTCGCCTCGGCGGCTCGTGTTTCTCCCTACACTTCTCTCGTGTTTTTATTCCATCACTCGGTTTCGATAATGTTATAGAGACCCGGGCAAACGTATTCTATATTGTTTAAAATTAATATAACCTCAGCAATATAAACCTCAATATAATTTTTCATGCAAACTTCAGCAATATAATTTATACATGCAAACTTCAGCAATATAATTTATACATGTCAAACTCAACAATACGAGTGTGAATTTAATTTCACGCGTGGTGATCATCACTGAACCTTACGTTAATTACTTTTGAATTAGGAAAGACGTTTGGACGTTAGACGCAACTATTGTTGCTTCATTTTGATCTGAAATTATTATTTCGAATACGTAGCATTACTGACAAAATGGTAATCATTATAACTTTGATACTTTTCTTGGTTACCGGTGTAAATGGTAATCGGAATACAGGAAATTACACTCGCCTCACTTTGAATGGACATAGTGGTGAAGTTCAACGAAGTATTTCGAAATGTCTCAGCACATATAATAATCTGGACGCCGAGCAACTGTCGAAATGTAAGTCGAGTAGTGTATCTTTTTATATCATTCTGTAGTTAGTTCAACAGTCATATTATTAAATCATATGTTAGATTCATTCTCATTATCATATATGATACTAATGTCTCTGTAATACATGAACTGTAACCTACATTTGTAATTGTCAATTTTCATTCCGGTTGCTACCAGTGTTAAAGCCTGGTTCTCACTTGTCGTAAGAATCGTAAGAAACGGGGAATTTTCATTTATCGGCGACCGTCTGGGATGCGTTTTCCAAATAGAAATGATTCCGATTCTTTCGATCAGATCGGCACACATGCGGCTAAATGCAGGAATTGCTCCGACCTGTCATTGGACGATAAAAATAGTAACAGCAGTGTCAATGGTGTAGAATTACCGCTCTATCTATACGCTGTTTACATATTTATCTATATCTTGATAGACCAACGAATACAAGGAAACCTATCGCTTGTATTTAATAAATAAAGAAAGAATGGTTTTCTTGAACTCATATGTTATGAAATATTTTCGCACGATTTATATTACCAGGAGATTGAAGACGTATGAATTCAACACACGATCGAGAATCAGAAATATACTTTAATGCCACAAACAACAAGAATGTATGCTTAAAGCTATTCCGTATGAGTGCTGCATAAACTTTTACTTGCAAAAAGATTGATTATATCTAGTGCCTTCCACGCTATGAGCGCTGAATCAAACGGTGTTCGCTACCAATTGACCCGCGGGACTAAAACCCACGGCCACGCGGTCTGACCAAAAATTATTGTTTTGATTGTTTTATTTGTTTTGGTTCTTCAAAGATTTTTGAAAGAACAAGTTTATTCAGCACTCAAGTACGGAATAGCTTTAAGCATACATTCTTGTTGTTTGTGGCACTAAAATATATTTCTGATTCTGGATTGTGTGTTGAATTCATACGCCTTCAATCTCCCGGTAATATAAATCGTGCGAAAATATTTATAACATATGAGTTCAAGAAAACCATTCTTTCTTTATTTATTTATTAAATACAAGCGATAGGTTTCCTTGTATTCGTTGATCTATTCAGATATAGATAAATAGTTTACATCGTATAGATAGAGTAATTCTACACCATTGACACTGCTGTTATTATTTTTATCGTCCATGCAATGACAGGTCGGAGCAAATAGCCGCATGTATCGGTACAGTCTCGGACATTGCTCATGCACGTCACACTCATGTTACACACATGTCACAATCATGTCACACTCGTCATAAAAATCCCAGGCGATCGAGGACCAGTGAGAACCAGGCATTAAAGAGCCTATAACGTCTGTGGGGATTTAACATATTTGTAATCTATGGATTCTCCTGAGATAAATTGTAATATATCTTGTCAGCTGAAAATGTCATCTTCATAGACTTTTTTTGCTAAAATTGACGCAAAGACGTCGTAGCGGGCATCTATAAAGAGGTTTTCATGTAGACAGATGCCCACTATGACACTGATTACTAGCTTCCGTCAACTTTAACAGCAAAAAGTCTATGAAAATGAAATTTTCATCTGGCATGATATATTACAATTTATTTCAGGAGAATCCATAGATTATAATTATGTTAAATCCGCGGCCGCGTTATAGGCACTTAATTGTTTACATCTATAAAACCCTCGAGCCAAATATAAAACCCTTAATTACGTACGTATCCCATATAAAGAAGACTAATATATACATCTTTTCAGACCTCCAAATTGTCACGCACTAACCTAGTTCCTTCCCACGGCACAACCCTACACCACCACACTACGATGGAAACTGTAGTTCCTTCGCACCACAACCCAACACACTAACCGAAACTCGATCTGACAACTTCAAAGAAAATCTCCCCTTAGGCATTCTTACTCAGTTCAAGGTTAACACCGTCAGGGTTGGTAACGACCGTTTACAAAACGGAAAATAGCTTAGGGGTAAGATCGTCAAACTATAAGTGCTTGGCGTAGTGGCATGTGCGCCGAAAAGGATCATGACATATTTTGTGTTTTGAAATTAAGCGACAAGAACGCATGTTATTTTCTCAGTTTTCAAATGCCTAAAATTGTGCAATCTTGGGCGTTGAGAGCTACTTACTATTATAACCTCTTACTATTTTGGCCGACTCAGAGAAATTAACAAGAGCATGGGGAGAGGGAAATTAAATGCTCCAGGAGATCCCTTGCTGTACCCTCTTCGTCGACTAATCCCTTCACAATCCCTATACTTCCCTCTTGGAAGCTGCCTGCGGAGGCTATTACTATTAGACGAAACACATTTTAGATTGCTATATAATCGGCTTAAAAGATAACTGGAGATCTAGATTATTCTCCGAATATTTAGGTATAACTATCAAAAGACTTCACGGCAATAGCATGGTCATCAAAAGTACTGCTCCGACCGGAAATCGAACCATGTGATGGGTTTTCTGACCTTTAGCTATTATTGAGACACGGTCAGAACAGTCGGTGTATTTCTCCATATTCATATTAAATTCGCCACATTCACTCGACACCAACAGGCCGACATCTCATCTAACCATAACGAGGATCAAGGGCTTTTCATCTTCATACCTTCACCCCTGCTAAAGTGATTCACACAAAAACATTGCACATTGACTGAGCAGTGAGATACAATGAAGGATTATAAATTGAGAGAATTTTGCCTAAACAGGTGTGTATTTCACAGTTGAATAGCACTCCGTCGAGATGACGTCAGTATCGATGTTTGTCCGCTTTTACCCATAATTCTTGCGGCCTAACAAAAGAAAATAGCTCATTTGCAATCATTTGTGAGTGAAATTTGGTTTGTTTGTCCGCATTTTGAGCTATTAATAGCAGCCAGACGCTACGCTATTAGTGTGCAATGACTCACGTGTCCCTGCTTTGACGTCATTTCCTGTGAATAGTAAATCAACTTTAGCAGGGAAAAAATGCATGAAGATGAAATTTTCGAAGATATATTTCAATTTTCCCTGGTAGAACCCAAATATTAAGAATATGTAAAATGCCGTAATCCCGGAAATACCCCCGGATTAATTAATTAATTGATTAATTAATCCCGGCGCTTTAAATTAATTAAATAGATATCATAGACCTCTTTCATAAAAAACGTGTCGCGTGTGATTATCGCGTGGAATGAGAGATGCGTGTAAAACATGAGGTGATAGCCGAGTGTTTTGCTAGCTTTCATTTTGCTAGCTTTCATTTTGCTAGCTTTCATTTTGCTAGCTTTCATTTCGCGGTCATTACGGGAAAATATCAGACCGAGGACCGTAATGACCAAGCGGTCGAGGTTAATAAGAGGTTTATTATATGGCATGGCTTTTTTAATCAACATACTTTACATACGTTTTGAGTGACAGAATCGTCATTTTCAATCTTGTTCTTGTTCTTCTATTGCTTTCATGATAGTAAGACTCTCATTTAGATTGTTCATCGTCCGACTCGCACATGATTTAGTGCTTATAATTTGCTAAATTCGTTCAATTTTTGCTGCTTTTCAAAGTACCTATCGTTGTTCGCTCCTTTGTAAACAAAATGGTTGACAAAATCCGTAATCCGGACCGTCCATTACGGGAAATAACGGACCGGCACGTGACGTGTCTCAGCCAATCAGAGCACGCAATTTCACCGGAAGTAGCTTGTGCCATATAATTAAACTCCACAATCACACAACGACAAAGTTTATATTTATAAAATAACACCATTAAATTAACAATAAAGCCGTGAAATGCAGATTTACCTGTTATAAGTGGCATCCAAATTTATTATTTTTATATTCATTTAAATTAGGCTGGCCTTGTTCGTGTGTCTGTAATTCCAAAGAATCTTTGCTTTGTAACGAGGCCAGAAAGGCTAATTTGCATGCATATAAAAGAATATTTAGACTGGCGTCCATTATGAAAGAGCTCTATATACGCGTTTGAATTCAAGTTGATTGAAGAACGTAAAATTTGCAGGAAAACGGTATTTGAGAATTTGGAATGTAAATATCTTCAGGACCCTATAGGTGGGTGTTGTCGCAAATCTCACTCCCTCAATTAAAAATTTCAAACTTGAAAGGTCTGATCTTATTGAATGGTTTCGGCTAGGGTAAGGTTTACACGGGTTTCATTTTAGCTGATTCTGACCCTAATCGTAAATCTAATATGTTTCAAATCTTTCTATATTTCATGAAATATAAACTCTTTATTCCACTAGTCTATTTACACATATAGTCTTCAACGCTTCCACCCAGCCTGATGATCCTATGACGTCCCTCACTTCCTATATTAACACCTATTGTAACATAATCCTAACTCTATCCCCCGCCAAAGTGTCATCCTACCGCCGAAATTTTGTCAATGATAAAAAGTTCCAGGTGCTTCGGAAGACTGTTTGTGTCCAAAAACGATTTGCCTGTGGTGAAGATTAAGCGCAGGTTTTCGCCATCTAACGATCATGCGCGGCAAAGGACCTGGGAACGATGTTGGCAACTATTTCTCACAAGTCTAGAAAAAGCGAAACTGCAACAAGATCTACTAAATCGTAAATGTTAAGGCGAGGTTTTGGCTGCTAAGCTATATTTTTGCAATTATTTGTTCTTTACTCGTTGACAAATCATATTTGTACAATCTTGACAATTCGCATTCTCATTGGTTCTTAGCCATGATCCATTAGAGGACAACCCCATCAGACCACGTGTCAGATGACTCGATTTTGTCTTCAATTTTTATTGCATAAAACAAATAGATACACAACTGACTCACTCGATTATTGTTTCGTAGGCCACTTTTTGTTCTTACGATTGACATTTGTGCATCTATAACTGAACAGATAACGGGAAAATGGAATTTATTTGTTAAAATATATACTAAAACAGATTTGTAACATGAATGTTACAAAGCTAGCGGATGGTTCAACAGTGCTCGATACCATTAGAGGTAGAGCGTTTATAAAATAGTTTTCTAACGAAGTTTTGTCCATTTTTCCACCTTGGACGTATCTAATTAGTATTCATAGGGATGTATGCTATATACATCCCGCGGTACATCAAAGAAAACCGACTCAATCATGTAATTCGAAATTTTCCTTCACCATAAATCCTTTCAACATGTAGTTTAATTGATCGAGTGAAATGCCAAATATTACCTATATATATATATATATATATATATATATATATATATATATATATATATATATATATATATATATATATATATATATATATATATATATATATATATATATATATATATATATATATATATATATATATATATATATAGCAAAGTGAAAAGGTGGTAAACTGCCAAGAATTTAGTGACGAGATACTGACGTTTTACTCTGATGAAGGGCTCCGCTCGAAACGTCAGTATCTCGTCACTAAATTCTTGGCAGTTTACCACCTTTTCACTTTGCTATATATTCAAAACACTGTCTACGCAGCACTCTACTTTTATATATATATATATATATATATATATAATAAAAAATATTATATATATATATATATATATAGTAAAAAACTTTATTCAGAATTTTTGGTTGCAGACTTATGGTACTTAGGGTGGATATCATGTCCTGTCTCTCAGCGTGATGCTTAATAGAAGACTCATCATAGGTTTGTCTGCCGGGATTATGTTCTTTTCCTCGAGAATCTGCGTAGCCGGCGCAAAGGGGCTGGGGAGTTGGGACGGGCTGGGTGGTGAGGGAGCGCGTGCATTGGTGCTATATTGTTTCGGCGTATTCTCCATTCACTGAGGGAACGGAAAATTCCTATTGGCTGAGAGGTGGTTGATTGACGTTGCTAATAGAAATATACTTTTCAAGATGTTTGAGTCAAGTCTAGAGGATGTTACTTGAATTTTTAGAGAGAATTATGGTTCTAACCTAGCTTTCTTTTAAAGAAGAACACCTTTTGTTCTGGTTTTGGTAAAAATTACCGACTGGTTTCGGGATAAGCTTGATAATAAGCAAATTAGTATACTGGCGCATGCGATCGAGTGGATTCACTTACAAAGCCATTGGACCGTTTGTGAAAAGCTATGATAGTTAGCGCAGCCGCCATTGCGACACAGAATACAAAGGTTTGTATGACGGATATGTTGATACCACAAACAAATCATGTAAATCATGATTATTTGGTTGAAGTTCCTCCAACAATATGACATTATACTTTCGTGAGTCATCCACTCAATTGCATGCCCTATAGGATGAGCAAAATCGTACCAAAACTCATCAGTGTAAATGGGCCAAATGGATCAGACGATATTAGCGAGCAATTGGTCAAGAATTAAGGATTAGGTTTTTGCTGGGACTGCACTTCTTCCTGTCTAGCGGACATATAAATAAGATGGTATACTTTCAGGGAAGTATTGCCTCTGTCAAAAGTGCTACGTACTAACAAAATATTTTCAGTGTCAGCGATAGTATTTCAAACAGTGAAAACCGGCTTGGATGGGTTTGAGGAAAAATGAATTACCATTACAGTATTGTGAATTACCATTACAGTTGATTCAGGAAAGATATAATAATTTACTGTTTTCTTTTTATTACTACTCGCCAGAGTAAAACGCAGAAACAAGAACACCACCGCAGGCGTTTCAGCCCGTCCCAATCCCCAGCTCTTCAGCCCCTTTGCGCTGACTACGCAGGCTACAAGAATCCCATGAATGTTTACTTTCTCCGACAAAAGTAAAACGGCACTCTTTGAATTTGATTTTGTATACGATGCCTGGTACTTTAAAATCTTCGATACGGACCTTAGGTTTTTGAAAATTTTGGAAAGTGTTTGCAATGGTTTAAAAACAGTTCACTTCTTATATTGACTCGTTTTAATGACCGCTTAATTTGTTCCGAAACACCTTTCACATAAGTTAAAACGGCAAAACCACAGAGGTTATCGTGGGATTGCGGACCTTGTAAACTGGCACTTTTAACATTTTTGAGAAATCCACGAGAGTATCCATTAACTTCAAGATCTTGGGTCTCCTTTTCTACTTCTTCCTGCCGAAGCTTTTCACTAGTAGGGTTCTCTTTTGCTATATGCGCGGAAGCGTCGTAACTACGACCTCCTTATGTTGTATGGGGTTATGCGAGTCGAAATCAAAATACTTGTTAGTGTCCATTGCTTCCAGCGATGTACTTTTACTTCAACCGTTTTCTTCAATCTAAAATCTTGCAATCTAAAAACGCTATGCTTTGTTTGTTCGCGATTACATCCATATTCAATAGTGAAATGTGTGTCGGCATTAATGCAGTTTAAATGGATGGTTGTGAAAATTAACAACGTCCGCTCTGTCTGTTAACACTGTCTGCGCAGCACTCCACTTATATATATATATATATATAGCAAAGTGAAAAGGTGGTAAACTGCCAAGAATTTAGTGACGAGTTTACCACGTCTACGCAGCACTCTACTTTTTTACTACTCTCGGATATACATATATATATATATATATATATATATATATATATATATATATATATATATATATATATATATATATATATATATATATATATATATATATATATATATATATATATATATATATATATATATATATATATATATATATATAGTTCAATCTACAGACACGTGTTTCGCTGTACCACAGCTCATCAGTGTAGCTTGGAACTCTGACTGGACACTTATACACTCCAACCGCTTGTGGGACAGCACCGGCGATCAGAACATCCAGATAGCGTGAAGTGCGCCAGAGGGCTCAAACTGCCACAAGGGTAGCGAGCGTTGCATATATATATATATATATATATATATATATATATATATATATATATATATATATATATATATATATATATATATATATATATATATATATATATATATATATATAATAATATTGTACTATTACACTCCTTCACTTCGGTGTTGTTGAGCAGTCTGTGTATAGTTGGTGTAGGTGTCCTTTAGCGATAATGCAACGCCCACTACCCTTGTGGTAGTTTGAGCACCTGGCCCTATACCGCTTCACGCTTTCTGGATGTGCGCATGACCGCTGTTTGTCCCACAAGCAGTTGTCACCGGCAATCGCTTGGGTATAATTACTTCTCCATATCTAGATTGTATCAAGCTACACTGATATATATATATATATATATATATATATATATATATATATATATTGATCTTTTATATTTAGATAAGGACGCAAGTGGAAAACCTGAGAGTGGCATATATGGAGGCAATCAATTCTGGTTTGGTTCTTTCAGTGAGTGTAAGAAAATACCCGAGTCTCGTTACTGTTTGACTTTTTTGAATGCACTTGTTAATCTAGAGAAGAACAATTGGAAGCAGGTTTGTATATTTATATATTATTTTGTTATTACAGTTTGAGTACCCCCACCGACACAGCATGTATTCCAGTAATTAATTAATAGTTTAGTTACCTGAAGATTGCTCCTTTACTTGAAACACTGAGTTACAGCAAACATTTTGTAATAAAATCACATTAATCACATTACTGTTTCAATATAGATCATTGGACTACAATATGGCGTCTGTACTCCGAGAACGTGCACTAAGGATGATATTAGCAATTATTTGGGATTTATTTTGCAGAATGGTAAGTATTGATAACATCGGAGCTATTTTTGAGAATTTGCTACGTATTAAAATGTCGGTAGAATGTTTTAGAACAGGTCGAGCGGAATGAAAGTGTCAGATATATTTTATAAATACAGACCAACTTGACGATACTATACTAGATTGAAGTCAGCGAACGCGTGTTAGATAGGTTATCTCATAATTGCTCTATATAGGTGGAAAATGCAGTCGATTAACACTAAACATCTTTTGTTTACAATCTTAAATTTCTCTTACCGCTCTCTGACATTCACGCTTATTTGTTTGCATAGGCCGCAGCAAGAACATAGTCAAAACAATATTCTTCGTAAATTTCGTGAAGTTCTAGGCTAAACGTTTTAAAATATTAGCTTTATTTAACAACACCATGCAGTCAGGACGGCTTTTTTTACAATGGTGTAATTTCATTGGTCCATGTACACAAAGGGAATGGAATGTAGCTCTCGGGTAAGCAGACGTTAGTACATGGCGAGGTATTAAGCGAGCCATTAGAACGTCTGTGAAGGAGGCTAACATAAGCCCTGTACAAGAAAACAAAATGATTCTTCCATTAGTAGGACACGACATACAACCTAATGATGTATATACAACCGGAAGTAAATGAGCGACACCATGCCGCTGTCTGATTGGTAACTGAGCTCAAAAACCGTGTCATTATTTAACAATTAGTCACCGAAGTCGATCTGACTGTCGTTGATATAAAATAAATCGTTGATGTAAATATCGACTGAAGTGACTAATTGTTTTAGTATAATTTCAGGTTTGAACTGAATATTCAATTGAGAAGTTTTAAACAGACAGTTTGAACTGTGTTATGCTCGATGTTTTCTTCACGCTTGACAGCTTTCAAAAACACACTAACGATCAAAACGGACGTCAAAATACAAATAATTACGCGATAAACAACTTCCTTACCCTTAGACAGTTCTATCTTGAGAGAAATCTGATATATACAATGTCTTTATAATAATAATAATAGAATGCTCTTACAACAATATATTGTGAATATATAATGTAATATATATAATAATACATATATATATATATATATATATTGTAAATATATAATAATATATATATTGTAAATATATATTGTAATATATATGCTAAGTTTTGAGCCTTTTCGACGATGTTTTAGTTATAATAATATAGTCGCCATTTTGACAAAATTCGTCACGTTTTAGAAACCATACATCAAAATGCAGCCAATCAGAACTCGTTTCAGCTCAGAAATTATACTAAAACTCAATAAAGCATAAGCTGACGTGATTTCTTGCCTATATTTTTTCGTATTTGACGTATTTTAAGTAGTTTAAATCACAAAAGAAAGTCAAAGAATACCTGGATACAAAGCTGATCAAGGTACTAACACAACAGAATGTTTTAACTGCAACGTTGAAAATCGCCAACGTGTTTTCAACAAATTAGGATTCCTAGCAACGCACATAGCAACGCCACTTATAACAGTTAAATCTGCATTTTCCACGGATTTATTGTTAATTTAATGGTGTTATTTTATAAAAGAAATAAAAAAAACTTTGTCATTGTGTGATTATCGTGTTATAATGGTACTCGAGAAGCTAGTAAAACACTCGGTTATCGCCTCATGTTTTACACGCATCTCTCAATTCCACGCGATAATCACACGCGACACGTTTTTTATTTCATATATATATATATATATATATATATATATTAAAAATATTTATTAAGTTGACTCTGACTAACTAAAAACGTATCACAACGTTCAAAATGTTCTTAAAGACGTTTCGATCAAAAAGCTTCGATCTTCGTCGGTTAAAAAGGTAAAAAAGCAATTACAGCTTATTATATACAGTAGGTTAAAAATTATGTAAATCAGTAAAAACTACGAGAGGGATTTATAAATCTCAGGAATGTCAATGTGATCATTTCCAGCATTGGAATTTCTTTGGGAATGCCACGCTTCAAGGAACAGTCTTTTATGATAATTTGTCGCTTTGTCAATAATCTTAGTTTTTTTCAGCCATGACAAGCAATACTATCAGCAAATTTTTGGCTGTGCTATGGGTTCTCCCATAAGTGCAACATTGGCTAATCTAGTTATGGAGTTCGTCGAAGACAAAGCAATTTCTACAGCTCCACATCCCCCTCGATGGTGGTTCAGATATGTGGACGATAGCCATACATGTCTACGAAAGGAGTATATACAAGAATTTCATAGCCACATCAATTCCATCAATTCCAACATACAGTTTACCATTGAGATAGAGCAAAATAATCAACTCGCCTTTCTAGATTCGATAACAACAAGAAAAACTGACGGACGCTTACAAGTTAACGTATATCGGAAACCTACCCACACGGATAAATATTTGGATTACAATTCCCATCATCCTATCAACCACAAACAATCCGTTGTGAACTCACTTCTCGACAGAGCTGAAAACATCCCTTCGTCTAAGGCTGGTAAAAAAAGAGAGAGGAAACATGTTATAAAGGTGTTGAAGGACAACGGCTATCCTCCCAAGTTTATTAAGAAATGTGACGCTAAAAGGAAAACTCCGCACCCTTCCACTAACAACAACACAAATACCAATGAACAATGCACTAACCTTGTCGTATTACCATATGTCAAAGGCGTCTCAGAAAAGATCTCTAGGGTCTTGCGACGCGAAAATGTTAAAGTAGGCTATAAACCGTTGAATATTTTGAGCCAACGCTTTCCAAAACCTAAAGACAAACTCGATAAAGGTGATACAAGGAGTGTAGTGTATAGAATCGATTGCCAAGATTGTAACTTCGTTTATATTGGACAAACAGACAGAGCTTTGAGAACCCGAGTTAAAGAACACACAAGAGCAGTACAAAAACATGACAAAAACTCGAAAATAGCCCAGCATACTAGTGAACAAAACCACAATATGGATTTTGAAAACACTAAGATTATTGACAAAGCGACAAATTATCATAAAAGACTGTTCCTTGAAGCGTGGCATTCCCAAAGAAATTCCAATGCTGGAAATGATCACATTGACATTCCTGGAGATTTATAAATCCCTCTCGTAGTTTTTACTGATTTACATAATTTTTAACCTACTGTATATAATAAGCTGTAATTGCTTTTTACCTTTTTAACCGACGAAGATCGAAGCTTTTTGATCGAAAACGTCTTTAAGAACATTTTGAACGTTTGTGATACGTTTTTAGTTAGTCAGAGTCAACTTAATAAATATTTTTAATATGTACAATCCTGGCTGCAATTTTAGTATTTACCGATATATATATATATATATATATATATATATATATATAATATATATATATATATATATATATATATATATATATATATATATATATATATATATGCACATCATTATAATTATATTTTTTGATTCTATACTTGCACATTCATTACAGTTAATTGATGTATAATTATTCTATACTTGCACATTCATTACAGTTAATTTATGTATAATTATTCTATACTTGCACATTCATTACAGTTAATTTATGTATAATTATTCTATACTTGCACATTCATTACAGTTAATTTATGTATAATTATTCTATACTTGCACATTCATTACAGTTAATTAATGTATAATTATTCTATACTTGCACATTCATTACAGTTAATTTATGTATAATTATTCTATACTTGCACATTCATTACAGTTAATTTATGTATAATTATTCTATACTTGCACATTCATTACAGTTAATTCATCTATGATTATTCAATACCTGCACATCATTCATAAAACCTTAGTTTGTGTTTTTTTTATTTCATTCATCTTCTAGTTTCTATGATACCTGTTCTGTCAGGCAAACCGCTGGCAATATTTTGTTCAGAGGAACCAGAGTACACCACGGGCGTTGTAATTACAATGTAAGTCTATACAACTGATCTCTAAACAAAGACTGGATTGAGCTTTCTATTGTATCTGATGAGCTGATTTTGAAGCTTGCATATTTGCATAATGTAAATTGACGAGAGATCATTAGAAACTCCGAGTTTGCAAGCAAATCAAACTGTGACGCTCGCGAAATAGCTTTAGTGTCTGGCCAATATAGTTTATTTGCAAACATTATAAAATGCATAAAATCTTCAACCTAATTTGACGTCTCATATTAGGCTTCTCTCATTGGATAATTAGAGCCTAGTAATGGCAGACTTCCGGCTTCATTTTCTGAACAATAGTTTCTCGATCCAGTCTTTATTTAGAGATCAGTGGTCTATACTAGAAATACATGTACGTAACAACCCCTCGCCCCTTACTGTTTGATGTATTTATAATATAGACAATATGGCCCGTTCATACGCCGAATAGTTTTCAGTGGACCTAACTATGAGAGCATTTAAACTATAAAGCTTGCGTTCGCTGGGTTTCATCCAAATCCTAATACTAATCCCAATCCCAATTGCATTTTAGAAGGGTTTCAGTTTTCTTTAATTTTCTTTATTCTAAGTATTACAAAATTTTGCCAAAATGTTCTGATGTCCTTCTTACCACAAATCTATTAGCTGAACACCTTTTCCTTTATGCAATACACTACTAGATACATAAAGCATAATATATAATATGTCGTACATATTCTTAGGGCTCTTATTTAAAACGTTATGGGCTGAAACAATATCAAAACTAAAAGACGCCATCTTCATACATTAAGAAGTTTTTACTTGTTATATGATACTTTTGTTACATATTGAATTAAACAGCGTGCCAATAGTTTTCTTTTGATATATCACACATATTTATAGGATGAATATTTAAAAAGTTATTAGCGAAACAAATCTTGAATTTTGGACGCCATTTTGGAATTGGGACGCCATCTTGAAATTACGAACATGACGAAAATACAAAATATTCCAACAAGAATATTGTTTGAACTAATTACTCTAAGAACTTAACCAACGTACCAAATAAAAGCTTTACTAATAGCCTATGACATAACTACAAAATACTTTTCTTACTGATTAATAACAGTTTTAAAAAGTAGGCACGCAATGGGTGCACACGTGTCTACCGTTGTTAGATTGATATAGAGTAATCTGTTTATCGTTTATTTTGTAATTGAAAAGTTATTTTGGTAATGTCAGACTGACATTATCTCCAAAATCAAAACTTTTGATTTAATACTGATGTAGGATTTAGGTTTAGTAATATAGATAGAGGATATTACATGGTGGTGCGAAAATATGAATTTTATCTTCGAGTGTTTAAAACAATATTTTACAGCGCAGCGAATGAGTTAAATATTGTTTTCACCACGAGAAGATAAAATTCATATCTTCAAGCCACCGTGTAATGTTCTTTTTATTATATAGTCATCAACAAAAACGAAAATTAAAGCAATTCAAGTTCAAAACGCAAGCATGTTCTTAAATTGTATTGATAATAGTAAAAACGTAAAAGGATTAATACACAACTTTATATAAAAGATTTAACTTTTCGGATGTTTTCAGTCGAACAATTACTGAATACTGAATAAAAGTTTTTGATAAAAAGTTTTAATAATAGTCAAAACTGGCTTTCCTTTTACTGGCTTCCCTCGCTGTCACTGCCGATTATGACACGTCCTTCAACTCATTCGGGGGAATTTCCTCAATTTTCCTAGTCTCGTTCTCGGTGGAGAGAAACTGTCAAGGAATACCTTCATATCATAAAACGTTTTTCTTTTGGTGTTTACATTTTCTTGCTCCTCGCCAAACGACCTAATGTCTTCGTTCGTCACTTTCACAAACCTCGCCATTTTTGACTGCGAAAACTCACTAGTGAAGATATGGAAAATATCTTACTGTGTATTTTTCACTATCTCACTGTCTACTATATAATAATATCAATTATATCATTAACTATAGTATCAATAAAATCATCAAATCGCAACGCGCGTAATGTTACTCTGACAACGATGAAATAACCTCTTCCACATATTTAGGGGCCCTTATATCTTTCGTGATTTAAAAAAAATTATAGCAGTGAATGACATTGCTATACGCACTGTTTACCCACATTGTTGCCAAATTTAGACTGGACAGTGTTGGTCGAACATATAATTAAGTCAGTGGTTCTTGCATTTACTTCGAAAAAATATGAAAGCTTTTAAGTTTTCAAAAGAACTAGACATAATACGAAAAAGAGAAATAAGAGAACTTCAATGTGCCGAAAAATACTTAATTAAGAGTACTTACGTGTATTCATGGACGACATTTTGGACGATGAAGGAGGACACATTGTCCGAAACGTCTGGTGGTGCGACCCAGGATTTGAACCTGTGTCTCCCAGCTCATAGACATGTGTGCAGGTAACCACTAGACCACAACAGCTTGTTAAAATTAACAACAACTGCTGACTGGGGAACGACAGCATCTTTCGCCAAGATACCTAAAGTTAGCAACTGCCAACATACATACAATATAGTAAATTGGTTGATACTCATGCTTTAGCGCAAACTCAGAAATATGTTGCTGATCCTCAGATGGGAATCGAACTCGCAACCTTCATGATCTCCCGCGGCCTATAGTAACTTTGTTAAAGTGCCCCTAACCTCAACATTTTTTATTGTCTTATTTGGAAGAACTTTTAAAATGATAAAGTAACTTATTTTGAAGATTTTCGTTTCTTCGCTTTCTTTTTGAGATATATCAGTTTGTTTGATATGCAAATGTCTGGAATTTCCGTCACACATGTATAATGACTTATTGGAGAAATGTGTGTATCTCTTTCATTCTCAAACGAAATCCTTTAAAATCGAGAAGTTTGGTGTTGTGGGAGAAACACGCACACGTGTTATTCACACTTTCGTGTTTTTATTTTATAAACGCAAATATATATAACATTCTCTGATAACTCATTATGCTGTGTGACGTAAATTCCGGACATTTGCATATCAAACAAACTGATATATCTCAAAAAGAAAGCGAAGAAACGAAAATCTTCAAAATAAGTTACTTTATCATTTTAAAAGTTCTTCCAAATAAGACAATAAAAAAATTTGAGGTTAGGAGCACTTTAAGCTAATCAGACTGGTTAACCGTGCTAGCCCCGCTCATATTAACATCCGCTAAGTTTGTCTCCTTATTCATTAGTGGTAAATTTTGAAATGTTTACATCTGCTCAGTGGTATTAAGGCATGGCTCTTGACTTCGAAACTGAAATTTCTTATTTTCCAGAGATTTTGTCCAAACTAAGTCAAACTTACCAAACATATTTATCATACAGTGGGAACTAATTTACGGTTTGTTTCAATGACAACAAGGTCACGTGACTCATTGGCGGCCGTTTTGAATGAAAACATAAAACGATCTTGAGGCACGCGAATATATATAATTTAAACAATTAAACAGCGTAATTTGATGCAAATATTGATCTAGTTTATCAAGCTAAGTTGCCAGATTGTATAGCTTTACCGTAAATGGAAACGTTTAGCTTATGATTTTTCCTCTAATTACAATTTCTCTAATATTTTTCTTTATGCAAATTGATTCCTACCATTCAACTTAACATGATAATTTTTTTAAATTGTATATATTCGCGTGCCTCATCCAATATTGCCGCCAATCAGTCACGTGACCTTGTTGTCATGGAAACGAAACCGAAATTAGTTCCTATTGTATCATAAATATGTTTGGTAAGTTTGACTTAGTTTCGACAAAATCTCTGGAAAATAGGAAATTTCAAATATCAGTAAGTCAAGAACCGTGCCTTAATACCGCTGAGTATAGTACTTGAAAGTGAGTCACAGTGACATTTAATATATCTTTTTCATTATATAGAGTGCTATGTGGAATTTTCGTGTCGTTGTGTCTCTTGGCAACGATGCTTGAAATAAAGAAGGAATTTAACAAAGAAAATGATGAACCAAATAAAGAAAAAATAGATAAATTATCGATTGAGTTAACAGGAAGTGAGGAAACACCACTTCTCCATGGCAATGGTCATCGTGCTACTACACCAAAACAATCTTCAACAGGTAAACGTTTGCTGCGTATTCCGTTGAAAATAAATAAATAAATTAAACGCTAACTTTGTAAATGTTTTTCTGTGCAAGCTGCATGTGTTAATTTGTCAATACTCAGAGAAACTATTAGTAGCTGCAGACAGGACTCGAATCGCACAGCTTCCACAGCAAAGCAGTCACAACTTTACTAACTTCAAGCTGCAAGCTGTGTTAAGTTGTGAATACTCAAAAAAACTGTGAGCTCCAAACACGACTTGAAATCCACAGCTTGGACAGAAAAACAGTCACAACTTTACTAACTTCAAGCTGTTGCAACTACCTAAAATAACAAAATAAACTCTTTGTAAAGGTTTTTCTGTGCAATATTTGTTAATTTATCAATACTCAGAGAATCTGTGATATGAGCTCCAGACAGGACTCGAACCCCACATCTTTCACAGCAAAACATTCACAACTTTATTATATTCAAGCTGGAATTACCTAACGTAACTATATAAAGTAAACTCTTTGTAAAGCTTTTGCTGTACAAGTTGTGTTAATTTGTCAATACTCAGAGAACCTATGAACTCCAAACACGACTTGAACCCCACAGCTTTGATAGCAAAACATTCACAACTTTACTAACTTCAAGCTGTTGCAACTACCTCACGTAACTAAATCAAACTCTTTGTAAAGCTTTTGCTGTACAAGTTGTGTTAATTTGTCAATACTCAGAGAAACTATATGAACTCCAAACACTACTTGAACCAAATAGCTATAGCACAGCAAAACAGTCACAACTTTACTAACTTCAAGCTGTTGCAACTACCTCACGTAACTAAATCAAACTCTTTGTAAAGCTTTTGCTGTACAAGTTGTGTTAATTTGTCAATACTCCGCAGAGAAACTAAGAACTCCAAACAGGACTCCAACCCCACAGGTTGCACAGCGAATCATTCACAACTTTACTAACTTCAAGCTGTTGCAACTACCTCACGTAACTAAATCAAACTCTTTGTAAAGCTTTTGCTGTACAAGTTGTGTTAATTTGTCAATACTCCGCAGAGAAACTAAGAACTCCAAACAGGACTCCAACCCCACAGGTTGCACAGCGAATCATTCACAACTTTACTAACTTCAAGCTGCTGCAACTACATAACGTAACTCTTTGTAAATCTTTTGCTGTACAAGTTGTGTTAATTTGTCAATACTAAAACTATGGACTCCAAACAGGACTCCAACCCCACAGTTGCACAGCGAATCATTCACAACTTTACTAACTTCAAGCTGCGCCACTACATGATAACGTAACTCTTTGTAAATCATTTCCTGTACAAGTTGTGTTAATTTTTTCAATACTCAGAAAAACTCCAGATAGGACTAGCTCATTTGGCGACAACTGCGAAGTCGAGTTTGATATTCCTTTTCGCACTACATTTCTTTCTCTATGCTGGCCGCATAGTTTGGACCTTGCAGCTAAGTGCAGGCTTCCTTGACCAAGTTCAAAATGGAGGACGTTTGATTGGTCAACGGGAATCGTACGATACCCTGAATCAGCTAATGATAAGCAGGGCTGCAAAAGTATTTGCGGCACGACTAGTTCGTTGTCTGGCCGCAAGTGTAAGTGTTTGCAAGAAGTTTAACATTTGGCTTTGTATATTGGTGTTACTTCATCGAATTCTAAGGGCCTGCGATTTATATGATCCCGCGGTACACCGGGACGTCCCAGTATACCGGGATCTCGGTTTGTATATAATTTACTGTTAGTTTCGCAGTCGTTGCATTTATATGGAGACCCGGATCCCGGTTGAACCAACAGACATCCCGGTACACCGGGAGACGGATTTTCCATATAAACGCAACATCTTTGTGAATTGAAATTTAAAACGTCGTCTGACCATGTAAAATATCCAAAAAGTGGCAAAATGAAAAAAAACATTCGTTGTGATGCTTTTTATGTAAATAAAATTAATTTTTGTTTAATTGAGAAATTATTATCAACATTTTCACGCACCCCGGGTCATCCCGGGTTATCCCGGTGTACTGAGATCATAAAAACCCGGGATGAAAACGTCTCGGGCTACCGGGACATCCCGGTATACCGGGATCATATAAACAGGCCCTAAGTCTTTAGAATTCGATGTAGTAATACCAGTAGATTTTTGCACTGTTCTGCTCAGTGCACTAGCTGGTGCTGCACCTAAAACATCAAACAGTTTGCGATCATTACTATAAATAAGTTGTATGAAACAATGAAATTTAGCCAGCATAGGTTTAAAGGCTCTCACAGGTAGTGTCGACTGAAAATATATTCAGATTGGCAAATAAATGGGTTATTATTATCTGCACTACAAAAGCTCAAATAGTATGACGTATTTCTATAGTTTAATAATAGTCTGCAAGCTTGTTTTTTTACTTAAGCCGTAAATCTAAATTTAAACTAGTTTGTCCTATAGAAGGTCTTCTAAGCCTTCTGGGAGTACTTTACGGAAGTAATTGTTCCCAATCCCCAAAACAACAAATGTTCTAACCCTAACCCCCGCCTAATTAGTTTTCTAACTCTAACCCCCCTCCTAACTAGTTTTCTAACCTTAACCCCCCCCCCCCCCCCCCCCCCCCCCCCCCGCCTAATAACTTTTAAGACACGACCCTACTTGTCCCAAACCCTCGTCTCCCATACTTGGGGTCCTTAATAAATAGATTCACGTGGGACTAGACATAAGGCTTAGAAGATCTTCTAACCCCGCTAGGACCCACTATAGTCTAAATTTAGTCTTATGGGTTCAACCCTTTAGATTATGCGATACTGGTGGTTTATGATAAATGTTGATGGTTATATTCTCTCTCTATTTTAGTGACTTTGTTCAAACTATTCAACTGTTTCTCATTGACTCGCAACATTGGTTACATCTTTAACACCAACGTAGGAAAAAGTGACCTGACTTATTTGCATGGTATTCGTGTTCTCTCGCTGTTCTGGATCTTATTATATCATATAGCACTAGGGATAGTTTCAGTTCCTTATCTACCATTCCAAGGTTAGTGTTAATAGTCTACGACTTGTATACTAGGTGAACCTGCTAATACTTAATCTGCATATCTATGCTATCAAAGGCGTAGCAACCACTGATCTCTAAATAAAGACTGGATCGAGCAACTATTGTTATGTGCTCTTACCATCGACAATATAAAATAATATTACTACAAAGAGGACCATTTTTCAAATTGCTGGGTAAAACGATTCATCGCCTACCTACAGATTTACTGCGACTTCGGTCCCTTTAGGTTGAAGATGTTAGGTTGAAGATTTTATGTATTTAATGTTAACAAAGAAACTATATTGACCAGACACTAAACCTATTTTGGGAGCGTCACAGTTTGATTTGCTTGCTAACTCGGAGTTTTTAATTTACATTATGCAAATATGCAAGCTTCAAAATCAGCTCAACAGATACAATAGAAAGCTCAATCCAGTCTTTATTTATATATCAGTGGTAGCAACGGACTTAAAGTTAGGGGGCCGACGTCGACAAGCATGTAATCAGTGACCGCATTTGGGGGGGGGGGTCGCGGGGGGTACTCCCCTCAAAAATGTTGAAATATAGAAGCTCAGACAGACAATTTGCAGCAATATTAGCTAATTTTTTCATCTATATAATTCTACAGCAAGCATAGTTCAAATGAATCCAAGTTTGCCTTCTGCCTCTTACCAGGTGACGCCATTAACTAACTAACACTCGCGTGGCAAGGGTTTATGATACTAACACTTTAGGATACACCAGTTTATGAAATATCGTGTAGATGAAGTGCGTAGGTAGATTACTTTAAGTAGCTTCTCTCCCTAGGCTCTATATAGTCGTACTAATACAATTGGAAAAACACATTAAATTTAGCAACGCTTGTCCTGATTTTTGGGGTGCTTAGCTCCTCTCATTTAAAATTTTGCGGGGTGCCAAAGTCGCCACCCCCGCCGCCACTTCCTACGCATGTGTATACTACTCTGTAACTGTGGATATATATTAGGGGTGAGCCGACCAAGAAAAATCCGATCCGATAAATTCCGATAAGATTTACGACCTGATCAGCCGATTTATCGGTGGTTACCGATGTTTTTTAACAGGAATTCCCTTTATACCCATCCCACGATTAGAATAATTATTTTTCCAGTTTCTATCAATAAAATGTGAAATAAATATATTTCTTGGGTTTGTTTTTATGAGCGATAGTCAACTTGGTCCGCATATCATTGACTATCTGCTCTTAGTATAATATCGGAGCTTAAACGAGCTCTGATTGGCTGACTGGTCAGTAATTCTGAGATGATAGTACGTGATGACTATCACATCACTAGAAATCATACTTGAAATCATACTTTTTTATACTTTTTTATACCAGAGTTTATTCGTTCCAGTCACCTCTCGGAATCAGCATTTTGATGTACTTACTTATTTACTTATCTTTATCCAACGAGGTAACTCTGTCCAACATAATCGCACGCAGTTCATCACCTTCAAGTCCAGTGTCTTCTTCAAGGACTTTCTTCAGTGTGGTGTTATGTCGCCCAACTCTTCTCTGTACATCTGGTTTCCATAATAACACTCTTCCTGTTGGTTCGTTATGTCTTGCTGCATGACCAGCTAGTGCGAAGCCTCCTCTGCCTTATGATGGTTGATAGTCGAGGATATGACCCATACAGTGCCTTGTTAGTGGTGCGTGATTTCCATGAGATGTTTTATACCATCCACAGCATTCTGGTGGCAGTTCCATCAACTCATTTGGAGAGTGATTTCGTTAATGTCCAAGAATCAGAACCATAAAGGAGGATGGACTCAACATGCAGATGCCTTGAATAATCTCATCTTTGTTGTTCTTTTGCTCGGAGATGCCCAAACTTTAGAAAATGGAATTTAGAGCACCCCAAGCTTTGCCAATGCGTGTGTTAACATCGTGAAGTGTGTTTGTGTAGCTTCATAAGTAGAGAAAGTCATCAGATCCGTCAAGTGCTCGGAGAGGTTCAGCTGCCACTGGATTAAGCTGCATAAACTTTGTTTTCTTAGCATTCAGGAATAGCCAAATAGATAGCGCAGATTCCTATAACAGATTTTCTGCTTCCTTCAATGTGTTTTCCATGATTGCGATGTCATCAGCATATGCAAGCTCTGGGTGTCTCGAGCTTTGACGTCGTTTCAGAGTTAACTCATATAATGAAGTGATTGCACTGCGAAGGGCTATAACATGACGAATTTTGTTTCAAAATGGCGAATATATTGTTATAACTAATAGATCGTGGAGAGGGCTCAAAAACGTAGCATAAAGACATAACTATATATATCAGATTTCTCTCAAGATATAACTATCTAAGGGTAAGGAAGTTGTTTATCGTTAGTGTGTTTTTGAAAGCTGTCAAGCGTGAAGAAAACATCGAGCATAACACATTTCAAACTATCTGTTTAAAACTTCTCAATTAGATATTCAGTTCATGCCTGAAATTATACTAAAACAATTAGTCACCTCAGTCTCGGTGATTATCGTTATATTTACCTCCGGTAAACATCCAACGATAGTCACCTCAATATTGTTCTTTGGTTTGGAGATAGAGCTGCTTCCTCACATTTAACTTTTCAAAATACAGAATAACATCATTGGGCCCAGACTTTTGGCAACGATTGAAGTTTACAAAAAACGTGACATCACGTTATCTACAAAGGTTCAAAAGGCATTTAGCACGTTCCATCAGTAATAGCTTCCCAATAACATCACTTTCTTGCTTTTCATACTTCATTTTTGTATTCCATCATATAGTATTGCAAAGTTGTAAACAATGTGACAACACATCTGGCTTCGCAAAATGGCACCAACTTTTGAAATAGATTTACAGTCAAATATTGTTCTGCAAAATTGAGCTTTTAAAATATTTGTACAATATTTTTGCATTTCTGTTCCCTATATGCATCTCAAAACCAAAATCTTATTTTATTGTTTCATGTTCACTTTAGGTTTTACTTAAATTTGTTTTTTTGTTTTAGTTCATTTTACAAACAACAAAGATGATGTCGTGGATTTTGCTCAGAGAATAACATTCACGCCTTTAATGTCTGCGTTTGGGGTAGACGCTTTCTTGCTCTTGAGGTAACACAATACATTTTCATTTTAATTCATATTTTTGAAAATGAAAACTGAAACATAATAATAATAATAATAATAAAAACTTTTATTCAATTCAATCAGTCAAGCTATTTACAAATAAGAAAACTAGGTATAAGAAGATAAAAAAAGAGAAAAACTCTGTGTTTATATCTTACAAAAATCGTAAGGCAGTCCAACACAGACGATCTGACAAGATCAAACAATTAGTAAAACTTGATGATTGGTCCACGATTTGTCCATGGATTGGTCCAGGATTTGTTGCGTCGTATATACAAATAAAAGGAGGCGCGCATGTACACTTCCATGCACTTCTCTAACATTCTTGTACAGTTTATTGCAGTACCGTTAAAGAGACATTTTAATTACTTTATGTGCTTTGTGTTATGGCTAAGAGTAGTAATTTCCACGAAAATCTTCCTAAAATGTTTAAAAGTAAGTAAGCAATCTCGTTCGATTTGGTTGTATTAATAATAATAATAATAATAATAATAATAATAATAATAATAACTTTTTTTTTCTTTTTTTCACAATTTTTTTAATAATAATAATAATGATAATAATGATTATAATCGTAATAATAATAAAACTATATTTAATGAGGCTAACACATGACAGCAAAAATGCTGATAAACATGTGGCCCTCCTATAATTTCTAGTTACAATCAAAGTAGAATGACAATTAAACTAACGATGAAAAAACAAACAAAAAAACTAAACAAATAAACATGCAAATTAGGTATGGAATATTAAAAATATTATTATACATGTATAGGTTAGGTATTAAAAATTAGTGTTTCAAAGTTATCAATATGTTCGTATTTTGTTAAAAAGTAAAAAAAGTTAAAACAAAATTGGATAAATGTTTTTTTCTTTTCAACCATATATTTTGTTTTACAAAGTTATAGAAGTATGATATTGTAGGGCTTGGGACCTACTACAAACCTTCATGGGTTTTAATTAAGACCCCTATGTTACATTGTATTAAAACTTTTTTTGTACAATCGGATCAAAATTATTGAATAATAAAATATGATATAAAAATATTATGGTATTAAAAATTTGATGAATATTTTTCATTGAGTAAAAATATTTATATTTCTTTTTTTGCATTCCGTATTCTACCAAATCCTGCTTTCTGATTGGCTAACGAGCGGTCCGTTTGAGCCCATACCGCTCGAAATAATTTTAGCATTATATCCGTTTTATAAGCCATCAAATATTCTAAAATTATTTGAAAACGAACTCAAACCAGATTCAATATTATATTGAAAGTCACATAAGTCAGCTTTTTGTCCAACAAGAGACTTAACTCTCAATTTCGTATGACGAAAGCACAGGCTTTCCTTTTTTGCCCACTGACTAGAAATACTGATGACGACAAAACAAGCGAAGGTATTAAGGAAAAATAACAAATAATTTACCGTTTTGGTCTGTCCGTATTGAGAAATATTACCTTGGTCTCAAAAACGCTTTTGCAATAAGCATTTTTTTTTTTAAAGATTTTATTGATTTTAATATTTTTCAATTCAGATTCTAAATCATTCCAAGCATCGACTTCATTGTTAGTTTAAATGTTTCTTTACTTGATTGTCAACATTAACTAACCAATATTGTTAAGAATGCAAAAAAGTTTTGTGCTGCATTTAGCTGCAGTGCCGAAATAAAGGTTGATGCACTACCGAAGAGTTTAATGACCTCATACATATTATATTTTCTTTAGATGAAGAGAGGATTTATTAATGGTCAACTATATGTATATGAAAATTTGACTGCCTCAACCGGTTGGGGCAGTCAAATTTTCATATACATATATTGAACATATTATATTGTGGCAGTGCACTAAATTGTTAGAGTTTGGAACTAAAAAATGGTTTTGGACAAAAGTTTGGTTAGGATTATAGTTGTGTTAGGGACATGCTTACAACAAGCTTTAGCCATGAAGGCTTACATGAAGTAACCAGCTTTAGCCATACATGAAGTATCTACAGGCTTACATGAAGTAACCAGCTTTAGCCATACATGAAGTACCTACATCATACGATCGGACATGCCTGTATTATGATATATATCATAAAACTGCTAATCCCTAAACAACTTAGATCCTAACCCTAACCCCCCGCCTAATGAGTTTTCTAACCGTAATCCCCCACCTTAAGTGTCTTCCTAATCCTAACCCCTGGTTGTATTTTGACGTATTAATCACATTTTGGTACGAAAAATAAAGAAACAATGTCTTAAACATGTCCTCTAAGAAATGAACATTTCAACATAAGACTCACGTTGAAAACGAGCGGAAATTTAATGTGCCGCTGACACGTAGATGACTGATTGTTGGCGCACCTGGTTTAGGTCAATGACATCTAGTACTCACCATATATAACATATCTATAGATTAAAAGCACGTTTAAAAAGTAAAGTCTTAATGTGACTCTTAAAAGTTGGTAAAAGTTAATGTCCCTAATTTCGCTTGGCAATGAGTTCCATAGTTTGGGGGCTGCAAAAGCAAACGCCCTATCTCCTAATGTTACACGTGATTTACCAGGTGGTAATGCTAATAATGTCTCATCATTATTACGTTGGTTATATCTAGAAGACCTTTTGACATTGATAATATTACATGAATATAATCATGAGCAACACCATGAATAACCTTTACGGAATCAATAAGATTTTGAAATCAATACGGTGATTAATCGGAAGTCAGTAGAGGCTATAGAGGACAGGTGTAATATGGCAAAATCTAGGTATTTTGTAAATAAGCCTGGCCGCTGCGTTATGTACAGGGACGCCGGAACTGGGGTGGGGCAGGAGGGGCAGAGGTGCCCTTTTGATTTTAGAAAAATATTTGTTAATTCTGTAATACTGTGAAGGCTTACTCTGCACATGGCCTAACTCATGCGATTAGCTTCGAAACAAACGCTGACACAATAGACACATTCAGGTAATAACTCAAAACAGTCAAAATCAATGCGCAAGTTGGGCATATCAGTAAAAATTTACTACATACGTTTTCCGCCTGGCGAATCACCAAATTCTCAGTTGTTATAATAACGAAATCACAACAGTCAACAGATGATCGCATGATTATTGAAATGACCATGCAACTGAAGCCGAATTAGAAGGAAGTGTTGTGATGCCAAGAGAAGAACGAAATAGAAATGCTGCTACAAAGGCACTTGCGGAGGCCGCCGCTAAGCCCGGTCAATCAAAAATAATATCGCTTTTCACTGTATAGATAGCACGGAACGTAGAACTGTGTCATCCGACCAAAGCGAACCACAGCCATTAACTAGTAGCACAGATGAGACAACTGTCACTAACAGTGCATGTGTACATTATTATTTATATAAAGACATTTTTTCAGTTTCTTCTTTTCATATTCAAACTAAAGCATATAATACACAATTTCTGCACAATATATACACTTGTATATACACAAGATCAAGGTTTCCCTTAAAAATTATTGCACGACGACGCGTTCTGACCAGAAATAGCTAGAAGACTTATTTTTTGGGGGTTAACTCCGAAGTTAAAATAACCTAGTTCTACTATCATAGTCGAAGAATAGATATCAATGAAAGTGCCCTTTGATGAGAATTTGCCCCTCTTGCCCTGTTAACGTTCCGACGTCCCTGGTTATGTACCGTTATAATTTAGCTAGTTAAAGGGGAACTGTACCCAAAAATAAATTACTTTTAAATAAAAGGGCTTTAAGTATAATGTTTAGAAATGTTAATAGTTTCACGGTATCTGCTCTTGTACTCGAGAAATAACGTTTTCATTCTCGTATTTTATGCTTCTGGACGCCGCCATTTTCTGTTTGCTCGACGGCTCAGATTCTAGGTCCAGCGGGGGTTTCTTTTCAATTTTGACGTCACTTCAGTGCAAGGAACAAAAGAGAAGCACTCAATGACGTCAAAATTGAAAAACCCACCGCTGTACATCAATCTTGAGCCGTCAAACAAAGTCGAAAATGGCGGCGTCCAGCGTTATTTCTCGAGTACAAGAGCAGATACCGTAAAACTATTAACATTTTTAAACATAATACTTAAAGGCCTTTTATTTAAAAGTAATTTATTTTTGGGTACAGTTCCCCTTTAACTAGTGCGAAATATCACGGTCTTTTCTTGAAATTTAGTTGGAACATCGCAGGATTTTTCAAAGTACAAATTTCTACGTCATAGATAAGCTCGTTTAGTTTATTAGATTTATCACTCTTAGGTGAACGGAATAACCCAATTGATAGGGGTTCCGAGGGCTTACGATTTTAGGTCGTTATCCGAAAAGACCTGAAAGTCTTACCATTTGCTGATATTATTGCAAAGGCAGCACTTTCTCCTCAATTATTTTTAAGACCTTGAGTGGAGGGTACGACCCAGGATTTGAACCTGTCTCTCCCAGGTCATAGACATGTGTTGTAACCACTAGACCACAACAGCTGATTTGAATATCACATAAGTCTAAATATCTCAAGAACTGAGTGAAATATATAAGAGTTGTAAGTTGTTATTCCTCATTGTTTTAAGAGTTCTTTCAAAATAAGACAAGTTAACTTACTTTTCGATTCATTTGCACTTTATCTCTTCAGTTTCAACTAGGTTGTTATGGTCACGCCATTAACGTTACTATCCAGTTTTAAATTAACCAAGATGGAAATAATGAAACTGTTTTTCTTATTTTTAGTGGTCTTTTGGTGATGTATGTGAACATGAAGAAGCAGGAGAAAAATAACGGGAATATAAACTGGATTAAATTTTATTTTCATCGATATTGGAGGTATAAATATTATAATATTTTTTAAATATATTTTTTGGAAGTTGAGGAACAGCGGGGTAGAATTATAGAGAAGTTATTTATGTACTATTTCAAAAACAAGTTATTTATTTTATTTTTATTAAGAATATTTATACACGCTAACCCGTCAGTCCATGCAAATAGGTCTGTTTTTCACCTTGTGTAATCAAGTGTTTGATCACGGTATCAAAACACGAGGAAGCTAATGAATATCGAGAGGCGAAGCTCCAAGAGATACATTGACTTCCTCATGTTTTAATACTGTGATCAAACATGCAGAACGAGTTTTTGAAATGGCTTTTCAAATGAAAGACAATGAACCAATGAGCCACCGTTGTGGATGTCTTTCTTGCCTAATTAACATAAATAGGGTTTGATGGCGTGCATTAGCGGCAGCCTCGTACCCAGCGCTTATTTTGCTACCCGCCGCGATGCGTGGATTTGCGGGAAAACATGCGAGGGGGAGAACGCCGAGGACCTCGTCTCATTTCGCAAACCGGGGTCGCATCCGCGCGCGCGTCACGCGGCGGGTAACAAAATAAGCGCCTGGGTACGAGGCTGCATTAGCGGTGTTTCACAGCCCATTCACGTGACGGGATGGAGCTGTTTGATTGAGTAAAATGCTCATGAATTATTAGTCTGATAATTTTATTTCAAAAACGTATTAATAATTCATGAGGAAAAGACAAAGGAAATCAGTCGGATGACGGAGGATTTATATCTGATAAAGATTCGTCCTTATTTACATAAACATTTTCTTCAATTTTCGTGGCGAAAATGGCTCGAATCACCGAAATAGTTTGTAAACGTGGTTAATATTTATCTATCGCCTCGTTATTTAAACCCGATAAAGTACTGCTGCATGCTCGTGTTTTAAACTATACATAAAATATAACTTCAAAATATATTTGTAACTGATTATCAACAGCTTTAAAAAAGCGAAAACGGGTTTATCTTTTGACGCTATGTAAAATTTACGAACTTGACGACAACGATATTTTTTAAACTCTGCATTTTATGAACGTTTTGACCATAAATTTCATTCAAAAACAATTTTGCATGGTCACTTTTCAAATATCACTCGTGGAGTCAATCCTTGATCGTAGTCTGCCAAGCAAACATTTATTTTATTTATCTAAGTGTTTTGTACCTGCAGTTGTTAGTCAATAGTTTTAGGCGCTCTGCAATCACTTTCTCTTAATTATATGGGATTGTTGTCTGCAAATATCTACAAGTATGTCAAGTTGAACATTTTGATACTGCAAACGTTTGCGATTAGCAAGGAATCCGACAAATAGCTTAGTTAAACATAATACATTATAGAGAAAGAAGAGAAGCTCAATATGTTGAAAAAAGTAAGATTACCTACGTATTTTCAGAGGCGACCCGTATCGGATCTATAATATATCTGATATAGGCTCGCTCTAAATTTCTCCCTGGTTTTTAAAGGCTGAGATAACGTTAATTTTCAAAATTACTACGCCAATGAACGTATGAAATGATTCTGTTTAGAAGACATTTACAAATCTTGCAGTATCGTAAAACACTCGGCTATTGCCGTGTGTTATAAATCTCGGATAAAGCCATCATGCGCGGTTTGTAAATATTACATGTATGGTGATGGACATATATCAACTATAGAATAGACATCAACTATAGAGAGGCCTATTGAATTAAAATGCTCAGTGACAGGATAGCCAGTGGACTATAGGATAGCAAGTGGACGCAGCGCGTGCTTTTGCATTATTATTAGCAATTTTACTCGGCACCGACAAAATAAGGTATCGTCCTAGGCAATTTTCGTGAATCTACTCGTGGAAAAGTTGATTCTTTTTTTGTTTATTTTGTGGAATAACACAACATTGATGTGGAGGAAGAGGAAGGGATATTTTATTTAGGCAGAAATTCGCAATAAAAATAATTAGTTGGTAATTAACGTTGGATGTTTTGCCGCGTTGTCCTTTAATAATAATAATAATATTTAATCAGGAAATTACATGTCACCCTAAGGTGTTTTTCAACGAAGTCCTGTAAAATTAAAAATGTTTACACAATTATTTACGCACATGCATATTACTGTCACAGTTATACAGTAAAATATAAAATATTAAAAATAGTTTAAATTATGGATAGTCCAAGTTCGGTAGTATTATTAAGTCCACATAATTTTGTCCAGAATTGTAGATCTATTGCAATGAAAAATGCTAAGGATCATCACATGTTTTGGTGTGGTTGGATCAAATAGATCTGTGAAAAGCAGGTCGTTTAAATTCGGTCTAATTTTGGGTCTAATTTGGGTCTAATTTTGGGTCCAATTTTGGGTCTAATTTTGGGTCTAATTTTGAGTCTAATTTTGAGTCTAATTTTGGATCTAATTTTGGGTCTAATTTTGGGTCTAATTTTGGGTCTAATTTTGGGTCTAATTTTGGGTCTAATTTTGGGTCTAATTTTGGGTCTAATTTTGGGTCTAATTTTGGTTCTAATTTTGGTTCTAATTTTGGGTCTAATTTTGGGTCTAATTTTGGGTCTAATTTTGAGTCTAATTTTGGGTCTAATTTTGGGTCTAATTTTGGGTCTAATTTTGGGTCTAATTTTGGGTCTAATTTTGGGTCTAATTTTGGGTCAAATTTTGGGTCAAATTTTGGGTCAAATTTTGGGTCTAATTTTGGGTCTAATTTTGGGTCTAATTTTGGGTCTAATTTTGGGTCTAATTTTGGGTCTAATTTTGGGTCTAATTTTGGGTCCTTTAAACGTTATGCTTTGAACATAACACAGCTTAATTTTGAATATATTTTAATACTAAAGTATCGTTACTTAACGATAAGTATCGTTACTTAAAGGGACACTCCAGCCCAAATACAAATGTAGTTCATATGAAAGATCTTACTGACTTTAGATTATTTCCAAAGTTTCAGCATTCCTATCAATTTAGTTAAGAAGATGTGGCTAGTTGAAGTTGGAGAGTTTGTCCAATTTCGACGCCATTTTGTTTCTCAAATATGACGTCACTGAGTGACGTGATCTCGTATTATGCCTAAGAAGCTCCTCTACTTTCCTGCATGATGAACTAAATAGTTTATTTCGACTAATTTTCGTCCAAAGACCATTCACAATAACTATCACTATGTGATCGCCATCAAAACAACTCCACTGACGATAAAGAATCACTCAATGACGTCATATTTTCAAAACCAATATGGCGTCAAAATCCACAAATTTTCAACTTCAACTAGCAATATCTTCTCAACTAAATTGATAGGAATGCTGAAACTTTGGAAATAAACTAAAGTCAGTAAGATCTTTCATATGAACTGCATTTGTATTTGGGCCGGAGTGTCCCTTTAACATACGTACCTAAGAAACACTTTATTACTTTTTATTTATGTAACATCTATATTTATACATCCTTCATTGTGGTCTAGTGGTTACCACACATGTCTATGAGATGGGAGACACAGGTTCATATACTTTGATGGACATCCTCTCAGCATCTTATACAATAATTCAGGGGAGAGTGCTGCCTTTGCAATAATATCAGCAAATGGTAAAACTTTCGGGTCTTCTCGGATAACGACCTTAAATCGTAGGCCCTCGGAACCCCTATCAATTGGGCTTTTAGCCTTTTGGGGTATTCCGTTCACGAAAAGAATGATAAATCACTCTGTAATGAAAACTATCATCTACACTAAACTATCACACTGATGATGTCACAAGTTTAGTAACGAAACGTTATTTAATATTAAAATATTTCCAAAATAATGGGGTGTTATAGCTCCGTTTAAAGCTATTTGTGTGATGATAATATTCCTAACTCCACTTCGATTCCCGTCACTATTGCGACAATTTTAACTAATGACATTCTAAGTAATATATAAAATACGAGCGGCAGATCTGTATGGGCATTTATTATAAGTAATAGCATAAAAAGAGATTCATTAGCTATTAAACGTCCCGCTCGATGAGGGTCATTTAGTAAAATTCCTGAGGGCCGAAGGCCCGAGGTAATTTTACTAAATGACCCGAATCGAGCCGGACGTTTAATGGTTAATATTACACCTCTTTTTATGCTATTCCTTTGTAATATAATGTTTGCGGGTATTTCTTTTGTTCTCACAGGGCCATTAACAACTAATCTACCGTATCAAAATTAATTTTGGCGAAATTTCTGACGAGGTTCCTCGACCTCGTGTTGAGCGGTCTTTGAATGATGATTTGATTACAATTCATTTTTCGTAATCGTACCTCCGTTGGCGTCAAACCGGGTATGATTAGTTCTAATCAGACCTGGTTTGTCGTCAACGGAGGTAAGATTAGCAAAAATGGCATAATGAGGTATATTAGTTGTTAATGGCCCTGTGAGAACAAAATAAATACCCGCAAACATTATATTAGATTGTAAATCCCATACAAATCTGACGCGAGTATTTTATATTACTTGTGAAATGAACCAATGAACGATGCTATAGGCTTAATTAGTATTCATAACTTTGTTAAAGATCGTCCTAATAAGCATTCATAACTTTGTTAAAGATCGTCCTAATCAGTATTCAATCTTTATTGAGCTTTACAAAGCTATACATGTGACCAAAATACCACGCTGTGATTGTGGCTTAGCCTCATTAATTATTCATGATTTCACAATTGCATCTAATTCATTGCATTTTTATTCTTCAGGCTGACACCATCCTACATGTTTGCCATTTTAATTTTAACTAATCTTCAAACATTTTTCGGTGATGGACCATTGTGGTTCGCTATGAAAATTAAATCTACAGCTTGTTCAGATTACTGGTGGACCAATTTATTATACATTAATAATTTCCATACAAACAGACTGGACACGGTAAATACACGAGATATATAGATATTTAAAATTATAGGTATTTAAAATAACTGGATGGACAGAATAGCTTTTCTTTGAATAGCTTTTCAGAATAGCTTTTCTTTGTCGAGATGATGTCAGTAACCCATAATTATTGCGACCATAACAAAAGAAAATAGCTCATTTGCAATCATTTGGGAGTCAAATTTATTTTTTTTTGTCTGCATTTTGAGCTATTAATAGCAACCACTTAAAGGGCTATTAAAGTGTCTATGGAGTGAAATTTTTGACACTCACTCTTTAATTTGAAATACTCGAATTAAACAGGTGATGAGTACTGATGCGGATTATGTGCTTAAATTGTCTATCACCCCAAATATGAAGAGAATAGATGAATGCCAGAATTTGTTATGATTTGAGCTTTGTGCTGAATGTTCTGAGAGCAATTGTACCGCTGATTGAAACGCTGATAACATGCTATAAAAGATATTTTTTCAACTTGTTCACTCATATCCTCAACCAGTCTATAATAAAGTAAAGTAGAAAATAAATCAAAATTCCCGATTTGACATACAGTAAACACCCGCTATGAAGAACCTTCCACCTATAAGAACCTCAGGCTGAAATTAGGGATTTTGTGCCCCTCTCAATAAGAACCTGTTTGAGCCGCAAAGTCCTAATTTTTTTTAGATATAATCTACACTGTGGAAGTGGGAACACAACAGCATGTCAGTCATGTAACAGTGTACTGCTATGAGCTGTAGCAGGTAATAGAACTGTTCAGTGTTAAGGAATTAGATGTACCTTAATATTGTTATATACTAGTCTTATACTCTTATCATCTACACATAAAACTGAAAGTACTGCCTAGTTAATTTCATCCATATCATCTCATTGACATAAGTGTTTATCAGTTACTGAATTGTGGCTTTATGGTTTATTGAGTTGTCTTGCTCCAGTTTTTTGCATGGTAAAATAATTACAAACTAATTTATAAGAACCTAACACCCTGATTTTTTGTTAGATATCAAATATATAAGAACCTATCCCAGGATGGTTTGGAAAAATGTAGGTTCTTCATAGCGGGTGTTTACTGTAACACTCCTTTCTTTTTCAAAAAACAATATTTATAGAACATCAACGCAAAGCTCAAATCACAAAAACATTCATTCATGGCATTCCACAACCTCGTTCCCAGGCCATTTTTGCCGACGAGGTTGGCCATTCCACTGTTCATTTCATGTATATATAGAATTTATATTACACTGTAAAAACAGATTGGTTGAAACAACCAATTTGATAGGTTGTCTCAGACTCAATTTGGTTAAAATGACCTTAGTTTGTTTGTTTCAACCAATAAATTTGGCTGTTTCAACCCATAAAAAATGGTCAATTGATGAGTCTGAGACAACCGAAGGAATTGGTTGTTTTAACCAATCAGTTTTTACAGTGTAGTAATATCGTACTTGTTTATATAGTGCACGTTATAATACACTTTTTGTCTTACGTAATTCCTAAAGTAAACTGTACCCGAAAAATAAATTCTGGACGCCGCCATTTTAGAATTTTGTTCGTCGGCTCAAAGTTGATGTACAGCGGCGGCTTTTTTCCAATTTTTACGTCATTATGTGCTTGACTTTTGTTCCTTGTACCTAATGATGTCAAAATTGAAATGGACTCCAGTGGACATGCTGAGCTGTCGAAAAACTCCCGAATGACACAACATGGCAGCATCCAGAAGCATAAATTACGAGAATGAAAATGTTATTTCTCGAGTACAAGAGCAGATACCGTAAAACTATTAACATTTATAAACATTACACTTAACTCTTTCCTGTCCGGCGCAGTCAAAATGGTTCATACGGAAGACCCATAAAGTCGTCAATCGAAAAACACGGCACACGATAACTCAAGATTAACAATTTTAATTCGACAATTGCCATGCACACTAAGCCCACTCACACGCCAAGTTTTATTTGATTTCATCAAAAACTCTGCGATTGGTGGCATTTTATTTGCGAGATGGGATTTTCTAGAAAAATGAAAACTTTTCAACCTGATTTATGAAAATTAATGCTAATTTATATTAACATAATGTCTCTTGTTCGGGAAATAGCGTAGGGACTCTACAGCCGGACTGGCTGTTATTAATAGCTCAAAAAGCGGACAAACAAACCAAATTTGACTCACAAATTATTGCAAATGAGCTATTTTCTTTTGTTATGGCCGCAAGAATTATGGGTAAAAGCGGACAAACATCGATGCTGACGTCATCTCGACGGAGCGCTATTGAAAAGCACTGCTAAAACACAAGGCTCCGTAGCAACTTAATAATTCCAGAGATATCAATAGAACAAAGAGGTGGTCCAATTTTGGATGTTTTTTGTATTATTGTATATTTTGGCCACTGTTCCCTTTTAATGAAAATATATATTTTTAACATTAGATGTGTGTCGCCCAATCATGGTATCTTTCAACTGATATGCAATTGTTTGTCGTTTCTCCAATACTGATAATAGTTGTTTTAAGGTAAGATATTTTGCTGTTTATTTTCTCATATATACAAATATATTGAATATACTGTCCTATAAACTACCTGCCTCCCCGGGTACATGTCCACGACAAATCACATAACGTAAAAACCTTGTTTTTTCTTCTTTATTTACTTTCACTTTGTTCGCTGTTTTGCTAAGTCTCGAACTTTCAAACCGAATTACCTATCGAGCAGTTCATCACGCTAGGTTCTTACACATTTCCTATTTCCAGTTCTTAGGACTTCCTCTGCCCAATTTCCAACAATACAACATATAGATATGCATGTTAAGTTGATCGTCCAGGTTGTTGACTATTGTTTGTGACTGATGTTAGACGGCCTGAGCAGCGGTCATCTTCAGAGTGAGAATGATCTCCGCTGAGGCCGTCGAAAAGTCAGTCACAAACAATAGTCTTTCTCAAGATTACAACAACCTGGACAATCAACTTGACATATATCTTTTGAAGTACCTAGGTTCAAACTATTTACTTTAATACAACATATGCTCAATGTTATCATATCAAAACAAAAAAACATAAAACCACTTTATATTTATTATTATTTATAAAATAACAAATTCTAACGCACGCGCTGATAACGCGCTATATATATATATATATATATATATATATATATATATTATATATATATATATATATATATATATATATATATATATATATATATATATATAATATATATATATATTATATATATATATATATATATATATATATATATATATATATATATATATATATATATATATATATATATACAGTTAAGAGCGTTTATATTCATTTGAGCAGCCGAAGACGCTGTCTAGACTCAGTAACATATTTTCTTCATTTTGCACGTTAATTTTTACACGCAATTGTCTGATAGCTCGCATTTGGCTGGCGTTTGTTATTGTCACATAGAATGCTTTCATTGATATACAGACGAGTTTGATTTTTAATTTAGTATTGGATGGTTTTATAGTTCCCTATTCTTTTTAAGATTTGGTTTCCGACCTTTGCTTGCTTGTGCAAGTGTTGGGATATTAGCAACTATGGTGACGATTGCAAGTTTGGTTGGTGACAAGGATCTCAACCCAGTGGTTGTAACATCAGGGTAAAGTTAACAACAAGATTATGCTATATTTTAAAGTTTTCTACGTAACCTATATGGGTAGACATGCAGTGGCGGCACTACGTGGGTGTGGGCCCCGGTGCGAGAAAAATATTTGGGCCCCCTCCCACAAAGTAACGACTATGTAGAGGGGTCTGGGGGATACTCCGCCGGAACATTTTTGAATTTAAGGTCTCTGAAATGGCATTTCCTGCATTTTGAGAGCACTTTGGGATAAAATCTAAAGACTACAAATCACTTTTTTTGTAGTGTATCCATTATTTTTAAGAACATATTATTAATAATAGCACCATTAATAAAAGGAGACAGTTTGCCGGATGAACTGATGGGCCCCCTCGACCACCCGTAGTGCCGCCACTGGTAGGGGAAAAGGAGTAACTCAATTCAAACCAAACGTTCAAAACCGTTGAAAACATGAAGAATGTGGATGGATAGTGCTATGATTTAACTCTTTCCTGACCGGCGCAGTTAAAACGGGTCGTTGAAGATCCGCAAAGTCGTCAATCGAAAAACACGGCACATGGTAACGCAAGATTAAAAATTGAAATTCGACAAGCGCCAGGAACACGAAATCCACGCACACGCCAAGTTTGATTTGATTTCATAAACAACTCTGCGATTGGTGGCATTTTGAGTTTTCAAGATTCAATTTTGGATGTTTTTCAGCCTGTCAGGAAAGAGTTAATTCGGAAAATAACAGTAAAGTGACGTAAGATCACCCACGACATATTAGTACTTATCTGTGGAAAGACACATCGTGCGAAACGTTGCCCATAATAATCGTAAGTATACTCATTAAAGTTATCTTATTTCTGCTTTTTATATCATATATCCAGTTAGTTTGAGAACTTAGCAGCTTTCATATTTATTTTTGTTTGAAATATTATCGATTTCATAAGTTCGCTCGGATATCTACAATATTTTTGGAACAATGCCAAGCGTTTAATTTAATCCGTCTTTTTGCATCACAAAAACACAAAAAATAACCCTGGAGAGACTTTAAATTGCTATGCAATGTAAATTAAGTTTGCCTTATTTAAATGCACTCCGAAAATGATTAAGATTGGTAATTTAGTGTTCTTTTATATCTGTCGTCGTTCTTGAGATATTTAGACTTTTGTCACATGCAAATGTTACCTATTGACGTCAAGATGTTTCTACATTTTTAGAAAATTAAGTATATCTTT